>JAHQIW010000066.1:0-19062 GCA_019055375.1 Parelaphostrongylus tenuis | reverse complement strand
GCACAGACGTCAACTCCGTGCCACTCGAATCTAAATGATATGGATAATCAGTCAGAATTCTTTTTGCTTCTATTTGACTGCCACTTGCACTGGTATGATGTCATGGTATACCCAATAATGTGGAGTGCTGTGCAAAAACATCTGCATCAGCCGGGATTCGAACCCAAATCTCACTCTTTCCGGGAGCGTATGCTAAGCGTTGCACCACCGACGCTAATGATATGATTTTATGAGAGCCAAAAGATGGGTAAGAATAGTGACACGGACAGGACGAGAGGGAAACAGAAGGCAAGGCGATGGATGACGAACAAGTTGCTGGTTCGATCCCATCCACGGCACACTTTTGTAATCTAGCAATGAACAACCCTGGGCGAAGCATTAGCTCGACATCCTCTAAAATTGCAGAGAGAATCGTCTCGACCAGCATTCCACAAATTCCATGAAAATGAGAAAGACAAAGTACTCACGAGGGAGACCGAAGGAACGCGTGAAATGCTCGAAGACCTTGGTGAAGGGCAAAGGCGAAAAAATCACTCAAATGCAAAAACTACTGCGACTCCAGGAAAGATTTTGATGGTAGATCACATGAAATAGAATTAGAAAATAGAAAAAATTCAAAAAACACGGTTGACAAGACTACTGGAACAGTTTACTAATTTTGAAAAGCCCGCCAGGAGACCGTTTTGAACGACGTAGATCACGGGATCGCCGCGAGATCAAGGGGAGATCAAAGGGGGACCAAAACCCTTGGTAGACCCAACTCGAGGATCCAGAGCAAGACAGTGAACCATCCCAGAAGGAGGCAATATCCCGATTGGCATTGAAGGGAGCGAACCCGCGCCGCACCGCGTCAATGCTGTGACGCGTTTCGCATTGGTCCACATTTTCTCTCATGGCACTGGTACTTGGGCTCAGATCGCGGAGTTCTCGTCGTCAGATCGTCTCATTACTAGTACAGGAAAGGACGATCCTATGGCCACTGATGTCATCTGTTAGTGAGTCATCGATGTTTGTGCTTTGGGCAGGAACAGATCGCCGACATGGAGTTGAAAGAGGCGGCATTATTTGCACGCGGCGCTCAAAGTCTCGTGGTAAAAAAACCCTGGACGGCCGGCGACACGACTTATGGCCTTTGAGGACCAGCGTTGATAAGTCTGCGGCGTCGCGCCGTCGCAACGTCGCTTTCCCTTGAGACGCAACGCCTCCACTACTTGTGCGAGCATGTCTGGCTGTCTGCCTGCTTTCCCACGAGACGCGATGCCGCCATCACAGCACCTGAGCGAGATTTTATTGACGTCGCGCAATGAGAAGCAAAATGGCTCTCATGGCCCTTAAAAGGTTATGCTGAGGTAGGTAGAGAATATAGCAGCTAATCGCGAATAGTTGCCATCTTCTTTTTATATTGAGGTATTCTTATGTAATAATCTTATTAAGTATTACCTACCACTAGAGGCGATTGTGGCGCAGTGGTTAGAGGTGTTCAGCGGTACACATGTGGGTGGTCTTTTAATTCTACACTCAAGGCTCACTGAGTCTTCCATCCCTCCTGGGTCAAGAAATTGGTAGCAGACTTGACTGGGAGGATGGCAGCGCTGACTTGATACATCACAAGTCACTGTGAAAGCCCTATGCTTCAAATTACCTCATACTATGAGATTAAGTCGAATGTAGGGCGCATTCCTCAGAGATTGATCAGCTCCGAGAGTTTCCATCCTACCTAGATCAACAACATTCGTCGTTTCTAATATAATGCAGCAATCTTAAAATATGTGATTATGTTAGCAGTCTCAGTTGGAGGGACTGCATGAAATAGACAGTCGCTGTCTCGCTAACCGTTTTGTCTGAGAGGAGCTCTAAGTATTTTGCCTCATCTGAATCCTTCACGAACACTAGTTTACAAATGGAAGAGGATTGTTTGGCAAGACTATTCTTCGTTCTGATGTGTTTGTGTACAATAAATGAGCGACCGTGGATTAGGAATCTGGGAAGTTATGCCAAAACACCTCTTTCTCCACAATCACTTCTACGGTAGTATAAAAAAAGGATAAAGCTCTCAGCGTTGATCAATCCCTGAGGGATGAGCCATGCATGTACTTCAATTTTTAACTTCGTTCGAGGTGATTGAATGCATATCTGGCCTTCACAATGACTCGCGGTGGCCTCCCGCTGAACCAAGTCAGTGCTGCTTATCCTCCCAGACAAGTCCGAGACCTGTCTGGTACCAATTTACCGACCCCGGAGGGGATAGATGGCTTGATGAGCCATGAGCGCAAGATCGAACCAGTGACCTCGTGTGCGATGCAAGCACCTCTAACCACTGCGCCACATGCGCTCTTACGGTAGTATATGTCACTGTTATTCGTTTCTGTGGTCTTTCCGTTCATTCTGTATTTTAGTCCATTCGGAAATATCGGTTGTCGACTTCACCACTTCGTGGTCACTAAACTGTGCTCTAACCCTCGATCAACACAACTTCATGATGAAGTTATCCTTTGACACAACTCCATGATGAAGTTATCTGTACGCTATCTTCATCGTGTTGCCACCATAAACCGATGTTATTACAGCTTTAGATATCTAGTGCAGTAACCTCTTGTACCCACAATTATTGCGTCCTATTCCTATATGCAAACCTCATATACCATTGCAGCTGAGTTCTCCGTTACGCAACCCATCACACTGCCCCTTGGCCTACCCTCTTACTTCAAAGCATCTTTTTGCATTTTGTCTTATACTCAGGGGAGGCAGTCACTATATGGCAGCATGCGGTAATTCGGTGGAATAATTCGTTTTTGCGTATTATTTTTGTTATAACAGGTCGAACTACCCAAGTTTGAGAGATTGGTCGGTGTTAATGTCAGAAAAGTCATGTGCGGTAGGCTTCTTCCAAACTGAGCATTTTGTCTCGAAAACTGATTACTCATTGTTGAGTACTGACACGAAGATCTGTTTTCATCGCGGAATATCCCAATTAGGTGTTGAAAAAAGTCTTCTGATAATTCATTAACAAATTTCAGAAAAGCACAGGCAGAGCACATTCATTTGCTAAATTACTCAAAATATACAAAGCACATCTATGGTTGAGACCCGTGTTGTTGTGGACTTGATTAACTATCGCTGCCTCGAGTTTTGTAAAGTTCAACCAGTCGTTGATGTACTTCTCTCTGATTCACACCTGCAAGTGTAAGAATCATTCTAACTGGTTGGTGATACCGACTTAAGAACATTTTGAAAAATTCTTTCTTATAGTTATCTCAAAAGTATATGTGGCGCAGTGGTTAGAGATCTCCGCGTTGCAAACAAGATCGATGCTTCGATCTCATGCTCATGGCTCACCAAGCCCTCCTTCCCTCCGGGGTCAGTAAATTGGCACTACACTTGTTGGGGAGGAAAAGCGCATTGACTTGATACGTCGGTCGGCCACCGCGAGTCAATGTAAGCGCCAGACTGCATACGAATGAATGCATGGCCCATCCCACAGAGATTAATCGACTCCGGGATTTATCCTTTATCGATTTAGAATTATGTTGTGGTGATGTACACCACAAGTAGTAAAATCTATCTTCGCACACTTGCGTAACCCTAGAGTACGCACCAAAACGCCAGCTCAGGATCTTCAAGAAGGAGCATCGATCGTCAAGAAGATATGTCAGTCTCTCAAAACTATCAAGCCTTCCAAGACCGTGTGTTTACGGTGCTTGCGTCTCTAACCCCATAGTTCCTAAGCTTTTCTTTTCTCTTCTTAGTTCATACTGCTTGTGAGGAGTTCTCTATCTTTCACGTTCGCCTTTTAGCACCGATGGGAACGCCACGCAGTGAAAACTGAGGACATGAAAGTGGTCCCACCAGTAGCATATTTTTCGCTAGTTTTTTTTTTCTGATTTCATTTATACTAAACGCTCACCTTGAAATACGTACGGAGCACTGAATAGAATTCCACACGTTCCACCGGCAGTGATTCCGAAGAAGACATACAATAGTAATCGATCGATGATCATTGCCACATACTTCCAGTCGTCACGATACTAGAAATTACCCATATCTAAGAATGACATCAGGCCTTTCTCGAGAAGGAAATTGATTTATGTTGAGAGGCACGGGTATGTCCCATAATCTCGTCTAGAAAGCAACATACTTACCATTTTGTATTCCTCGTCCTGTTTCAGGTGTTCAGTGATATATTCAATGGCGTCAATGGCTCGTAGTGCGTCTGCAGACAGAGGATAATAAATCGACGTGGTTGGATCTCGAGCAACCTCGGTAGTAGATTTCAAAACCTCTATCGGTGGTGCACTATAAGATAACGGTCACTGAGTAGTCTTCTCAACAATAAGATGATTTCCAAAAGAATAACAATTTAAGGTTGTCCTGTTGAAATACCTAGAAGTCACACCGTAGTTTATAACAGCGGATAAGGAACGTATCGCATTTTCCATTAAGTTTATTCTGTTGAAGTCAACAAAAGCACTTTCTGATCTTCCTCTTATGTAATTAACTATACTTCTCTCCTGTTTTCGTCACCTCTCGTCAACACTCGGACAAAATGGATGATGAGTGGAAAGGTTGAAGGTGAACCGTCCCAATCCTGGTAGTCGGGCAATGCCTTTCCGTTGATTTGTCGGCTTTCGAGCAATGGATTTCGGTCGTTGCATACACATTACGAACGGCATCCACTGAATAAAAAGCTAGAGAATATAGCCTGTAGCGTAAGCTATCTAGTAAAAAAAGTTAGCAACATTCCAACCTCGAGAAAAAGTTTCCGCACCCATTTTGGCATACGGTGTGTGGTTGGACTGCGAAAGTAGACATTGATAATGATGACCGTAACCAGAATTGTTATGACATTGAGCACAAATGTAAGCAGTAGATATCTGCGCATATGAAGTATTTGTGCAAAGGAAGACAATTTCCATTCCTTATCATAATTATGAAAAGGGTAATTCAAGCATGAATTAGCTTTTTTATTTTCCTTTCTTCTTGAATGCTAAAACTATGAATCCATTTGTGAGACAATTACTATTTTTACAAGTAAGGATTGTTGCTCACTTTGCCATAAGCGGAATAGTACTAGAAGTTGGTGGGAGAATTTTTGATACCAGTAGAAGGAAAACAACTATCGACAGTAGAACATATGTCGTCAAGGTCATCTTTTCTCCTGTAAAGAATCTTTTCGATTTTTCTTCTCCTTATCTCGCTCACTCGGTTTACCAAATGTCATTCTTTGATAAATGTTGTACGTCTTCATTCCTATGCACACCATCACTCAAAGTTTGCAGTTCTAGTGCAGAGTTGTAAACATACCGTTTCTTCCGCATTGGCTAGCACTTCAATAAACTTTGTTTCCATCAACGATGTCTTTTCTTTATTTATTAATTTATTGGATACAATTCCGTCATTGGAAGGGTTTTTTTCAAAGGGATTTTTTTGCTGATTGAAGGATTTACATGAGACTTTTGGCAATCATTCAAGAGCTTGAGTCAATGTAAACCCAAATTTGTGCGTTTATTGAGGTGGCTCCTTTATAGCGCTGTAGCATTTAAAATAAAATTATGTTTCACAATCGCCGTGCGCTATCATTTCTAACGCGCTTAATTTCGCTGGGAGCACGAAAAGCATATAAATGTGTAGGGAAAATCTTCAAGTATTAGAGTCATACGCTTACGTGGATTTTTTCAAAGCATATAAAAATTTTAAATTCAATAACAAGATTCGCACTCCACAAGTGAATCAAGCTATCGATCCACATCCAGTCGACTAGCAATGCGCGACATGTTTGAAGTGCAATCTTATCTTTTCTGTTACAGTGCAGTTAGACGTTCTTTTAAGGAAACAAGCACACTTTCGGAATTGGGGATACTTACGAATGGTTACTAATGATAACATATTTCAAGCTTTTCAGGCCTGATTACTATTAGTTTGTTGAATATGCTCTGTCCTTTGGAAAATACGCGTTGCTGAAACGCAATTCCAATTTCTCCGCTTTAGCGCTGTCAAGGAGGCTTTTAAAAAGACGACTATACTTTTGAAATTATGGAGTCTCATGCTATTGAATGCTTCGTTATTGTTTGGGAAAGAGCTCTGTCCAACGAAATATAGACGCGATAGCGCGTTGAAACGAACGTTTATTTCTATTGCTACAGCGTTGTAAGACCTTTTTGGGAAACGAGTACATTTTTGATATTGATTATTTAAGGAAAGCTCTTGTCGAGCGAAAATGGTTTTTTCAAAAAACCTTTCCGACAACGGAAATTTACAATCTATGATAAGAAGTGATAACTTTCACTTCGCACAAAATTTACTACGGATTGCAAAGAAACGATCTTGTTAAATTTTGGTGATCTTTATCTCCGGAAACCCAAAACGAATAACAAAGAAAATGTCTTCTTTACGCGAACAGCTTCAAATTGACAACGAACAGCTGCTTATACTAAAAAAAAAATATTACCTTTTTAGAATGTTATTCATAAAATAACTCTTTATTCTTTCGCAGGAACTAAAATCGAAAAATGATGAACGATGGGAGAATTCCATGAAAGTACTATAATGAATTGATATAATTACTCTCGACATGGGGTTCAAAGCGAAATGACATAATCTTTATGTGATAATGAGTTATCACAAGTACCAGGATGAGGTGTGAGTAGTATTTGAAGCAAACTTCCACTGAAATACTAAAGTTTAGTACCTGAGTCTGTTGGCAGAAAAAAGACGGCCATGCTTAGAAATGCCATCAGAACTGTGGGAATGATCAAAACGATTGTGTAAAACAACGTTTTGCGCCTAAACACGATTAAAGGTCATGCGCTCAGTATCTGAAATTATTTTTAAGGTGCCAAGGCAACAACACCTATTGTTCGTTGTGAGAGCAAATCTATTCTTGACTTAACGCCTACATTAGACTACATTTTCCTTACCGTATCCGGACTTGGAACTCGATTCGACTCCTCTTGTTCACTAACGATGCCGGTGCATCAATTACATCCCAAATTGAAGATGGCGAGTATTCGGACAGATCTACCCATTCTGCTTGTTCAAATTCCAGCTTAATTTCATTCTCGTTATACTGAAAGATTTTCAATTAATCAATATTGAAACATGTTAAATGGCATGGAAAAAGATTAATGTTAGTTATTGCAAATGGTGTTTGATCCACAGGAGTACGCCACTATAGTGGACATGAACAATATGCCTTCGAATAACTTGCACTTATGCGATCATTCAAAAGGCGCAGAGCTCTGCTTGCACTGGGCCAACCAAACACCCGATCTTTCCCGGATCGGGAAAATGGTCGGAAACTTGTCTAGAATGAGCTCTGTTCCACCAATTGATAGAAGATGACGATTGCCTGATGCAAAGATCTGGCAACGTCCTGCTGCGACCATCCCAGGAGTATGGGGAGAATCAATTATCAACAGGCTTTTTGGAAAAGTTGTAGAAAGATCAGGAACCACAAGTAGCGGAAATAAATGCTCATCTTAAGACATGCAGAGATTTTAATTTTGAAGATACGATCGAACACAGGAATACCGGGATCTAAGCAACGTGTGATGTTAGGTCATTCACAAAAAATCCTTAGAGCCATTTCCTTGAGCTATTGTAATATCAATGTCCAGTACAATAACACAAAGCCATTTTATATGCGTTTTGTTTTTTTCGTCCGTCAAGAATATTGTGCGTGGCATCTTACGTAAAGCTTATATTACGTCTCCGACTAAGTTTTCAAACTTAAACCAAATAATCAAAAATTTATTTTTTCAAGTAATCGAAAGTATCAAATAACATTAATTGAAGTATTCTCCGTCTGCCTGGATGCAATTGTGCCGATGCTCCGACAACAAATCAATTCCGCGCTTATATTAGGTCTCCAACTAAGTTTCGCGACGATGACGGCGAAGATGAGTTTGCACAATTTGCTTTCTTTTGTTTTCTAAGCTTGAGAGAGATCGTGTAGAATCCAATTGCCCTTGCGCCAATTCTTGCCTGCATCTTTCAAAATCTTCCGGATCTGCTCGTCCGAACATTCGAAATCATCGGCCACATCACCGGTTGACAACGTCGAACCTTCTCAAAACGCTTCACAGGATTGCTTCTCGATCATTTTCACGCGGTCTTCCAGATCTTGGCTGATCGGCCAAATCAGTACTCCATTGCAAAACTTTGTAAACCATTCATAGGCCGTAGTTCTACTCACAACTTGGCGGCCTTTTGCACGACTGATGTTGTCAAATGCAGTTTGACAATTGTGCCCCAATCGAAACTCCTAAAGCAGTAAGCTGTGAATCACTTCCCGTATCGGCTCCATTGTTAAACAAGTATACGCAAAATATACCAAACGATGCGCAAGAAAATTTTGCACATGGGTAAAAGTAAAATTTGTCTTTGTGGGAAAATTTTCATTTTTTGGATCACATTCGAAAATTTAGTTGGAGATCTAATATGAGCGTCTTTATAAACTATTTATGGCACGTCGGTCCAAATTATTCTAATCACATTTGATTAGTTTAGAATTTGCATTAGGCTTACTACTAGATCAGCTTCAGTTTTGAACTCTCCGACCACGTTGGAACTTTAGTTGTAAGTTTCAGTGATAAGTTTTTGGATTCGGTTTTCAAAATCTGCAATTGCTGTCTATTGATAAATAATATTAATCAGAAATCGGCAAGCCTGAAAGTCTTTCAATTCTGATAAATCGTCTTTACGAATGGAATCTGACAGAATGAACTTACCGTCCACGATCCGAAAACCAGTGTGCACACCTGTTCGTCAAAGGGGAAGAATTCCACATCTCAAATAAACCGATTGATATCAGCATTTTTTCGATTTGGTTTGAATGCTCATACTCACCAATAATACATGAGCTTTTGTAAATCGCTGGTGGCACCCAGAGCATATCACCAAGATGGTTTATCACTACGTTGCACATGAATGACACCTCATAGTTGCCGTCAGCACTGAAGAAGCAACAGCAGTCGTTTCGTATGAAGCTATTTTATATTTTAGAATCTATGACAAATGATTAAACAACTCGAGGTGCTATGAACAGTTACTAGTGGTTCATTGAACTGATAACAATAACGTACTTATTGAACAGTACGATATCAGGCAACCAGACTTTATCCGGAGCAACTCGAATTTCCTTGATCTCGCCGTAATTGACAGGATTCCAGCGCATTTGGAAATCGTGCCACTTCTAAACATTTGCCAATCAACGTAGAAAACTCCGACCTATCACGGTCTATCATGATGTGTCACTTTGTCAGAGTGCCATTGTAACATTTTTAAACTTTCTGAACAAATCTGCTGTTTACACATCTATGAGCGATTACAGTATAACGTTTCCACTAGGAATTAAGTTTCACAATGCCAGTAAACGTCGCCATTTCCTTTGCAGATTAGCGTAAAGCGGCCCCAGAATAAAGAAAATGCACTATCTTTGCCTATTTATACCAGTCCACTACCTACTCATGAGGGGTTTTTGTCAAAAGTAACTCATCTCCATATTGTGTCCCAATTTTGGGTTTTTATCTGCGCGCAGATAGTACCCCTCATTGCCCGATGTTAAGAGTTTTTTGGTACGCAATACTTACTTGGATACTTGGATGGTCGGCCTTCACAAATAGTACAATTTTTTTATGCGTTTCTTATTCTCGTGATCGTCGTTCAGAGTGGTCGTTTGATTCGAGCATGGCAGCTGTCTTAGCGACGTGGTGTTTTCAATTCTCATTTCTTTCTTGTAGCCCCTTTCCAATCTTACGCTCTCTTGTTGGTCTCCCCTGTGCTAGTATTGAGGTCTCCGCCAATGAATTTATAATGAGGCTTCATATCCATCACCTGCATCGATCGGTGAATAATTAATGATGATAGTGATTTCCCAGCAGTTTCCTTGCCGAATAACAAGGATGACTAAGCGAGGGGCAAAAATTTTGTAAGACTTGATAAGATGGGTAAGAGGAAGGGTACACGACGTGGCCTATGCCACCGACATTCCGTGACGGGACCTGGTCTCTACGATGGCGAGCGTCGTGTTCAGTTGACTATGTCGGTCTTGTTGTTTTCGTTTCATACACGACAATTACATGAAATTTTATGCAGCGTGCTGCGTCAAGAAGTGTGTACAGATCGGCTTTAGTGGAGAGTGTTCTTGCATTATACGTGCAGAGTAAAAAACAGTCTCCATGACGTGTCGCTTGCGTGTTAAAAAAAATCAAGCTCCAGAAAGGTCCTGTGCATCTCATGATTTTGTAGCCCTCACTGGGTCGTCTCATCGCCTGACGCCATAGACGGAACAACCCAGTGTGCGGGATACTGAGGCTAGCCTATTGCTGGTTGTGCAGATTGGTTTCATAGGATTCCTGAATTTACCATGCAAGGGCTGTTTCGATTTCAAGGAATTAGTTTTCGGCGACGGTTCCTTGGTCGGACTTCCTACTAATTGATTCGGAGATGGTGTTAAACCCGAACTCAAGGAATAAAAGTAGGAATGAAAAAGTTAACCGACCGCTCACAGGCGATGTAGAAGCCAAAACCCCCTTTCAGCAATAGATAATAGTAATTATCTCCTAAACATGTTTTTACATGGCCCTTATCAATAACATCCAAAATCAAACACGTCCGTCCTAAGAACTATCGCTTGCAGCACATGTTTATAACGTGACAAAAAATTATAAAGGGCTAAACAATTTTTCACGCCTTCCTTAGCTACTAATCTTTTATCTAACTGAAATAAAAACAACAAATCTCCAATTACTTTACAGGGAAAAGGTAAAATAATTACTTACCAGTGTCAACCAGACATTTGTGTGCATCACTTGATCTTTTTCGTCCTGAAAAATTTTCAGTATAATCAGGCGAGTATTAGACAATTAATCAAGATTGAATCAACTTGATATATTGATTTATTATTGCATTCGGCCTATCTACAAATTTAGTGTGCTGATAAAGTACCTCCTGCACTCAAATTGTTACTCCCATCCATCGTACACGAAGGTTTTGTGACTTTTTATCTGTGAATTCAGTCACTGCCTGGGATTCCTTCTTTAGGCATGAAATCGATGAATGCTGGTTGAGTTTACCCTCCTTGGAGATCTAAGATGGTTGACCTAGAGCGTGCTGCGTGTGTTCGTGGGAGAGATTCGGAGTCCGTCTGGCACCAAATAGCCGACCCCACAGTAATAACAAGCTTCGTGGGCCAGTGTGCAATCGTACCGGAGCCGTGCTCGTGGGATGCCATAATTACGATCATGCTGCCTGTTTCGTCTATTTCACACATCAAAGATCACGATATGTGAACCGAAGCAAATCCCATTAGTTGTGGAACTATAGAAAACGCTAAGGCGCTGATTGGAACGCCTAATTAGACAAATTCAGCAGATAATCGGGTAACATCATCTTAATTTCATAGGTTTACGTTATTTATTGACGATGAATCGTCACTGTCTGTGAGAATTAAACCAGAACAAATAAATCGTGCTATATGTAAACCGTATAAATCGTCACCGAAACTTACAGAAACTGAATGAAGTTGAATGAAGAACATAACTATAACGATAAGGATAAGGTTCGTAGAAATTTTTCCGTCGTGCACCACGGACATCAGAAAAACCAATTAGCATCAGACTATTTATACGAGACTCGCTAATTTTTTTCGTTGCTTTCGCTCATCACGGACGTCCTCGCAGCTGAATTTTTGGTCTTTTAGTTTGGAAGCCACGTGAGGCACCCCAGGTGGCGTATGGGAGAAACGTGGGCAGAAAACGACCATATGCTTCCATGTGGCGCAGTTGGATTCAAGTGGCAGTCTTCGTTTTACTTAGCGTCAATTTGGTACATATCTTCTTTCAGTACGAATTAGTCAATAACCTACTAACGAGTGCCTGGAATGTACAATGAGGAAATCTATGGAATCGTATTCAAGAAATAAGCTCTCCCTGTTTCCCTCACGGGTCTGCCAAATTATCTGTGCTTATCCAGTACTCAGTTTTGAAGCTCAGAGAGCTATACGGTGGACGCTAATACAGTGAAAAATCTCCTCATCTACCTGAAACCGAATGAGTTTGGTAGAGCAATGCTGAAAAAGGCGAGATCAGAGAGATTATCGAAGTATCAGGGTTATTCCGGGCTGCTTTAATCTCGAAGGACTAAGATGATCTGTACTCATACAATGTTCACTTATCCGAGCCTACTGCAAAAGACTTTTTATGCAAGAAATAAGGATGCAAAGCAACGGCATCGCTATAGCTGAGACGAGAAGATCAATCCGTTTTGCGTTGGCTATGACACCGAGAAAAAACTTCTTGTACCATGCGATAGTAGAAGAGTTGGTAGAGTAGGTGTTCCTACCAAAACGCAGTGAACACCATTCATTCAGACATTAGCCACGAATTTCGGACGTTTACAACAGAAAAATTGTGTATCAATATGACCATCGTCGTTGTACGTTTCGGCGGTCGCGTTCGCCTCCAGCCACATGTCTTACGGCTCACTCCCATTAGTAGCAAAGGTCGATGTTAGGACTTTCCCGTATCTGCAGAAAAGAGAAAGATCCGAAATTTTAGCTTATGTTAACAATCGAAAATTGAAGACACCGCCTTATACTCTAAGTCATCGAAAATCAAGAGAGCGGGACAGGATACGTTGTAATGACGCGCGTCGTTACTGACTGAATTCCTCAAACGCACAGCGTAAAGACTTTCAACCAGATATTCTCATTTTTCTTGCAAAAAGTCAAAAAAGGTATCATTTATTAATCAATGAGACTCTGTATCAAGGAAAATCTACTGAGCTATTCTTTTATGCGGTAGATAAAAGTGATGGCTTCCTGAAGCTTGCTCGAGTCACTCGCTAGTTAGCGGAGCAACACTGACAGGTGATACAGGTGTTCTCCTTCAGTGAGCAACCACTGTGGGTTCCACACTTTGTGGTCTCAAAATTTCACCACCAAGAATTGTCTACGTAAAAATCCAAGGTGACATTGTTATTAGCTTAGGTAATCCTAGCGCGCAAAAGGGTTCCTTACTTTTACTTGTATCTTCACCACCTCATATACACTCATTTCTATCAACTGGAAATTATGAAAGATGCAAACTGTAAAAGAACGCTACAAAAATTCGAATAGTGCATAGATAAATTATGTGCCCTCACCACATTGATAAGAAGAACGAGTTGCATGGCTATTTTTACAATGATCGGGATGTCGCTAATATTTTTGGTCGGCTGAAACACGCAACAGTTCCGAATACTGTCACTTTGTGCAAAAAAAAACTTAGCAATCAGTACCCATTGATGAAGAGTGATGTGTAAAACTTTTGTATCAGGCGGGGCTTGAACCTGCGTTTCACCTTAATCGGAGTCACGTGCTCTATCCCTTGCATCACCGACGCCCGTAGAGACACCACTCTTTCTACTCTGCAACGCATCTATCTGTCAGCAACCAATCGTCAGCAGCATAGTATGGATATTCTACATCAACACTGAACCCATTCACGCTAACAGGTATTGGGCATTATATTATCAAATAGAATTGTTTCTATTCAACCCCTTTTAGATGTGGTATGATGTTATAAATATGTTAGCTTAAAAAAGTAGTGGCAAGACAAGCGTCAGTGGAGCAAAGGATAGAGCACGCGCCATAGGGTGATATGCGAGTTCAAGTTCAATCTGACGCAAAGTTTTGCACATCACTTTACATCATTGGGTGTATTTGTGACTTCATATTACAGCTAGAAGCGATTAATGAAAAGAATCATGTTCAAGTAGCTAGCATTGTTGATAAGTATTGTGCTATAAATTGACAACCTGAATTAAGGAATTGTAGCCACGGAACACATCCGTCATGAGTCGCTCTTCATCGGACGATGCGAACACTAAACAAATCTCTTTTCTTCATTGTTTCTTTTGCAAATAAATAAAAGTTTCTAGTTAGAGACTTTTAATCAAATTCACTGCGAAAGAATAGGATGGTGTATTAGAGCCTGAACATTGTTTTATCATGAAATGGAGCGGTGACTTTAGAGTCGCCGATCAAGATATTAGCGCGCTCTACGAGTTAGCCGAAACGAACTTCAATGACAACAGTACGAATGATGTTCTCCTAGGAAATGGTAAGCGTATGTCATAACCAGGTAGCAGCTTGCTTGTCCATGATCGTCCATCTGTGGTGGTAATCTTGCTGAGGTACTAATATTCTTCCAACTGCACGTCGCTTTCC
The DNA here is from genome assembly GCA_019055375.1 of Parelaphostrongylus tenuis. Taxonomy (NCBI): domain Eukaryota; kingdom Metazoa; phylum Nematoda; class Chromadorea; order Rhabditida; family Metastrongylidae; genus Parelaphostrongylus; species Parelaphostrongylus tenuis. The sequence goes on along the minus strand of JAHQIW010000066.1, from coordinate 4,856 downwards.
ATAAATGGAAAAATTCACGTGCGTTAAATCGTGATGTAAGCGACGAGTACGTCATTTAGCAAGGTTGCTCAAATGGGCAGGTTTCTCCCCTCATAAAGTGGAAACCCAATCAAGAAAAACTTAGAGCTTTATAGAATACTTAAATGACGTCGCAGTTCAATTTATTCTTGAATGAGAAAGCCTATACTTTTCATGTCAATGCATTCAAAAGCCTAAGATCAGTCGGTTTATACTGGCTCCGATGCTTTCGATTGGTAAGAATGACTACAAATCAATGCTGGATTATTAAGTTGTTCTTGGGCTATGAAGGCTGAAAAGACCACAATGATACCACTTGCATCCAATGTAGATCCGGTGCTGAAAGCTAAAAAAAATTAGATCTAAAATTAGTGATATGTGTGGAAATAGTATGTGTCATCCGTTAAACGCCTTCAATAACATTGAAGGAAAATTATTCCTCGAAAAAGCTGACAATGGAAAGATTGTGACAGCTGATGTGCTTCTCAGTCGAGCTTAGTCATAAAAAATATATGGTTAACATCGATGACATACACGACGAAATAATCTGAACAAAAACGCTTGGAAAATTCAATAGGACTGGTCAGCACAGATCTTCTCTTTGAGAGATCTCTGCCCGCTTATTTAAGAGGGCACGTGGCGCGTCCTTATGGTGGATTAAAGGATTAATCGTTATTCAAAAGTAACCGTCTGCTCCCCAGAGACGCAACAAGATCTAGAAGATGGACATCTATTCTTGCAACACTAATTTGATTCTCTGACCCCAAAAGTGCCTCGAATACGTCAGCGTCGGGTAAGACAAGTATAAAGAAACAGTAAAAATTTGAGGGTCAAGCTAGACTGCTAAAAATTCGCTGTAGAAGATCTATCAACATAAGCTAAACGAATAAGGTAGACGTCATCGGCCTGGCTAAAACGATGGGGTGCCACTCAATTTACGCTGTCTTTACGCTGGAGAAGAACTGTTCCGTAAATATGAGATGATAAAGGTTTCGATGGCAATGACGTCTCGCCAAAATGACTCGGTCCATGAACATCGATTTATTAAGACAACTAGAAGCTTAGATCGAATAACTGAGGTCGATGCGAATTGATGAATGTCAGCTTTAACCATCTCTGTTGCTTACGTAGAACAGAGCTACAACGAAAACTAAAACGAATTAATCAATGTGGATATAGAATTGCTCTTGGTACGTTCTTTAAGGTCGCCATTGATATTGAAATTTAGTGTTTGTACCAGGGAATACGCTTAAAATATAAGACATTGTTATTCAAAGATCAGAATAAATTGAAGACGGTGAAAGGCAGATGGTTTATTAAAATGACCGGGATCATTCATGATAACTCACAGTTCTGCAATCTCCAGTCTCACTGGTGGACATGGGAGTCTCTCAGTAGAGAATACCAATACATAATAAGCTATATGTTATTAAATCGAAAGTTTTGCTTACCGATGTCGGTGTTATTTCAAATTTTAGGCGGGATTAGACCATCACTCCTTCATGTAATTTTCGATTTTCCGCATAATATAGGGAAAACCGCCATATTCAAATAGCGGATCTCAAATCTACCATCAACTGGGATTAATTCGTATCAATAATGGCAAGAAGAGAATGAGAAGATCTGAGAGGGAATAACATCAGTTATGGCTAAAGCTACAAAAGCTGAAAAAGCACTTGCATAGCTCACCAAAGTTCCGTCAATTGCAGACCAGGGTCATTGCACTCTAACGCTTTGATGAAACAGTTCAGCTTTCGAAAAGGTAATGAAAAGAATTAATCACGATTACTGCTTGAATCTCCACAACAATCACTTCCTTTACCGTCATGCAAAGTAGAAGAGGATGAGTTTGTCGTTCTACTGCTTCTTTATTCCGAAATCAATACCCTATTTTGTCGATGACACATCGAATGTCACCTGTTTCAAACAGGATAAAACAGATTCACCCAAAGAGCCTCTGCCAGTTCTCCTCAAAGCACTGATTCGTCTCAATCAGTGTTGGAGATTCTTCGATAGACGTGATTATAGCAAAAAAAAAAAAAGCTCGCATGTCCTACGATTCACTGCTTTTTGATACGATACGTAGAACTATGAGGTGACAACGGAAACAGCGCACAAATTCCGCATAACTGAATGCGTCCCTTTCTACTTGAATTCTTCTAAGAGAACTTTTTAAATTTTGAGAAAAGGAAAAAGAAAAAATTTCAAGAAATACGTTTCAAACTCGACTTCCATGATCTCGTCGAAAGAGGTGCGAAAAAAAGTTTGATATGTGTTGTTACCCTGTGTGTTCACGTTTCGCTTAAAAAGTAGTGAAATGTTAACAGCTGAGCTCTTCTTTTGCTATAGTAATTATATCTATAGAGAACTTTAGTACTACCGATACCAAAGAATGTGTGCTGAAGCGCCATGGCAAGAGATCGAACTATTAAGTCTCTCTCCGATGGCCAGTAGCATCGCTAACCAGTCCACTACGGATTGCTCAGCGCGTGCGGAGAGGAGAGGCTGGCACCGTCTCGCTGTCTTACCGGGTCCAAAGGGTTAAGAGAATATGGAATGTACCGAAGAGAACGAATGACATCCGAATCCGAATCCGTGCCTACCTTTTCAACTCAACTGATATTCGTGTTTTATCATAGGCATCAAAAGCCTTGTCGCTAAGTAGACACGATGAAAGATCATTTGACATTATTGGACATGGTCTCTGAAGATCGGTGCTAGGAAAATTCCATATCTTTCGATGAGGAGAAAGGATGCGAAGTCCTTATCCGTATCAATAATCGACACGCAAAGATGCTGTTTCATACTCCAAGCCATCGAAAACAAGGTGGACCGGACACAATGATCTTCAAGTAGCAGATGGACGTAGCCATCAACGACTGGATTCCTCGGGATGTGAAGCGGTGTACAGGAAGACATCGACCGGTGGATCCGCTTTTTTCACGAAAATCTTAGAAGAAAGATTAAATGCTTGAGGAGAAATCTTGGAGCGAGGAAGATTCACTACTAAATTCTTGCATGAGAAAAAAAATGGAAGTATTACGTTGGAAAAAAAGTTCTGGAGCACTTGAAAAAAATTGAACATGTGTGCATGAATTCCAAGCAAAAACAATAATATCTCTTATTGAAAATTACGGTCATCGTCTTTTGCGACTTTCCACCATCAGTCCGCCAACTTTCGGATCTGCTCAGAGCACTATTTCTTCGACTTTGAATCAAAGAACTGTTGATATGCTTCTTCAACTTCATGAGCGATTCAAATCGGCGAAGCTTGTTTACGAGGTCAACATCTCCGGCATTAAAGCCTTGAAACCAGCATGCAGCAGCAGATTTGCTCGTTGTGCTTCCCCTTCAACTTCGTTGATTTTGTCGACTTCAGCTCGCTGTAAGAGACCATTCCTCCAATGATGACGCAATAAAACGCGAACTGCGATTGTATCGTTGGACATGACGGAGGCTTGTAACAAAGTGGAAAAACGACAGATCTTATTTGGGCCTTCAGTGAGAAAATCCCACATAAGAAAACTGTAATATTCTCATAATGTGTAAGGAAGTTATCTCATGCTTATCGAAGTGTCTCAGAACTTTCTTTCCAAGCTAATATCACAGGTGCTCGCTCAAGTCACTAGACGATCAACGAGATGACAGGTGGTACTGTTGATTTGTTGAAATGCAAGTGAGGAAATATAAAGATCTTCAATCATTAGAAAAGAGAATACTGAAATCGCACTTGCAACTAAAACTGAATTGCAGTGTCGATCGATTCTTCAAAATTATAAAACTAAAGAGATCATCCCAAGGAGTTTAAGTGGAAACGTCGATGAATCCAAAAGTTAAGTAAGAACTGCTTAGAATTTGTGGTGCAATCTGTTTGAAGGCCGTTTCCACTTGTTTGCTATTACTATGTTGGTGGGTTTTTCATTTCAACTGTTTTCTCGTCCGAAGTTACACACATTTAGTCCTACTCTAGAATAATGCACTGGCACAACAGTAAGTTCGATCAATAACGCAGAAGTTTTGAGAAAACAAAGACAAGACCTCATCACACAAATTCACGGCCTTCAAGTTCTAACTAACGGAATCAAAACTTTCCAGCTAGTAAAGAATTTGCGAGAACGGCTATTACAGATGAAGGGAGTCTATAGAGTAAAGGAGAATTGTCAAACTTACTTGTCGTTTAGCTATATAAGTTTTTCATTAGACAACCTTAACAGATTCGACAAAACAGACGACAGTAGCCAAGTAAACGAGCATAGCTTCTCCGAACGGTCAATAAGATGAGCAATACAAATATGATAGCGAAAACCACTAAAGTACCATTACTACAAACGACCGCTCTGTCTCAGTTTCATCGCTACACAAATCCCTTCAACTCAGATGGTGTTGGGATGCCAGTGGAGCTTTAGGCTGTAAATGTGCCACTAAGTGAAATACAACAATATGTGTGATAATCATTTATTGAGCCATGCATGTGGCCCGTTATGGGCTCTTGTACAGCCAAGTACACGTGTTTCGGCCGTGGCACCCTCGTCAATCGGGCAGGCCCTTCGGCTTTAGCCAATTCTCTCAGGGAGAACCCAACTTCTTACTTAGAGTAGGCGTAGACGTACAAGCAACACGTTATCTTAGATAAGACTGACGAGGCTGCCAAGGTCGAAACATGTGTATCGGGCTGCGCAAGTGCCTATAACAGATCACATGCATGGCTCAAAAAATGATTATCAAGCACATTGTAATTTGCGCGTGGTACATTAGAAAACACGCGAAACGAAATGCATGAAATGTAAGAATGAATCGCAAGCTCCTCTATAATTTTACAAGCCGTTTGCCATTTTTGT
>JAHQIW010000065.1:0-69718 GCA_019055375.1 Parelaphostrongylus tenuis | reverse complement strand
TTCACAGGGTTCCTACATAAGGAGTGGTCCTGCATGGGTGCATAGCGTTCCTACCCTATCTGAAGCATTGTATGGCCGGTCTCTAGTGTGTAATTCGAAGACTCAGGGACAACAAAATGAGGCTCTGAAGAAGGCGAAATCGTCGAAATGTCAATGATTTTATTGAACTGAACTCTATTCAGCAAGTTCTGTTGTTGGCGACCGAGTTTTTGTCGATCAAGAAACTATACATCGTGTTAACAATACGTTACTTCTCCTTTAATTTGTTTTTTCCTTACTTTTCACGAGCCAGTTTAAAGATAGATTTCAGTGACATCCGTTTCATATTGTCTTTTGAAGGTCAATGCTGTCGTCATGGGTAGAAAATGCTGGGAAAGTATTCCAGAAAAATTCCGTCCCTTGAAAAACAGACTAAATGTTGTCATCAGTCGAACGTTGCCTGAGCACAGGGATGAGAACGTCATCGTAAGGTACTATCTCCGTCGCTTTACTCCAACGAACCCTTCTGGATAGAGTTTTCGTCGATTTTTCTTCAATTAGTATGATTCAGCAATAATTTCGATGAAATCATGGAGGAATTGATGTATGGTCCGCTATCAGCGAATGTGGAGAGAGTCTGGAATGTTGGAGGTGGTGAAATCTACAAACTTGCGCTCGAGAAAGGATTCGTAGACAGGATACTAATGACGAAAATCGAGAAGGGGTAAGAGTCTTATTGTTGTTATTTTTAGAAATCTATAGACTAACTCTTACGTAACGTCATAATGCCTTGTCATTGTAGAGCTGACAAGAGGGATTTCTTGAACACTACACAGTTATCCCTTTTCTCCTCGTGAAGTGTGTAAAGAGCAAAAGATAAAGCTGTGGGTATTGATCAGTACCTGAAAGATACCTCACGCATTCGCTTTCGATTTCTAGCTTCAACTGGGATGATTGAATGGGTATTGAGCCTTTACAATGACTCGTGTTGACCGATGTAACAAGTCACTGTTGCTGTCCTTCCACGTAAGTATGGTAACAATACACCAACCCCGAATTGATTGAAGGCTTAGCGAGTCCTTGGGCACGGGATCGAACCATTGACCATTGTTTCGTATCCCACCACATTTGTGTCCCTCAGCATTGACACGATCCACCGCGTGTTTTATATGCGTATATGAATATATAATATTATATATATATAATTTGCATACGTAATCGCGGAGTATGAATATAAGGAATTGATATATATACATAGGTGTGCGTATATTTACACATGTGTATATGTATGGTATATATATGTATATATGGATGTTACACATATTCGCTAAAAGAATATACGGAATGGTATATATATATGTTCATGTGTTCTCATATATACATCGACGTTCTTGAAGTGTTGAGTCTGAAGCAGGTTACAGTTCTGTAAAAATTCCTCCTGACATAGCAGTGTGAATCCTGAATTTACTAAGTTCTTTAGAACTATACCCAGGGATGGAATCATGCTGGTTTTTGACATTGTCATCGATTGAGGCCTGAGCCATAGGCTCTCCTTTTCTCCCCAAACTTAGTTAAATGTTCGCTATTTCGTTTGGTATTGGAAATGTAGAAGAATAAGGTATTAAGGGTGACATTGATGAGGTTTATTTCCCAAGTGGCGAAATGTGGCGAACTTCATAGCACACTGTTTCTTAACATGACATCAGATATGTGAGCTTTATATGTTATGTGTATGTCCTGAAAAGCCATATATGCCTGCAGTCGTTGGTTATACTGAAGACCTCACTTTACTCTCAGACGGTTCTTTTCTGTATACGGAAATCGGTATTCTGTTAGGCGGCGACAAAGAATAATTCGACCTCATTAGTTGGACACGAATTTCTCATAGGAGTTTCCTCAATTTAGTACATCATTTCAAAAAACTATCCGCGGACGTGTTGCTCTACCACTTCACCATCGAGGAACATTTGCCCGACCACTCATTCTTCAATTCTCTATGTTAGCTATCAACCAACAACCTTTAACAGGTTTCGTTGGCTATGCGATTTCGCTTTATAAACCCGGTCAAAACAGTAAAAATACCAGAATTTCGGAGTCTTAGATCTAACAGTGGCTGTCAGCTCAACTGGGTTTATAAAGTGAATTCGCATACCTAACCAAACCTGTTAAAGGTTAGTGGTCGGGCAAATGTGCCTCGGTGGTGTAGTGGTAGAGCACGCGTCCCCTGGCAGGATGAAATGCGGGTTCGATTCCCGCCTGATACCATGTTTTTGCCCACCACTCAATTCTCTTAGGAATATATGTAACATCATAACAGTGAGAAACAAAGGGAGTAAAGATACTAGAGTTTTGGAGTATCATAATATAAATATTAGTATATGAGATTACAGGCGTGTTAAAAGTGAAGGCGCGCGGCGGGTGTGCAACATAATTTTATTTTGGATTTTTCAGCGTTACGGAAGGGTTTTTGAAAAAAGGGCCGCTTACCGCGCTAGCCAGAGATTTAGGGTTACAAATGATCGCTAACTTTCCTATGAAAAATCCTTGTCCAACAAATGGGCTCGAATGATCATTTGTCGCCGTTTAGCAGAAAAGAATCCGGAAACTTTCAGTTTACTATTAGCATATATCAACAATGTTTGTTAAAATGCTTTCCATCATATTCTTTTCAGTTTTGACTGTGACGTCTTTCTTGATGGCATTGATTGGAGTCACTTCAAGGAAGATGAATCCGAACGTTCTGATATGATGAGTGAGAATGGACTCGAGTTCTCTTTTCATTCTTATCGTTATGTTGAGTGAATTTTTTCACAAGAAGAGTTCTTGTGTCTAACTTGGCATTTTTTCTCTATGTGTGCTCCCTCTGTTGTATTGTTTCTTCTATTTTTCTTTGTTCAGTGGGGTCCGATGAATCACTTTTGCTAATTTTTCTTTAAATTGCGGAATTATTCCAACCGATTGCATTTGTTGGTCTTGCATGTGTTCAATAAACCATTTGTTTCTCCATTTTGTACATCTGTAAGGCGCTTTGTATTATTCTGCACCATTCGGTTACTTCAATATTTGTAACTTGTTAGTGCTGAATTTGGCACCCGATCGTCTACTTGTCCTGAACAAATCTCCGTAGATCCTCAATAATCACAGTAAAGAAAACACCTGTTCAACTAGTTGTAAAGATTCGTCATCGCGGAACGAATCTCTATTATGGCTGTATTCACATCGTACACTGTCTTGAAAGAAGAATGAGCAGTAACAAAAAGTTAACCTGATAACGTGACAACAGTGTTGGAGCCTGTCATGAGGTCTAGATAAGAGCTCTCCTGCCGTGCTAGACAGGCGCCTGTTTCGTCCTTCCGGACTCAGTACCACAGTATCCCTCAGTTCAGCCAATCCCTTGGGAATTCCCCCTATGTAAGGAATGGACGCCGAATAGTTGATCGCCTCAAGTCAAGGACAATCCTCCGACTTGCAAAGGCCACGGTCGAGTGCTTGCGGTTGGAACAGTGATTCGTACTCTACTGTCGAGTGCTTATAAAGACGTCGTCTTCAGCCAATCCCGCGTGGGAGAGTGTGTTACTGAGGAGTCCGGAAGGATGAAACAGGCGCCTATTTAGCACTGTATGAGTGTCAGTCCTTTATCAGACCTCATAACGGGTCTCAAACATGTCGTCCTGTTATCAGGTTATCATTGTTTTGAGCGAGGTCTGTGTGAACGATCGAGAGTAAGGTATAAAAGTTAACCATTCTGACTCAGATAGATCACCTGTATCACCTGTCGTCCGTTGATCGTCGAGTGACTCGAGCGGGTACCAGCAACTCTTCCATTTTTCCCTATCGCGTGCAAGAGTAGCCCAGTGGGTCCTCCTTGCTCTAGGAATTCGCTGAGCATCATATCTTTCTTCCATCGCTTTCGTGAAGAAATCGGACCAACGGGTCAGTGGTCTTCCTTTAGAGCGCTTGACGTCCCGAGGAATCCAGTCGGTAACGGCTCTCGTCCATCGGTTGTCGTTGAAGCGCATCACGTGTCCGGCCCACCTTATTTTCGATATCCTGGCGTGTAGAACGGCGTCTCTGATTTTCGATCGTTGACGTAGGTCGGAAGTTCGGATCCTTTGTCTCATTTGCGAAATACGGGATACTCCTAGCATCGACCTTTCGACTGCGCGTTCGATAACGGCAAGTGATCTTTCATCCTGCTTACGTAGCGACCAGGTTTCTGCTGCATACGTTAGGGCAGGGATAATTGTCGAGTCGAAAAGGTGGGCACGGAGTCGGATGTTCTTTGTCCTCTTCACTACATCTTCGATGCTCTTAAACGTTCCCCAAGCCGCTCGTTTCCTCCTGCTCAACTCTGGGGCTAGGTCGTTCATCATGTTGATTTCACGACCTAGATAGATGTAACTGGAGCATTCGGAAATTGTCGTTCCGTTGAGCGTGAATGGGGCATTAGAAACCCATCCGTTCCTCATGAACATTGTTTTCGTTAGATTCAGTTGAAGACCGATCTTTCCACAGGCGTTATCGAAATCAGTCAACATTCGTTCCGCTTGGCTGATGTTTGGTGTTATGAGAACGATATCGTCAGCAAAGCGAAGATGGTTTAATTGTCGACCGTCAATTTTCACTCCCATTTCGTCCCATTCTAATGTTCGCATGACGTTTTGTAGGGTGGCAGTGAATAGTTTTGGCGATATTGTATCGCCTTGTCGAACCCTCTTCTTACGTCAATGGTGATATTGTTGTAGAATGGAGATATTCTGGTCGTGAAATCTTTATAAAGCTCACGAAGGATCATTATGTACCGAGTAGGGACGCCCTGGTTATCCAGAGCCTCTATAACCGCTTCTGTTTCCACTGAATCAAAGGCTTTCTTCAGATCGATAAAAGTGAGACAGAGTGGTGTTTGTACTCTCGCGAAACTTCAATGAGTCTTGTGATCGTGTGGATGTGGTCCATGGTACTAAATCCTTTTCGGAACCCTGCTTGTTCGCATGGCTGTCCTTCGTCCAGTGTTCTGTCAATCCTGTTCAGGATGACTCGGAGTAAAGAGTTTATAGACAACGGACAGCAAGCAGATTGGGCGATAATTGCCTATGTCGTGAAGGTCTCCCTTTTTTGAACAACAATACGGTCTTGCTGGTTTTCCATTGAATAGGGACCTTGCATTCTGACATGTAGCGAGTGAAGAGCCGAGTCAGAGTGTTGATGAGCGTATCAGCTCGAGTGTCTGCGGAGACAAGCGTCTCTTTCGTGACCTTAGGACTCTCGGCTTTTTCATAGCGCCAACGTGAAGATATTCAACGAGTCGATCGTATTCTTCGTCGATGTTGTCGACAACGGTATCTTCCCAAGAGCCGACTAATGATTTGAATACATCCCAGTTTATGGTAGTTCTGGGACTTCGTTGTTTGAATTTAGCGGCTTTCTCTCCTTCTCCTCGAAAAACGGAACGGTTGCGCGAAGGAGGCGATGGTCTGATCCCGTGTAGAACTTAGGAACAACAGCGACGTCGGTCAGGCAAAACCTTCGATTTACTATGATGTGGATCTATTTCGTTATGGTACTCTCCATTGGGAGACTCCCACGTCCATCGCTGAGAGAGAGGCTTTTGGAATTGCGAGTTACCATGGATGGTTTGGGTCGTCATGATAAACTCGGATAGCCTCGTCACCCTGTTCATTCCATTCTAGTCCGTGGGTCCCTATGTGACGTTCTTCAGACGTTCTTCTAGGTCCAATTTTTGCGTTAAAATCTCCGACAATGACCTTGAAGAATGTATGATCTTCTCTGAAGAATTTTTCGAGGTCCATATAGAACGCTTCGACTTCGTCTTCGTCATAGCTTGATGTTGGTGCGTAAGCAACGAAGATGGTCAAAGCCGGCATAGAACCACATCGTTTCAACCGTAATCGTCCGATGCGGGTTGTTAGTTGTTCGAACGAATCAATGTTCACGGTCAAATTCGATTTGACGAGGACGCCAACGCCGCCGACACCTCTGCGATCGCATGTACCAAGGAACAGTTCTTCTCCTGTGTCATAAACAGCGTGAAAAGGATGGCGCCTTCTCGTCTCAGCCAGGCCAATGACGTCGTACCTTATTCTTCTTGCTTGAATCAATAGATCTTCTACAGCGGATTCGTTGAGCAAGGGTTCTTGCATTGTAGGTACAGATCGTCATTTTAGTCCGTTTCGATCTTGGCAGCCTAGTTTAGGCCCTGAGATTTTAGTAGCCTCTCCGTACTCTGTCCTACCTGGCGCTGCCGTACCAGGGGCTCTTTCGGGGTCAGGGGAATGAGGCCCATATTTGTTACTGTTTTTGGCATTTTGATACCCAACGTGTAGCTTGCCAGGCTCTAAACGTGGGAGCTGGGTACTCACGAGTAGCTTGCCAGTCTCTCTCGGAGGAGCGGGAGGAGCTTATTTGTTGGAGGCGACTCCTAACCGCCTCCCATGTACTTCCCAGCCGCTTGATTGCAGGCTTTTTGGCCGACTTGACTCGTAGAAATACAGTTTTTGTCAAGTGCGGCGCTGGCAGAAGCAGGGAGCTCGTCCCTGATCCAACCTGCGTCTCTGGGAAGCACACGGTTCGCTATTGGTTCGCGTTTTTATTCCCCCTCTCCACCACCTGGGGACGCGCCACGTGCCCTCGCGACTAACCGGGCGGGATCCCTCAAAGAGGGAGGTTCGGTGGTCAGATAAGATAGTTCCCAATAATTTACTACTAGATACAAAGCAGAGCGTGTAAGCTGTTTCTACCAAACGAAAGCATCTGAAACTCATCTGGGTGGGCTAAGGGCGGTTTAGCGCAGTGGTTAATGATACAAACTATCACGACATAGGGACATGTGTCGATCGTCCAATACTCTCTTGCAGTCAGTCAGCGAACGCTTCGGCTTGGTTGCCTCCTTGATTGCACGGAGAATCGTCTTGCCAGTTATGTACGATTTTTGAAGAACACGAAATCCTAATTCAGAAGTCGAAGCGAGAGATTTTCTAAGACCTCTGTGGTAGTTGAATAGGAGGGAATGAATCGAATGCAAGAACTGCTGAGACCCGAACAGTAAATGGACTGGCGCGAGGTTGGTAAAGTAGTCGTAAAAGTTCATCTGACATTTCGGCGACCCGCCTTCTTCAGAACCTGGGCGTATGTAGTATTAGTCTATTTGAATGATTCGGATGGTCTTATTCATATGTTGCCTAGGTCAAGTTAGAAGATCAAACGAAGATAGGGCGCCAGATCTCGTGTGATGGTGACGCATTCGTCCTTCCAGTTCATTTCGGAGTTTTGGGCGTTTATCCAAAATGCCTTAAGAGTCTTGCGCGTGGATGTTTTTGATTCCTGCGCTAGGATTGTGACAGTAACATCAAAATCGTTGTTGTTGTGTTTTGTGCTCTATGTAAACCTGAAGGTTTCGTTTTATCTATTTTAGATTTACTATCTAGATGTTCTTTTATGCGGATGAAAAGTGGTCTACCCGTTTCGCCTATATATTCTTCCCCGCATGTTTTACATGTTAGTAAATAAATTGTGCCCGATCTCATACAATCCCCCTCTTTTCCGTTAGGGCAGATCATACAGTTTTTGGTGTTGCATAATCGATCATAAAGTCTATTGCGGATCAGCTGATGGCGTAGGTGGGAGGTGGATTCAATAACTACCACGAATTTTCAAGACCGCATCTTTTTAGGCACCTTTTAACCGCGCTACTGATCTCGTTTGATATAAATGGTAGTTTGAAGGGAACTTTAGTCAGGTGCGGAGTATTGTTCTTTCGGGACCTAATTCCACTTTTTGAATATTCCCACGTAGCAAATGTTTTGTAGCCGTTGGAAATGGCAATTTTTCGTGCCAAGATCTAATGATTCGTTCCTTTCTCTTCTCCTGTGCACACACTTTTAGCGTTCGAAACATGTTTTTAATTAGCGATTTTTTCATGTGTGAAGGATGAGAGGAAAGGTGATTGACCAAAATGTTTTTGTTACTTGGTTTTCGATACCATTTTGTACTATAGCCACTATCCAAAAGCTTTACTTGGATGTTTAAGAATGGAAGCCAGCTCCCGTTTGGACTTTCTCGCGTAAATTTATATGCTCTGACTGTCCGTTCAAGACTTCAAAACATTTGTCCATTTCCTCTTGACAATGAAACAATCGTCTATATACCGGCAGTAGAGCAATGGGCGGTGAACGAGAGATTGGAGCTTCCACCTTATACATAAAAGCGATGGCAAGACTAGGTGCTAAACGTTGACCCATGGCCAACCCCCTGAGTTGTGTGAAAGTATTTTCCCGACCACCGAAAGATTGAACAACTAAGACATTTTTAGGAGGGTCATTAGTTGTTGAATTGTGAAGTCATACATATTTACTTTTTGTTCATTTTCAGTTAAGAGTTCGAAAATGGCTTGCATTGCAGAGTCGTTTGATACGTTTATATAGAGTGACGTAACATAAATGACTCCATTACGTGCGAGTTGTTTGGTTTCGCGCAACGTAGGTGATCTAGGAACATTTGGGTATTGGGTAGATGGGTTGGTATGAATTTGAGCACCTGAGTAAAAATAAGGTTTAGAAGTCCAAACGGGAGCTGGCTTCCATTCTTAAACATCCAAGTAGAGCCTTTGGATAGTGACTATATTACAAATGGTATCGAAAACCAAGTAACACAAACATTTTGGTCAATCACCTTTCCTCTCACCCTTCACACACAAAAAAATCGCTAATTAAAAACATATTTCGAACGGCTAAAAATGTGTGCACAGAAGAAGAGGAAAGGAACGAATCATTAGACTTGGCACGAAAAGTTGCCATTTCCAACGGCTACAAAACATTTGCTACTTGAGAATATTCAAAAAGTGGAATTAGGTCCCGAAAGAACAATACTTCGCACTTGAATAAAGTTTCCTTCAAACTGCCATTTATATCAAACGAAATTAGTAGCGCAGTTAAAAGGTGCCTAAAAAGATGCGGTCTTGAAAATTCCGTGGTAGTTATTGAAATCCCACCTCCCACCCTACGCCATCAGCTGATCCGCAATAGACTTTATGATCGATTATGCAACACCAAAACTGTATGATCTGCCCTAACGGAAAAGAGGGGGATTGTATGAGATCGGGCACAATTTATTTACTAACATGTAAAACATGCGGGGAAGAATATATAGGCGAAACGGGTAGACCACTTTTCATCCGCATGAAAGAACATCTAGATAGTAAATCTAAAATAGATAAAACGAAACCTTTAGGTTTACATAGGGCACAAAAACACAACAACAACGATTTTGATGTGACTGTCACAATTCTAGCGCAGGAATCAAAAACATCCATGTGCAAGACTCTTGAGGAATTTTGGATAAACGCCCAAAATCCCGAAATGAACCGGAAGGACGAGTGCGTCACCATCACACGAGATCTCGCGCCCTTTCTTCGTTTGATCTTCTAACTTGACCTAGGCAGCATATAAATAAGACCATCCGATCATTCAAATAGACTAATACTACATACGCCCAGGCTCTGAAGAAGGCGGGTGGCCGAAACGTCAGCCGAACTTCTACGACTAATTTATAAACCTCGCGTCAGCTAATCAAGATAAGTTTTCTCGATTTTCATATAACAATTAATTATGCAGAGTTTCATTGAAAGTCGAACTTTTGAAGTGAATGGAATTGTCTGATAGAATGTTTTGAAGCCTTTCAGAGGTTGCTATGTTGTCTCTAGCTGCTACACGTACGTTTCGGCTTTCTCGCCCGCCTCATCAGTACCACATGCCTTTTCCGTTGCTCGTTCCTACTGCTGTTAGGAATCGTCGCGAGATTGGGGTGCGAATCCCGGGTGACGCAAAAACTTTTGCACAGCACTCTACATTATTGGATATATTGATAATTAGAAATTGGTCTAACAGAGCCCTTTTTTCTTATTTAACCGCTTCTCAGCGATAGCATGATGTTATAATCAGGCGGGATTTGAACCTGCATTTCACCCAGTTCGGGGCGCCTATTCTATCCCTTGCACCATCGACGTCTGTTTTAACACCACTCTTTCTACGCTCCAACACACCTATCTGTCAGCAATCAACCATCAACGGTTTGGGCTAGGTAGTCGCTATCAACGTTGAACCCAGTCACGCTGGCAGATATTGGATATTGGATGATCAAACAGATTTCGTATTATATTTAGACGCTTTTAGCGAAAGCATGATGTTATAAATATAGCCATTGATGTAGGGTAATGTGCAAACATTTGCGCCAGGCTGGACTTTAGCTTGCTTTCACTCAATGCGGTGCGCGTGTTTTATCCCGTGCACCACAACTGGTACTGTCATATAATGTACGATATTCATAATTATTTGGCACCACAACTGATGTGCTTGCCCTAAATCGATACCGATCCATAACCTTTGGATGCTCGCCTTATAGCATGATCGAGTCACTTTCTTCGCCTAGTCCAAGCATACTTGTGGCATTCGGTGCGACATTGGCGCACTATACAATCTAGTAATTTATCACTTGTATCACACTTTCGTCCCGGTGATCGTCGAGTGACTCGAGCGGGTACCAGCTGCACTTCCTTTTTTCCCTATCGCGTGCAAAAGTAACCCAGTGGGTCCTCCTCGCTTTAGGGATTCGTTGGGCATCATACCTTTCTTCTAGACTTTTCCTGAAGAAATAGGAACATCAGGTCGGTGGCCTTCCTGTAGAGCGTCTTGTGTCCCGAGGAATCCAGTCGGTAACGGCTCTCGTTTATCGTAACTATTATCTTTATATATATATATACAGAATTTAGGCATCTTCACGAATATGTTAATTCGGTGGCAACAAGTCATAGTTAGCAAACAGTGCAATTAGTTTACATTGAAAACGAGTAGAAGTAGGGCGCTGAAGCTCGATGGTGTAACGGTAGCACACATCTTCGATAGGGGTGAAACGCGAGTTCATCTTCCGCTTAGGGTCGAAGTATTACAAATCACTCACATTCGTATATGTATAATCACTACTTGACAGCATATTTCAAGTCCTTCATGAGGTCTGATATGAGCATCGTACAGTGCAATACACGTGTTTCGGCCTTGCAGCCTCGTCAGTTGCACAGTGCCCCTCGTCCGTGCCAATCCCTCTGGGGGGAGAGCCCCTTATACAGATGTATCGTCGACGAACACGTTACACCGCGTGTCAAGAGAAAGTTCGAAACGCCCACTTTGGATCCACGTAAGTCAACCGGTTTCACCACTGCATGAACACCATAGCGTTTGTAGTGTTCACGTCTTCCACGCATTGTATGGACAGATTTCGGTGCATACGATGCACTGATTTTGGCTCCTTGAGACCACCTTTTCAACCCTCTCAAGCCCTTTTCAGCGTGTTTTTTTATTTTATGTACCGAAAAGTAGAATGAAGATGTTAGGAATGCAGCTTGTATAATCTTCACTGGCTGAATCTGATAAATAAGTACCTATTTCAATGCGCCATTTTCATTTCGCTCCAACGAAAGGATTTGAATTTTGACGCGAAATTCTCTTGGTGTTGCGCATATCCTAGATCAGACCTATTTAACGTGTTGTGATTCAAACGTGTGTTCATCGAAATTTTGTGTTCAAATTCTCGAAATTGCCAATTTGTAAATAATTTGAATGGTCGAATTAGCACTTCTTTCGTAGATCTGTTCACTGGTATGGATGTAGAGCGTGTGTTTCGAGATCCTCAATCAAGGAATTTCAGATTGCTTCGCAATGGTTCAATCGAAATCTCTTCGTAAGGTGGGCTTAATTGTCGCAGTCGATGACAGTATGGGAATAGGAAAGAATGGAACTGAACCATTCAATCTGAAAAAGGATATGAAACATTTTGTCGAACATACTTCAAAGACAAAGGATCCTACTAAGGTTTGTCACAACTTTTTCAGTGATCATTTTGCAATGTATACTTCGGCGGAGGGCACACAGATATCTCCAATGGCGTGCGATCTTCGTTCTTTCACCGGTTGACTACCACCGTACCCATGGGCGTGTCTGACCCCACCCCTTCGCTCCGCTCCCCACCAATCACGTCTGTCCTTTGCGTTCTCGCTACAACATGTTTGAAAGTTTGGCCCACCAAATCACACCATATCCATTTAGTAATACCGTGAAACAATCGATCAATATATGTAATTTGTTCATCATCATTTATTCAAAAATCTGCAATTTATAACAGAAATTATTCCTTTGTTTCGGGAAATACTTCAGGTTCTTTCTGAATCTCTGATAGGACGTGACTTCCTCTACAATTCTGTATACTTTTTGAGCATATAGAACTACTATATGCAAGGAATTATTGCATTCAGACACGTCAAGAAAGAAGTGCATGTCGCGCAATAATTAAAGGTGCTGTGCGTCGCACACAAGGTCGATGGTTCAATCTCGTGCACATGGCTCATCAAGCCATCCATCCCTCCGGTGTTGAGAAATTGTATCAAACTGGTCTCCGGATTATCTGGGATGATAAGCAGCACTGACTCGATACAGCGGGAGGCCAGCGAGTCACTGTAAAGGCCAGATCTGCATTCAGTCACCCCAAAACGAAGTTAAAAATTGAAGGCGAGTGCATAGCGTATCTCTTAGCGATTGATCAGCACCGAGAGCTTTATCCTTCTTATGCTTCATATCTGCTAATGAAATTATCTTCTAAGATTAATGCTGTCGTCATGGGCAGAAAGTGTTGGGAGAGTATTCCGGAAAAATTTCGTCCTCTAAAAAATAGACTGAATATTGTTGTCAGCCGGACGCTACCTGAACATAGAGATGAAAATGTCATTATAAGGTAGGTACCATTCCGTTCCTTTTATCCAAAAAGGGTTTTATCTGCTAAAATTCTTTATTTGACTCTTTTTTGAGAGTAATATAGTGATACATTGATATTAGCTTGGCATCAAGTTTTTCTCGTTTTTTCATGTTATTTTTATTTATTCACAGTGAACTTATTTCTGTTCCTTCTTTATCGTGTTTGATGTCATTTGAAACCTCACGATCTCTAGACTGAGAATATGTGAACCACTTTAATTTTTTGTACCTATGAAATTTTGATTCTTTTTCGCGTCATAAGGGAACAAAGAATATTTGACCTAATTCGCTGTACAAGAATTTTTCATAGGAGTGTTTGGTAATCATTGGAAAGCTTAAATCTCTGGCTAGAGCCTCACAGTGTCTGGTTTTCAAGAAGACCCTTCATATGCATAAATTCAGACTAAAATTGTGTTTCACATCGGTCGCGCATTATCAAGTATCTTCGCTGGAACCACGAAAAGCACATGAACGTGTAGATAAAATCTTTTGGCGTTAGAATCAGACGTTTAATGTGAAGTTTCGAGGAACAGTTTCTGATTGAATAGCAGGAATCGTACTTTCATAAGACCCGCTGAAGGGCCAGTCAATCGGCCGGCGAGTTGAAATGACCACATCCGCCCTGCACCCCGCCCCCGTACCCCGTAGAAAAGCCAACATTCCCTTGCGCAGCGAACGGTGCCTTGATCTAATGCTTACTGCATTGCAGAGAAACAGTAAATCTAGAAAATAAGCACAGCGTTGGAATATTTGAGTTCTACGTTATTGAATGATAACTAGTAGTCTAAAAAGGGCTCTGTCCGGCGAGAAATATGCGCGTGTGAAACATAATTTTAATTTGAACTTTACATCGTTATTAAAGGCTCTTTTCGCTAACCGCTCAGGTACGGCTTTAGCTGGAGATTCAAGCTTTCGAATGATTGCTAACACTCCTACGAAAAAATCCTGTTAAGCGAATGAGGTCGAATATTCATTTGTTCCCTTGTCAGCGAAATTTTTTTTACACTCGAATGAACACTTCAAAACCTAAACCGTCAATGTTTCTTGAATGCTCCACTCGGGTACTTCTGCCAGCGAAGCGCACAAAACTACTAGAGCACTAAACCACAAGGCGGTTGATCCACGAACTCTATAAAGATGGTTCAAAAAGTCTAGTGAAGAGGAGACCAACACGTCAATATCGGCTGCGACGTCTTTATCGAAGCGGCGTCAAGACACACTCGTTCACATATTGCTCGTTTGACACTGCAAAAGAATGAAGAATTAGGATGGGACAGTTTAAGAGATTGACTACTGCAGACCCAAACTGGACATGTCCGCCAACGTGGTAACGACTCCACCTCCTCTGCCCGATTGGTCGTCGACTACAGTATTTCTTTTTGTTGCAAGACCGCAATCAAATCAGTTCAAAACGAAGCTGGACTTCATTCATGCACTCTATAGCTCAGATGCTGCTTCAAGTGATTATCATGTTTTCAGGACGCTGCAAAATTCATTGGCAGAAAAACGCTCTGTCAAAGTCGATCATGTGACAGAGCTGCTGTATTCGTTCTAAACAAAAAAAAACTTCGTAAAAATAAAAAGAAATAAATCGGCTTACATATTACAATCTCAAGATCACGAGCTTCCATTGGCATCAGACGCGATAAAAAAGACCAAGAAATAAATGTATCGTAAATAAATAAAAATAACAAGAAAAAAGAGAGCACTCACTTCTTAGCTTACTATATCCATTAATATTGAGTGATACGCAAAACACTGAACCAAGAGCGAGAGCTGAATCTTCGTCTCATCCTTTCGCTAGTTCTGTGCTAACCACTGGGCTAGTGGTCCTCCTGTTTTGCTAGCACTCCTTCTGCCACTAAGGTATCATCGATCCCTATCAGCAGCCAACCATCAACGGGTTTGCTTCGGCAAGGGTGAGACGCGGGCTCAAGTTCTTCACGAGGTTTGAAGTTTTGCAGTTGCATATGACTAAGTGCTACTGGAAATTTTCCATATTGTGTTTTCTTAGTTCTGTCTAGATTTACTATAATTCAGCAATAATTTCGATGAAATCATGGAGGATTTGTTATATGGCCCGTTATCGGCAAATGTCGAAAGAGTTTGGAATATTGGAGGTGGCGAAATTTATAAGCTTGGCCTGCAAAAAGGATTCATAGACTGGATACTTATGACAAGAATTCAGAAAAAAGTAAGAGTATTGTTATATCTATCTTTACAGATTCGTTATATTGCTGTATACATGGCGTCAGCATGCTTTTCCTACAACTGACAAGAGGGATGTACCTCATTTGGAAATGCAGGAAATCGTGCATATCTAACATTAATTGGGTTCTTTTCCATTTGGTA
This sequence comes from Parelaphostrongylus tenuis, assembly GCA_019055375.1. NCBI lineage: Eukaryota > Metazoa > Nematoda > Chromadorea > Rhabditida > Metastrongylidae > Parelaphostrongylus > Parelaphostrongylus tenuis. The sequence continues at coordinate 54,572 of JAHQIW010000065.1, read as the reverse complement.
GCACAGATTTTCAAGCCTATTCCCTACACTGGACAAAAAGGTTCCATAAAGAGCGTTAGTGATCATTTTAAAGCTTAAATCTCAAGTTAGCGCTACATATGGCCGGTTTTAGAAAAGACCCTTTCATAACGCTGAAACATTGAAAATAAAATTATGTTTATCATCGGCCGCGCAATTCAAGTGTTACCTCGCTGAAAGCACAAAAAGCATATGAACGTGTAGAGAAAATCTTCCAGAACCAGAACTAGACGTTAAATCCGGAATTTTTTCCAGAAAGGAGGAACAATTTTTTTATTGAAAGACACCTCACTTAAGCGTCCACCCCCTGCCCCCGCCCCTACCCCACAGCCCGTGAATTGACCAAAAAACACTTTCCAGCGCATGTCAATCCACCTTTTTTTTTACTTGTGTGTTGCAGAGAAACGGTTTTTCCACGGTATAAGCACAGCGTTGGAGTTGATAAATCTCGTGCTATCGAACGATTACTAACAGTCCAATGAAAGTGTCTCTACTTCGAGAAATATCCTCGTGCGAAACATAGTTTTATTTTTGAATTTTCAAAGTAACGAGAAGCTCCTTTTGAAAGGCGGCCTTGTACAACGCTAGCCTGAGATTTAAGCTTTCGAATGATTATTAACACTCTTTACAAGACTTCTTGCCCAGCGTGGGATATAGGTTTGAAAATCTTTGCTACCAAACGAAAAGTGCTTTAATGGGTTCCATATTGATTTTAAACTTCCTATCAAACAGAGGTCTTTCCATCGTCGTTGAATTTGATGATAGAGGGCATAGAATGCAAGATTATGTGCGACTCTCTCTGTTATCCTCATAGGGCCTTTTTCTCACTGCCACTGATTTTGTCGAAATGAAATTTTGGCTATTGTAGGCAGTGATAATCTCTATATCACTGTTCGACATGCATTGCTCAGCCGACTATCTTGTACATTTTTGTCACTTGCTGATTTTCGAGTTCAGTCATCTATTGCTATAGATATTTCCAATGACTGAGAATCCAGTGTATAGAATGAGCTACTACATCTCTGGATAATGATATTCCGGTTCATTTCAGTTATGATGGGACAAATGAAAAACCGATCTCATTCGCTAGAGAGGAACATTTCATAGGAGTGTCAGTAGTAACCATTCGAAGGCTGATATTTGAGACTATAGTCCCACATTGTCGGTTCTCAAAAAACACTTTTTTTGACATTACTACAGATGGAGATTTGCTGCGTTGCAAACGCGCATATTTCTCGCCGGTTAGAGCTTTTTCTTTGAACTATTAGTTAACATTCGATAGTGTAATCGTCTCTAATTCCAACGCTGTGTTTATATCCTGAAAAGAACTTTTTCCCTGAAACGCAGCAGATAAAACAAGGCGATCATGAGTCTCTTTGGCCAATTCACGTGCGCCTTCGTGAGGCAGTCACGTTCGATAACGCAGTGACCATCGATTTTTTGGGCGTGAACGCGTATAGAAGTAATGCGTTAGTAGTTCACGTGGCCACCTCGCGCACATGCTTGTGAATTGTCCAAAGAGGCTCTTGGTCGCAGATGGGAACCTAAATTATCTAATCTGCTGCGTTTCAGGGAAAAGGTCTTTTCAGGATATAAGCACAGCGTTGGAATTAGAGACGATTACACTATCGAATGTTTACTAATATTCCAAAGAAAAAGCTCTGTCCGGCGAGAAATATGCGCTTCTGCAACGCAAGAAATCTCCTTCTGTAGCAACGTCAAAAATGTTTTTTTTTTTTTTGAAAAGCGACAATGCGGTACTATAGCGTCAAATGTCAGCTTTCGAGTGGTTATTACTAACACTCTTATGAAGCGTTCCTCTCTACTGAATGAGATCGGCTTTTCATTTGTCCTCTCATAACTGAATCGTACCGATTTTCCTTGTCGCAATGGGCCAAACCTTCCAGTCGTATATTTTTCATCAACATAACCGGAGCGACTTCTAATTTGGCCTACTTCTCGACACCTTAGCTTTCTTTAGAGCAGGACAAATAGTTCAACACTGGATAGCTCACCTATCCACTTCAGTGATTTTACTGCATAAAGGAGTCTTCATGTTAGGATTGATATAAATCAACAGTGTTTGCTAAAATGGTCTCCATCACATTCTTTTCAGTTTCGATTGTGACGTGTTTCTCGAAGGCATTGATTGGAATCACTATGAAGAAGACGAGTCCGCACGTTCTGATGTGATGAATGAAAACGGGCTTGAGTTCACTTTTCATTCTTATAGATATGTTGAGTAATCTGTTTCGTATCAAAGGTTTCTGTGTTCACTTTGACATTTTTTTGGCTTGTATCATCTCTGTTATATCATGGTTTTATTTCTCCTTGTCTAATGATAGCTCATGAACCATTTTGACCTGCGTTGTTGTTGTCAATTTATGAAAGTGGTTATGAATTATTGAATTTGAATGTGTTGAATCTAGTAGAAACTTACCTATCCATTTAGATGCTGTCGTAGGCCAACTCAATCACTGTGTAGTTTCCGTCTGACTTTTGTTATTTGGGAAGATCTGTTTCACTGAAGTGCAGGTAATGCTGGTACGTACCTATGGTTACCACACCATATCTGATTCAAAAAATTGCCTTTTTGCGACCGCTGGAAACGACAAAACGTCTAACTAACTAACTAATTCATCTCGCGGACCACATGTCGCGTTGTGGTGAGGGGTACTCTGCGTCGCACACGATGTCAATGGTTCAATCTCGCACATACGGCTCACCAAGCCATCTATCCCTCCGGGTCGCTATATTGTCGTCAGACTGGTAGCAGGCTTGTCTGGTGGATTAAGCAGTACTGACTCGATACAGCGAGAGGTCAACGCAAACATTGTAATGGCCGGATATGCATTAAAGCACTTGGAGCAAAGTTAAAATTTCAAGACGAGTACATGGCGCATCTCACAGTGGTTAATCAACGCCGAGAGCTTTATCCTTTGACCGTTTAACGCATCTCGACATTCAATAAGTCGCAGGTTAGGGCCTGGATCGGCTGAATACCTCTTTTATTGTCCTTCTCCTTTCAAAAATGGCCTGCACAGACCTGCGGTAGTATTTTGTTCCTTCACTCTACCGTAGAACAACTTATGCGCTTCTCAATGCTACCTATTTGCAATTAGCCTACTGGCTACACTTTCCCTCAATCAACGACGAAGGCTCACTGCTTTTAGTGTGCGACTCATTGCTCAATCTGTTCCATCCTGCGCACCGTTTTCCTGTCTGATCTAATCCGAATACTAGCAAGTACTTTTTCACTGCACAAAAGACTAATCGTAACGATTCAAGGAGTAACTTCTACGTAACTAGAAAAAAAGAACAGATCATGAACGAGGGAGAATTGTAGAACAAACTTTTGCTCCATCGTTTTTTTTTTGGAAATGTATGATATGTACGCTAACCTTAACATCCTTTACTAGAAACCAAACGCAATCATTGTTGTTAGTACTTGGAGTGATTGAACAGCTGTTGTTGATAATCAGGTAACATGTTTTGAACCTTTTGTAAGGTATGGTAGGGCACCTACACAGTAACAGGCGGGCCAATTTCTCCTTTGCAGGCTCATCAGTAGCATAGTGCTTTTCGGTTCAGCCGATCCCTTGGGGATACATCCTTACTTGTAAAGGAGTCGCTGCTGAATAACAAATCACCGTAAGTCAGGTGATAAATTTCCCTACATCATTTTACCAGCTACGAGCACGACTGTTGGCCATTGCAGTGTTGGGGGTATTTTCACCTGATTTACGGTGATTTGCTTTTCAACGTCTATTCCTTTATAAGTAGGGGTATATCTCCAAGGGATCGGAGAACCTGAAAGACACTGTGCTACTGATGAGTCTGCAGGGGTGAAATGGGCCCGTGTTTAGTACTGTATGAGTGTCCTAGCAAACCTCAGAAAAGGTCAAATCATGTTATGTGATTATCAGATTATTAATGTTTTTAGAGCGTGGTCTATAAAAGCAGTCCAATGAAGAGCTTTTATTGAGTTTCATTCGTTTTCTAATTTGTATTAACTACTCCGTACAATATCCATGACACAGCGAATGAGATAAAGTGGTTCATTTTTTGTTACCGAGTGTTTTTGAGACCTCGCTCAAAACAATATATTCTGATGTTCGATGTTTTATATCAAGGAAAAAGTGAGCCCAGAGCGAGGGCCTCGGTAGTGTAAAGGTAGCACGCGCGCCTGGTGTGAGGTAAACGTCAGCCTAATGAAGGCGAAACGTCAGAAACGTTACTAATAATAAGAATTCGTAAGAGGCTCGTGTTAGCTCATCAGTAAGAAGCGAAATATTCAGTACTAGTTTAGTGAAAGTATGAAATGCTCGGCTTCGATCATTACCCAACTGATGCGCCATTGTAGTTCATTCGTATTTGACATAACGAAGAATCATAAAGGTGAATGGATTGCATTAGCCTCCACAATACCTTACGATGTCCTAGTGACATATCAAATCAGTGCTGACATAATCTGGAAATAGTTTAGTACAATCTTACCAAAGCTAAAGAAGCGATGTGTTTGATGACTCCGCCTCATCGGATCAAAGCAGTGATCGACCTAATGTGTACTACAATGTACGTGTAGCGATTGCGCATTACACAGCTTCTTATTGTTGAAATCTTTTGCAAGACTATGTTAAGTCAGAGTAATGGAATTGTAAGATTGTATTTTCCGGATAAGAGACGTTATAAGTTACTGATAGATTTGTATTACATTTAATGTTGGTCCGATTAAATTCGGTTAGCGGGAAACAAATGAAATTTCGACCCCCTAGCTGGAAAAGAATTTTTCATAAGGGTGCTACCAATCATTCGAAAGCATAGATCTCTAGATAGTGCTCTACGTGGCCACTTCTCGAGAAGACCCTTTTATAGCGCTACAAAGTTGAAAAAAAATTATGTTTTACATTGGGTGGAGCAATTCAACTGTTACTTCGCTGAAAACACGAGCAGCACATGAACATGCAGAGAAAATCTTCCAGTATCAAAGCCAGACGTTCAATCTGGATTTCTTCCAAAGCGGAGAAACAATTTCTAATTGAATAACAAAAATTGCGCTCACACATAGGCGCCATAGATCAGTGATCGCGCCAACTCCGCACCCCGTGAATTTGCCAGAGAACACTTTTTTTACGTATATGTATTCAATCTTATTTTCCCTCATGCACTGCAAACTAACGGTTTATCCAAAATTAAGCACAACGTTGGACTCTTCAAGTCTTGAGCTATCGAACTATTATTATTAATAGAGGACTCTTTCTTGCGAGAAAAAGGCGGATGCGTACTACAAATGTTTTCCTCCATTGAAGCATTATAATAAAGACTTTTTGAAAAACAGCTATGTGCTGTGCTAGCCAGAGACTTAAGCTTTCGAATGATTCCTGAAATTCTTATGATAAGTTCTTGTACAGCGATTGGGGTCGAATATTCATCGGTTCTCTTCTAAGAACAGTAGGTCCTTTGTAATGAATACCATGTAAAGTTTTCGAAATGACCTTCGCACTCTATGTTTTGGGTATGTATTTCTCTCTCATACACTAGGCACTCATGTATACTTTGTCTCACACCGAGAACATTTATTCGTTCACACTGACTTCGTTTCTCTATTACCTCAATAATATAGAATTCACAAATTCATGTGAACACTTCATGGGTAGCAAATTCGTAAAGCTAAATGTGATAATGATTTTATTCATCCTATAAGTGCCTTTTTTCGGATTTTTTGAAGTCTTCGCTCCGTAGACCAGCTAAGAAAAGACAATGCTAGGTACTACCACCGTTTTGCTGCCGGCTGCTTGAGAGATGACAAAATTTCCTCTAATCCTCAAAGGCCGATGATTACCTTATGTTGTAATAATCTGAAATTCGTTTAGGCTAACCTTGCGCCTCCAGTGGACACCAATGGCTAATCCAGCTAAATTTCGGCCTTAGTACCCCGTAAACTGGATGCTCTTGTCAACGATGTCAGGTGGTGAGGCGAGGGCTAAGAGGTAATCAAGTCCGAGTCGCAGAGGACGTGAATGGATACGGGCAAATTAACACGTCCTTATTACTCCACAGACAGTGCTTCTTCTTTTGCTTCTATATCACCAAAGCAGTCTTATCAGACGGCATCTTTACGTATTTTTGATGCCGCTGGTCGTGTTAAATTTCATGTGATTGCCCCACAAAACATCAGAAGGAGGAAGATTGACATGCGCAAAATAGATGACTAATCCCTTTTTACCCATAGAGGAAATTTTTCTACGAAATATCGAAGGTGTTGGCCCCATCGTACACCCATCATTTCCCATTTAGTCACTTCATGCGAAGTTCTGTAACGCATGTGGATATTTTGATATATCTTATAATTGCTATCTCAGTCAACTTGATGTGGTCTGTTGAATGGGTTCTGCCCGATTGAAGAGACTGTGGGGATGAAACACGCGCTTCGGACTGTACAAGAGCCCATTAAACAGACAACATGACAAGATGGCTTAGATAGCAATTATGAGATATGTTGAAATTTGAGCGTGGACTTTGAAAAAACTCGGAAACATCTAGCCATTCTTTGTTTCCTAATTTTCCATCACGAGAAGTTCAGCTTTATCAAGTGCTACCCATTGACTTGTATAGCTGATAAGCAAATTTGACGCGTTCCAGGGTAAGTTGTAAGACATCATACGCAACGAAAGGTCATAAAAAACTGGTGTTTAAACACTCTGATGCCTGATTAGACTAAAGAGACGGCCAGCGATAATGAAAAGCTTTCGATTTTTCGAACAAATCATATAGAATCTCCATTACTAAGGAGATGTTCGAGAAAGAAAAAGCTTCAGGACCTGATCCTACTATGACATACTTGATTGGGCTGGTAATATATACAGTTGCAGGAGGTCTCTGCAGTGGGATTTATAACGGTATAGGCAAAACAATTATTAAAAGTAGCTCAAAAACGATTTATAAAAACGAAAAACGATCTATTGAAATTTGAGCGTGGTTTAAACAAAGCACTTGAAATAAAGGTATAAAAACAATTTACTCTGAAGAATTGCCATTGGTATTTCTGAAACTATTTTGTTCTTTTACTCTCCCGATGAACGAAAATAGAACCAGCATCAAAACCATGTCACGGGTCATCGAAGTCTGCCAAAAGTACCTTTTGCTTTTCGTGCCATCTTTTGCTGACTAAAAGAAAGCGTTTGACGACGTGGTAACAATTGTAGTTTTTTTAGAATTCTTCGAACGATTGTTGTTGGAATTGCAACACAAAAAGACGTTTTTTCCATGTTATTTTCTCTGAAAAGTAGTCTGATAAGACTACACCACATCGCCACACTGATCCACTGCAATCGTTAATGAAGTCTTTTGATCGCGAAGAAAAGGCATGTGTGTTTATGGAAGATTCTTATCAAACCTTTGCTTCGTGGTTGCCATCGTTATTTTTCTAAGGAACTTCATTGAGCAGAGGCGATGCTCAGTAAGTTCAACGGAAGAGAAAGAATAGACTAAGTTTGAACAAGACAAAGACCCTCTTTATGAAGAATCAATCTTGCAAAAGTAACAAATCGAGCTGGAATGTCCTCTAATTACGGAAATCATTTGGTTCTCAGGAACGTCGTAGAACAGTGTTTGAGTAAGTCTCCTTGCAATCTAGGATCAAGGATCGGGGTTGGGACATTCCGTAAGGCGTGCGCGAGGATCAACCCCCCCCCCCCCCTTCCCCCCATGAGTATTTTTAGCCAAGACTACCAATGAACCAACTAACGGACTCATAACTCCGTGCTCATCTTTTCTAATTAGTAGTCGTTGCAGTGTTACGCAGCAAAGAAGTGGACTAACATCCGGCCACGTCGCCATGTCGAGGAGTTCTGCGAACACCCACAGGGCACACTTTGACGAAGTCTTCTTATTCAATGGGCACTCTCAACGTTTAGCCAGTTTGTGTAGCTCAAGTCTTCCTAGACTATTCTATCTTCGCGATCAGAAAAGTATACAATGACAGTGAAACACTGATGGAGCGGTCACATATAAAGAAGAACAGATGAGTCTTAGACGAAAAGAGCAGTGGAGTCGACTCTAAAAAATGCAAGCATCTTCTTGGACGACCAGCCAGACGATGAAGGCGCGAGTTTGTGGCCAACGTCAACCACCTACACCCGCAGATGTCAACGACATCAAAATTATGGAATGGGCCTTGCATACGTCACCATGCTCGAAAGATATTCACCACTTCAAACGACATTTGCGCACCAAGAGAAGCAAATGGGAATTTGTTGGGGCCCACAATACTAGCATAGGAGGGCCATTCAAATTCCACAAAATCAGAACCTTAGTGTCTTGCTGAACAAAATCGTTCATGAGGCCGTTCAATCACATTAAAGCGAAACAACATTTTATACAATACTTTGTATAATCTTAAGTAACACATTAGCAAAAAACCTAAAATTATCTACATCTTCCAAATTACTTTATATAGTAGTGTCGACTTTATACTTGATCCACTTGATTATCCTCACTTATCACTTTAAGAGCTATTAAGGGAACACAGATGGCATTACAGATTCACATAGAAAATGCTTAACCTGTTTCTGCACTGATTATCAATAATGGAAACATCACTGAGTCTTGACAGAAAAGGAAGAACGTTGGTCATTCGAAGAAAGGCTCAAAACAAAGTGAAACTGTCATAAAATGCATATATGTTCGTGAATGCTCGTAAGAGATAAAAAGATCTGAGGTGATCAAGGCGCAATTTTCCGCTCAATGCTGAAGAAATCACGGATTTCACTGCAGTAGTAATGTCTGTCGTAGAAGAAAGCGTTTGCAGCCAAAAGATTAACAACTGACTGGTCGAATCTATAAATATTGATGCGTTTATTAGTGAGAGATTATCTACTGAGTGACGGTTCTTTTTCTACCTTTTCTTGTTTGAACAAAGAATCGTTCTACTACTCGTTTTTTTGCGAGCATTTATGAGGTGAAGGACAACAGCAAGCGGATAGTAGCCGATATCAGCTCAATTCTTCTTTATAAGTTAAGTGCTGAGAAGATGGATGCTTGTGATAGTCTACGAATCCACTTTTTTTGTCTGCATTAAAGAACAAGCAGTAATCAATCTTTTGCCCTTATCATATTGTGGTAATAATTCCTCATTAGTATTATTGTGATAATAATTCTCAATTTGTATACAGATTATGATATCCGTTTATCCACTCCATAAATTGTTAGAACATGTCGAGTTTATCAAAATGATATTTTGCCGGCAGATTCTTGTACAACATCAATAATGATGGAATTAACATTTCCATAACATCTTTCGGTTTTGTTACAGAGTGCATGCCGCTTTGTCTTTCACTCTACTCGAGAGACACCTGTGGATGTCACATCGGCCAACGCATCAACTTATGTGATCCAACGTCTGGTTGACGTCATTTCCATTGTGAAATCGATTATTCTCCGAGCTTTCCTTTTGGTGTGGATGCTCCATACCCTTTAATAAGCCCTCTAATATCGATTGTGTCGCCAATTCACGAAGATCTTATAAGCTGTGCAGAGGAATTTATTATGATTGATTTGTGGTTTGGATATTCGCTCATTTGGAGCGATTTCCAGAACTCATTTTAGTATGGATAGCAGCGAATTGCTTGTCAAAAATGATGCGGCACACTGCATGTGGTGCCACCTTATGAAAGCGGAGATATTTCTCCTCCTCTCTACAGACATACCGCGCACTTTCTGCAACAGTAGTAATCTATAGCAGGAAATAAGAAGTTAGATGAGAAATTGATGAGATTTTCTGTTTATGGACGACGCCCGCCACATTGAATAGGCTAACGGTTGATAGCAAGAAATAGAGGAAAAAACTTTGCTGTAAGAAAATAATTAATCTGAAATGATATTGAATCTCCAGGTTTCACATATTTCACTCGTCTAACTCCATCATGACCCCTATAGGTGACGCGAGACTCAATGCGAACGTGTTGAATGTTCTCGCCTTCATAATACATCCGATAACAAACATGTCGCGCTTCACATCTCTACAATCATGCTCTTGCACTATCTCGAGTAAAAAGTGTCGGTAATGTACATCATTCAGTAGATCCGAATTACTATCAATTTTATGAGATACTATTGAACGTAATTTTAGCAAACTTATCTTCAGGGATTAGAAAGTGTTAAGCATTATTTTGAACAAATTTTCATTCTCAAGACTGTTTGATGAAGGACCACTGTACCTGTGACACATTGGTGGCTCTGAGAAGCGATCGCCTACGAATCGACAGTGAGTCCACTCTCTATGATTTCCAGCCATGCAGCCCTCTTCCAAAGCACAGAGAACGTACCTAGTAGGATCATAGTTTGATGAAACGTAAAAAAGACTATATACTAACGCCTGTAATAAGTATTTGAACGAAGTGAAGAAATGACGGAATTGTAAAGAAAATTTTATGCACTTTTCCGTTTTGTAACAAAGATTTTGAAGCCTATCCTAGACACTGAACAGAGTGTCAGTAATCATTCGAAAGCTTAAATCTCAAGATAGTACGAGACATAGCCAATTCTTTGGAAGAGCCCTTTTCTAACGCTGTAAATTTCAAAAAAATTGTGTTTCACACGTGCATATTTCTTGCCGGACAGAGCTCTTTCTTCACACTACCTGTAATAATTCGATAAGATTTACAGATTCCAACACTTTGTGTCGTGAAGGTTCAGTGGTTTTGTTGCTTTGCTAACATTCTGAAAGGACCGTTTTTCTCAAACGCAGCAGCGAAATTAGGATCGATCCGTGTACACGAGCAAGTGTTCTTTTTCACGGGCTGTGGGGTGAAGGGAGGGGCACGGAGGGTGAGTGCGAGTATCGGCTGGTGGCGCCTAAGTGAAGTGTATTCGATTAACAATTCTTTCTCCGCTTTGGAAAAAACCAGATTAAATGGCTGACTTTATACTACAAGGCACGTTCATGTACTTTTATGCTTTCAGCGAAAAAATAATCAATTGCGAGGTCAGTATGAAACGTAGTTTTATTTCATTTTACACCGTTGTAAAAGGGTTTTTGAAGAAACAGGTCATGTATAGAGTTAGCTTTAGATTTAGGCTTTCGAATGATTACTAACGCTCTTCATGAAAACTTCTTGTCCGGCGTAGAAGCTAGGCTTAAAAATTTGTACTACCAAACGGGAAAAAGCCAGGTACTTATGGAGGAAACTTACTGATGGAATACCGCTTGTTATTTACGGTTCCCATGCTACATAGTATCACTTGATCGAAAAGTTTGAAGAATGTGCGAAGTTTGATATATAGAGTAATGTAAGTTGGATTTTTCACGTAAGTTTGGACAGATATATAGATATGATAGTAGATATATTACTCATCTTATATGATCCACAAATGGGTTATCATACTTTTGGAAAGAGAAAATTTTTAATTTAGCTGAAATCACTTAAAACAGCTTTCGAATCTAAAGATTAATTGATAACAACATCTGATGAAGTCAACAAGGGCAGCTCATAAGATGTAGGTAAGTTATTTAGTGGTGTCAAAATTTTTTGAAGTCGATCTTTTAATAGAAAGAATTTTTTACTAACTTTTGCCTTACCATTTGACAATTTTCTCCATAGTATCTTTTGTTCTTGCAGCGAATACAAATCCAGCCTCATACATTTTTGCTTTCGGCTTCATGATTTCTGCCAAATTAGTCGGTATGAATTTATAAATCTCTGTAATGATGAATTATTCAGAAATTTAAGAATCTGGGATTGTAATGACTAGGATGTAATAAATGAAACTGGCCCTCTGATGTAGCTGGATAAATCCCGTGTCCAGTGTAACTGTGCATTAGGTATGCCGCCTGTAATTCGTCAACAACACGATTTCATTTCTTCACGTAAAAATCATCATCAAACTCAAATAGGGATCCTATTTTCGGAACAGTGAACGCTTTGTTTTATATGTAAGATTGCTCGTTTTCTTCACGCTTTCATCTCTGTTTTGGTGACAAGGTGGACATGTGCATCACTAGCTTTGCCGTGCATTGTTTTGAACTCTGCCCAACTTTTATCAATGAAAGCGAACTCTTTCTCAGTTGAAATCATTCTATTCAAAAAATGTACATCCTCTAATATTGGTTTGACATCCGGAAACATCATTTAGCAATGTTGGGGTCATTGACTGATGCGTGATGATGTGTAATATAATTGCAAATATTCTGGAGATGCCTCATAATGCTGTCTTCTAGGCAATGAATGGAACCCTCTGGTGATAATGACATTGAAAAGATGTTGAATATATCGACTGTTTTCATCACAACCCACTTTTGAAAAGACTTTTTTTGCTGGGCAAAAATTTCCAGTAGAGTTTTAGTATTTCCGCGGCAGCTTGAATTTCGGTAATTTGAAAAGCTCTGATGGTTTTTGAGATGACCTCCTACTGCAAAGTAGTAGTGGAAATAAAACTGCATTTCACAAGCGACGCGCAATCGTATGTTATCTATTTTGAAAATTTTTTTTACGTTCCATAGAAATTCCATAGTTGAGAATCGCGTCGCGCAATCGATCAACAGCACCATCGATACACAGCCACTCACTCACCCTGGTCGATAAGGAATGCGAATCAAGTGCGAAACTTGATCTTATTTATTCTGTTACAGCAAGTTAAGAAGCCCTTTTCGAAAACAAAAAGAACAGTTGGAAGTGCAGAAAATTCAGGCTATCGATTGATACTAAAAGTTTGAGGAAATGCTTTGCCTAGAGAGAAATGCACTAAGCTGCTTCGAGTGGGAAACTTAATGTTCTTTTGACTGCAACGGCACCCTAAAAAGGCTTCTCTGAAAAAATTGCGTCACTGAAATCCCTGACACTTGTGTTATCCACTGATTATTGAAAATCGAGGAAGAAATTGAAAGAGGCTTCGTTCTCAAGAATCAAAGAATGGGTCTCGATAAGAGAGTGGAACCTAAGTATTTTTAGCTATAGGAACTTCCAAATTTATTTCTTTTGAAGCGGTATAAATGTACGAACTGTATAACTAAACAACTTCTGCCGCAGAAGGTGTCATAGCACAGCAAAGGCCTCGGTGATGTAATGATAAGCACGCAACGCAGGTAGGGGTGAACTGGTGGTTCAACTCTAACTTGAGATTACAAGTTTCCAGTAAAAAATATAATTCTATTATTTTATATGAACATTAAAAATATAAATATTAGATCTGGAATTTGAGCGTGGTCTAAAGAAAACACTTGAAACGAAAGGTATTCCAGGTTTTACCTATCACTCAGCATTATCGACATATTCTTTAGTCAATTACTTATCCTGTTCTAGGAAATAGCAAGCCCATACTGGTTTTATTCTAATTAGATTTTCAACAATGCACAAACTGTTTTTGACGAGCTGATGCCTGGATTCTTACCGAAAGGGTTGTCATAAACGGATTCTGGAGAGGAACATATATTCTTGTTATTAATGTTCTAAAAAGAACCTCCTATTTTGGTAAAGAAAGATTGAAGAAGGATTTACTTCTCACACTCAACGTGCACTTTTTGCTCGGCTAGGGTCTGTGCTTGGCTTTTCACCAAATTCTCAAGAATAACTTGATATTGATTTGGCAACATAAATCTTATTTGTTTGAAAAACAAATTTGACTTTCAAAAAGGTCCTTGAAAAAACAGTATGAGCGAAAAATATTACGTTCTGCATTCACGTAATTAGTTTGCCGCTTGAACTTCAAAACGTGCTTACTTTGTAGAAATAAAAATCAAACGCTTATTGTTATAGAACAATAGAATAAAGTCTCTTCTAGAATTCTGCAAAAGTTAGGGAAATTTCCAAAAAATAGAAAAAATTTTAAATAAATGAAATCACGTCCTTCTGAGTTGCAATTGAAATTGGTACGCATAGCACAACTTGAGAGCGAACGCTTTCCGTTATTCAAAAATTGCTTTTCTGTTTCGAAAAAATTCGGGCCTGCTCTTTTCATTTCCGTATTGTGCAACTCGATTACTACGATACGTTCACTTTTACGATCCAACTGACTTAAGCTTAACTGAAAATAGTCAAATAAATACTAAGCTCTGGACTGAAATTGAACAAAGAATTCAATAAAATTATCACAATTAATTAAAAAAAAAACATATCAATGCTAAAACTGACAAAATACAAAGCTGACAGATATTTTTCCACGCTCTATATATATATATATATATATATATATATATATATATATATATACATGTATATCTAGATATTCAGGTAGATAGATAGATAGGTAGATAGATAGATAGATAGATAGATAGATAAATAGATAGATAGATAGATTGATTGATAGGCAGATAGATATTTATGTATATGTATATATGTGTATATATATTGACACCTCATTTACCCGACTTCACAATGTTTTTTTTTCACTTTGTGAATCCCATTCCATCTAGCATTCAATTCGCCTTTTCACCTTCTTCTTGAACGGCGTAGAATAGTGGTTGGACGGGCCTCCTTGCGAACTCAAAGATAGCCTGGCTGTGGTGTTCCAGAAGGCGTTCGTTATTGCTTGCCAAAGAGTGCGCGAGGGCGGGATTTAGCCGCGCGCGCCATGGCGGCCACAGCAACCACTTGGTCACGGAGCCCCACGTATATATACATGTATACATATATATATATATATATATATACATATATACATATATATTATATATATATACATACACATTATATATACATATTTATGCGTAATTTTCATTTTGGTTCCACGGCACCGTATGAAGACCTATCCAAAACAAAACGTCGTTTCAAACAATGGAATTTATGCCATCAATTGGCTGTCAAATGTTTAGTGATAAAGCACTCATGGACCCTAGCCGATGGAACTGCGCAATGCGAGTGCGAAACACAACCTTATTTTCGTCGTTACTGTGTACCATCAAGGCTTTCTTGAAAACGGGATGAAGTGTTAAAAATGTCGAGATTTGAGCTATCGAATGGTGATTGGAGATGTAAAAGAAGAGTTGTTTTCGGGCGAAAAAGAATCGGTCTAAGAAAGATGAAAAGTGGTCGATCGCAGGGCACGCTTGCTTTGTAAATCTTAGTATACGACACAAACAGCAACAGATGATGAAGAAATGGCCAAAACTCTTGAGGTTAGCTTAGACTTTTTTCTTCCTTGATATCCTAGAACAGAACTGAGCTTATGTTGCTCATCTTTTTGCATTCAGCTACGTTTTTTAGCCACTGGTCGACATTCCAACCGGTTTCTTCATCAGTTCGTGACTCTCTCAGATCTCTGACAGCAACTGATGGCAGTGGATATCTATAAGCGTCAACTTAAATCCATCACTTATCTTAGTTGCTAAGGTTAGAAATTGTTAAACGACCTGTCAGTAATATTTTGACGACAATTGATTAGCTCGTAAACATGACTGAGATCTCCTTTTTTGAAGACAATCGAAGTGTCCATGTACCATATCGAGCTGAATTCCTGCAGTGCCACCTGATAGAAAAACGAAGGTATATTTTTGAGACCAACTATCTGCTAACCTCATCATTCTTCAATAATTCGTTATTTAGCTTCTTGAAGCAAGAGGTTTTAGTAACAGTGTTTATTCAAAAACCTGAGTTTTGGCGGTTTCGCCTTTTTTATCCTAGAGAGATCATGTCGCCCACAATTCTAGAGAAGAGATTGAAGAAGGCGAAACCTCCGAAAAGTCAGCTGTTTCAATAAGTATTATTATGAAAACGTCGTATTTTAGCTCAATAAGAAAACATGAAAGGAGTTACGTCTAAGTGCCCTTTATTGAATTTGACAGAATCTCGAAAGACTCTTATATGACATCTCGAATGGTATACGTACGTTTTGAGGCTTTCGTACGCCTAACCATTACCGCATGCCCTACGGCTCACCTGTGCTACCATTAGCAATCTGTGCCGAAGAAGTATCACTCTACGTCAAGTGGGAGGATCACTTTATATTGTGCTCTACAGTGTTTGATTGTCGCTCACGGCTGTTACGGAAGCATGTAGAGCAATACCTTCCATTCGACTATTTTGAGACTTCGCTTACGAATCCATTGTAATCTGATGGAATGTCTCATGTTTCGAGGTCTTAAAATAGTCGATTGAACGGTATTGCTACCGACGCTTCCGTAACAACCGCAAGCGATAATTAATCACTTCAAACAGCAATGTCAAGCAAACTTTTCACCTGGAATAGTTATACTTCTTCGGCACAGATTGCTAATATTAGCAGAGGACAGTAGCGTAGTGGCAATGATGAGGGGTGCGAGGACTCCAAAACTTACTTTTTCATTCCAGCTGTCATACCAGGCCTCTTGAAAGACTTAAAATATTTTACCAGATTATATTTACAAGCAAGATCTCAAAAAAGTCGACTGGGAGGTATTGTTCTTTGTTTAGATTTACAGATCTCGATATGAAAAAAATGACTATTGAAGCAATTTGAAATGGTGATTTTTAAGCCAATTAACGTTGTTTGAATTTCCGCTGCTAAATCATCGACATATTGCTACTCGAGTTAGATGGCTCGCTCCTTAACAACGCTCAGTTCTCTTTTCTCTGAAACTGATTTCGAGGTAATACTAACACCTCACGAGCGCGTGTTTGGCCTTGTAAATGTTTGGAACCCAGACAAGGAAATCTCAGAATTACTCGAATGCACTAATATGTATGTGTGAAATTACTCATTACCTGGCTGAAAAATTTGTTTCTCATTAAGTCACCTTGGGCACAATGGCCGAGTGGCTGTGATGCTTGTCGCAGCACGTTTTCAGTCGAACTACCACCTCTCCCTCACTCCCTCCCATCCCCCAACCACCTCCGGCGGACAACTGCAAACTCCCTATGGAACGCCGCAGCCGGGCGCTCCTCGAGATGGCAACGAGGCATGCTCACCAGTATTCTACGGTATTCAAGCAAAAGACGAAATACGATTGAGAGCTAAGATTACTGCGTTCCATATAGTGAAAAAAAACACCGCGAAGACGGATAATAATGTGCCATTTGATCACCTTAGATTTTTAAGAAAGGAATGTTGAGCAGATTAACCGCAACATAACCTCTCTACTCTAATAAAAGCCAAGAAGCTGCCCATAAGTACACCGAATGCTCAAATCGGCATAAATAACTCGTGATCCTCAATCGAACGGAGTCCACTTAATGGTTTTGATGTATAACGGAAAAGTGGAGCTTCTTCATACACTCACACCCATTTGACTTCACTCGTTGGCTAAACTGAGTGTAGATATTAGAGACGGCACAGGTGAAACAGGTGAGTAACTTAGCCAGAAACTTCGCCGCATAATGTTTGGTCAGCTTAGGTGCAATGATAGACCAGCTACGAGTGCTCAGTTGCTACGTGTGAAAGAGCATTCATCTACGATAGTGGCACCAAAACCGAGAAAAAATTAATCAAAGTGCATGATCTGCGCACATGTGCTGTTCTGATAAGAGTGTGTTTCGCTCAGTTTTTGAGTAAGTAACGACATGGAAGTGTCCTTGTCGCTATTAATCAGCCAGAATGAAAAGAGAACAGTGTCGGAATTCAAAAAAAACGTAAAGACGGATCACTGAAGTTTAAGTGATCGAATGGTCGGCATGTAATCAAATGGTTAGGTATTCTTCATCTATAACATTTAATGATCTTTTCCAACCTATCAATTTTCCACGGGAAAGCGCAAATTTATAGGATTAGCTATTCCTCTGACTGAATGATAGTTTAATTCAAATTGAATCTTCTACTTACGGCAATAATAATAGGTTTCCAACGATATTCATGAAGATGTTCGACATAATAAGGGTAGCGAGAGAAATTAAAATCACGGAATTCAAGGAAATTCCACTTCTGAAATAAGAACTAGCACTATATTTTGCTTGAAACATTGTTATTTGGAACATTTTATGCAAATGCCCACCTCAAAACCTCGCCTGTCAATTTCTCCTAGATCGTAAACGATGACGCGTTGTTTCGGCCAATATTTTTCAATGCTTTCAAACTGAAATATAGATTGTGTTGATAATTCTTATCTGTGCTCTCGTGATTTTTGCGATAAGTGGTGAGATTCTAGCAACATCCTTTATGTGGGGAACATTGAGCTGAGCTGATAGCGAGTCTTTATAATATTTTCCCAAAAGACGGAGAAGGACTAACATCTGGTTTAAGCTGACCATCCACTTGCTCTGGAGCTTTTGAGGAGCTTCACATTCTTCATCCTCTCCAGCAGGATATGAGCTTCAGTTCTTTATGTGTTCTGTTGGCATGCATCCTTCATCAATGGGACGTGTAATGCGAGGTTTGAAAAGTGATCTGCAATGCGATGGTCCTTAAAGTGATCTGTCACCTGTATTACCTGTCGTCCCGTTGATCGTCGCGTGACTCGAACGGGTACCAGCAACACTTCCATTTTTCTCTTTCGCGTGCAATAGTAGCTCAGTGGGTCCCCTTCGCTCTAGGAATTCGCTGAGCAGCATATCTTTTTTCTACAGCTTTCGTGAAGTAATTGGACCATCAGGTCGGTGGTCTTCTTGTGAAGCGCTTGACACCCCCGAGGAATCTAGTCTGTAACTGTTCTCGTCCATCGGTTGTTCCTTATGCGCATTACGTGTTCGGCATATCTTATTTTCTATAGCCCGGCATTTGAAGTGGAATATTAGATTTTTGCTCCGTTTTTAAATTGGAGACACGGGATGCTCCTAGCACCGACCTTTCGGCTGCGCATTCATTAGAGCTAAGTGATCTTTCGTCCTCTTGGCGTAGCGACGACGTTTCTGATGCATAGTTAAGGAATGTGTAAACCGCTGAGTCGAAAAGACGTGCACTGAGTCGAATGTTTTTCTCGTTTGGATAATAATTTGAAACCATCAAATAGTATGTGGTATCGGAATTTGAAAACAACTGCAAATGATTTTAAAATCGCTCATTACATTACTTCATGTAATTTTTCTCAAGACTTTTTCTGTGTAAGAAATAAAGTCTTGCCTACAAGGTTAACTGCTTCTCTTTGATGATTCCATGAAAAAGCCGTCACAAAAACTGGCGATGTAACATTTTCGGCAATAGACGACAAGTGTGATGTGTTCAGAAGTCCTAAAACATAAACAGAATGATGTGTGAAAAACTGAATCCCTTGAAGTGGCTTTTATCGAGATCTCCACATTTTTTACAAGTCTGCATCCATTTATCTTTGAAAGAGATATTATGTGATTTACTATAGAGACACAGTTGGTTTTTTGCTTTGAGTGTGGATCATTCATCTCTGCGTCCACAGCTTCCCTCTTAAATTCTATCTTAACCTGTCTCTTCAAATCCTTCACCAAAATCTCTGAGACTTTCATATTGCCAAAGACCATGTTACATGCACTGCTCCTGACACTGAACATCTTCCGGGTATAATTGCTTAATCATACTGATCATCTTATTCGCATGGCCTCTGAATGACTTGAATAAGTTTGAAAAAGTTTTTCATTTGCTTACGTCGCGCACTAAAATAGTACGATGCGTTTTGCTGCTTAACGGACTCGCTGAGCATTACATCTTTCTTTTATAGTCCTCGTGAAATGCTCTTTCAAATTGGTAGATAGAAATCCTGCTTTGAATCTGATATCTCAAGAACCAGTTGACAACGGCTCGTGTTCATTGGTTGTTGTTAAAACCAATTACGTAGTGGCCCACCTGATTTTGACAATTTGGTGTATAAAATGATGCCTCTGATTTTTCATTGTATACTTACGTTGGAGCTAGGGATGTTTTCTCTCACTTGCGAGATACGAAATACTGCAAACACCGATTTTTGACTGCGTTTTTGGCCAAACAATCTAACATCCTGCTTCCGTTACGACTAAATTTTCAACACTTACGCTGAGGTTGATGGAATTATAGCGTCGTTAAAGTGGATACAAGTCGTTAAAGTTCAAGATGTTTTGAATCCTTCACCCCCTCCCCTCAATTATTCTTTTGAAGCTCTCGCAAGCTCCTCGAGCGTCTTGCCTCCCTTCAAAAACTCTTCAGCTAAGTTGTTTATTCCTGTTGGCCTTTCGGCTTTGATACACATGGTCTGAACAATCGAAGGTATTCATTTTGTCCCAGATGGATGGAGCATCAAAGACTTCACGAACATTATTTTCAAAAAATATAGTCGAAGGTCAATCTTCTTACAAAACTTCTCGAAATCGGCCAGCATTCTTTATGTTTAGGTTCGACCTAGTGTTGTGAAAAAAGAGAACTATTAAGCAAAGCGAATGTAGTGCAGTTACCGGCTCACACTTTCACTTCCATGCCCCACCTTAGTGTTCGCATGATTCTAGGTGCTTACAGTGAGTTTTAGTAAAAAAAAAAGGTATTGCCCTGCTCAACCCATGCTTTCGGATCAAAGGTAATATTGTTGGATTGATGAGATTACGGCTGCGAGATCTTTATATAGCCCCCAAAAAATTTTTTTATGTGTTGGATAAGAACGCCCTGCTTGTCAGACCTTCTACGACTGCTTCACTGTGACTGAATCAGAAGCTTTTTTCAAATTGTTAAAAGTAAGACAAGGATTTCTTGTTATCTTCTGATACTTCACCAACCCTTGTTCATCGTGTCGATGTGATCAACCGTAGAAAATCCTTTCCAAAATCATTCTCATTCTCATGGCTGTGCTCTTTGCAGTGTTCTGTCAATCTTGCACAGGACATCGAGTAAAGATAAATAAACGTAGGACGGCATGAAAATTGAACGATATCTGATAATGTTGTGCAAGCCCCTTTTTTGTGCAATAATATGGTTTTGCCGATCTTTCATCCTGCATGGAGGTGGATCAAGTATCAATCCTCGTTGATTGCATTTGTAGTGGGGTGCCATGACTATAACAACAATTATATTGATACAACTGCTTACATTGGGCTCGTGTGACCCTGCGATTGCTGTTGATGTTAAAATTTACATGGTCGCTGGATAAATCCAAAGCCTTCGCTTTAACTTAGCTAAAACTTATTCGGACGGGTAAACACAATGGCATGACATATCGGCAGATGTAATAAGTATATAATCAATCTCTTCCGCAGTTCCGGGTAGAGTGAATTATATAGCACCGTTGATCAGCACGCAACATCTTATGCAGTTTTTCTCTTGATTATTTATGAGACTTGATAAGGTAGATGGTGACGTAATATTTAGCAAAAAAAATGTATTTTAGCAAAACAATTGAAACACAACAATCTTTCAACAAAGAAATTGAGCACATCTATCATCTGCTTAGTTCCTATTAAGGTTAGCTATTCACTCACTGATTAACATTTATCACGACTTGCAAGAGAGTTCTCGTAAGAATAAGTGCTAACTTACATGCAATGAAACCTTTAAAACAGCACACATTCAGGTAAAATTATTCATCAACAATGGAGAATCACATTTTATGACGAAATTATCTAAACAGTGACTTACCAAGAGCTTTAACATTATCCACGTGCTCACAGGAGAATCTGCGACCATGAATGCTATCGTTTTCAGGAAGACGATAACAGAAGTCGTGCAGCTGTCCATTAGAATCACGACAGGTACAGACGGAATTGGAAATCTCAAACGAGCTCTCTATTGATAAGCATACCACAATATCTGTTTAAATCACGGAATATACATAATCTAATCATTCAAAAGAAGAAAAGTCTCACGACGTTGTGAGTTAAAGTGGTCTATCGACTTGCGAAGCTCCTCAGTTTAAAAAAAGCGATACAACCTGTTTATGCAGGCCCCACTATAATTTTACTCATGCCGACATAAAAGTAAGAGAGCAGTGCCGCTTTTCTATACATTAGATGACAATAGTTCAATTAGTAGAGGATGTAAACGATGCATAGTACCAGAGAATTATAGAAGAGGTTAGGCTGCCGATCTAGAGAAATAAATGCTATTTCAATAGAAGAATTCTACATTAGTTCATCATCAAGCCATCGTACCCGATTCATTTTTGAATTTGAGGACTTTATACAGAATGTTCCATGGGTTTATGCTCTTCTAGTGGGCTCTGTTGAATCCTAAATTTTATTAATTGGTTGTTCTTCAATGAGGGCTCAGAATGGTCTACCGCTTTGCTCACTGCTTTTTTCCGCACCTAATAAAAGAGAATGAGTAAATCGTTTCCAAACTCGTACAATTACCGTCTCTGCCGCTAGAGCACATATGCAACTTTGCGTTGTGTAGACATTCACACAAGTGGTCACGAACAAACTGGAGGCTGAGAGTATTTGGTGGTTTTTCATTCACCGCCACCAATTTCTCTAAAGTGGTTCTTTTCTCAGGCAACGATCCATAGCTGTGCTTATTTCGTGGGAGCTGCGAAACAGGACTGATGTGATTTTGTTTTTGCTAGATTTATTGCTCAGAAGAGTTGTATTTTAGCGCCCTTGTTTTGTGCAAATGGTGAGGGAAAATTTGATGAACCAGTAATTTTTTGTTGCTTAGTTTTCGTTACCATTTGGTAGCCGATTGGCACTGATTTGATCGAACAGTTAGAAATAGGATTTCTCGGCTTTTTTTTCATAACTTTTATGTACTGTGACTGTTCATTTACCAGTTCAAAAGATTTGGCCATTTCTCTTGTGCGAGAACACATGAAAAAAAATCATCTATACATCTGCAGTAGGATACTGGATACAGATACGATTAGTATAAGTTTCATTCTCAGACACAGAGAAAATGTTAGCCCAGGCCAGCTCATTTCAGTCAACATTATGACGTGAGACATGTTTGTAAGTCTGCTCACAAACCTCCATTCTTCGGCAATGCGATGTGCGACCGTAATTACAAGAAATGCGAGATTAGGCCTCTAATCGAGCTCATCATCACTGCAGCAGAATATACGAAAAAAAACACAAAGCACGTAGGTAGCATGTAAAGCAGTGGCTAGAGGCGCGATGTAATGCGCACTTGACCCTTTGTTCGATTCTGCGCCCTGTGCTCACCACTTTCATACCTCCGGGATTGGCAAATTGGCGCCAGACATGTCTGGATAGATAAAAGCGTTGCCTGATGCATCGGCAATCCACCTTGAACCCTTGTGCGAACTAGATATGCACTAAATCACGCCTGGTGATGCTCGATGAAATACGATAGACGCGTTATTTAAAGAATGGTCATCACAGAAAAGTTTGATATCATTACATCTCGGCTACGATCTCTCTTTTCTCTACGTGTACACTTGAACATAGTGAGCATGCGTACAGTTATACCAACTATCAAAGGAGGTGAAGTGGACGTGAATAGCGGTGAGAAAATGGTACAGTGAAATAGAGTGAAAATAGCTGGACATATAGACGAATTTATAAAATTTAAGATGAATATGGCATCTCCAAATACTCACCTCAAATTTTGACCTCCCAGGCTTCCACTCTCCAAAAGGAGCGATGTAGACAAGAATTAAAGTAAAGAATATTGGAATATAAATGAACGCTTCACAAAGTCTCCTCCTCCATTGTTTGATGGGCATTTTTTATTCAGCAGGGTCTCATTAATGTTATGTGTCTGCATATACAATAAAATAGGAGGTGGCTGGCTAATTAAATAAGTCAATGATTGTTCAGTTGTTCAGCGAACAAATGAAAACGTAGAGAACGTGACAGCTGCAATGACGAAGGTATTGGTGAAGGCGGATGACAATGGATTTTGCAGTCACAATTACGATAGCTATGATGATTCGGCCAGGAATAAATAGGTGAAATGGAATTATGACATCATAAACGTTGATTAACTGCGTATCTCTTCCGAAGCCTTTATTTGTAATCTACTGAATTGTACGACAAAATCTACTACATCTAGTCCTTCTAAACTGCAGTTAAATTAGTGTCACTTATAGACGGTTAAAATTATGATATAACATGTTCTGAGCCATTGTAGGTATAAGTGGTAGACAGACGGCCAATTTTCTTGTCCAGGACTCTTCAGTAGCACAGTCCCTCGGTTTAGAAGATTCCCTTGAGGCTATTCTCCTCTATGAAGGAATCGACACCGAGCAATATGTCACCGCAATTCGTAGAACTTCCATCATTCACAGTTCATTTTCTACATCATTCTGAGCCAGAAAATTTCATCTCTCACACAATTTGCTCTCAATTAGGACATGGAAGAATATTGTCATTTCCCGAGGATTTAGAATAATTAGTCTGACTCAGTGCTTATATTAGCTTCTTGAACGAGTAACAACTTGAATCGTTCGTTCGACCTACTGTTAAGGTGGTTGTAGTTACTTGAGATGAATCATTTTGAGTGAATCACTATTTGTCTTTCGGATACAGTTTTTTTCTTTTCACCTCTTGCTTTTCAGAGGAAAACGTTTACTACTGAATATTCTCATGTGTCCTTTGCTCCCATGCCCTTCAAGATCCTTCAACCTTGGAACATTCTAAATCAGTATAATCCCAAAAAAGAATGATTTAAGCTCAAAAAGGGGTTGGTACGCCCAGGGTCATACAGCGGTGTTTCGGAGGTTCGTCCTCCTCATCAGTGACTCCCGCCCCACATTCAGCCCTGCATTGAAGCAAGGAGGGGGCGTATGTGGTGATGGCACAGCTGTACTATGACACTGGTACCATCACCACCTCTCAGTCGATAGATTTTTGCTGTTAGATCAAAACTAATTCGAAAGATCGACTGTTTTTGAAACCCCCAAAAAGGTGGTGATGGTACGATGTCATAGTACGCTGTGCCATCACCACATGGTACAGTGTCATAGTACGCTGTGCCATCACCACATGGTGATGGTACAGTGTCATAGTACGCTGTGCCATCACCACATACGCCTCCCTCCTTGCTTCAATGCAGGGCTGAATGTGGGGCGGGGGTCACTGATGAGGAGGACGAACCTCCGAAACACCGGTGTATGACCCTGGGCGTACCAACCCCTTTTTTGAGCTTAAATCATTCTTTTTTGGAATTATATTGAATGTTTTTTGGGGTTTCAAAAACAGTCGATCTTTTGAATTCTAAATCAGTGTCCAGTTTATGTCATCTCATGGACCCTCATTCACTTCTGAAATTGTTTTAATAGAAAAAGCTTCAAAAGAATGTCGACAAGTCGTAGTTTTCAGTCCATCAAACTGCCCATGAGGGCAGTGAACCGTTCCCGATTCAGAACACACCTCCCACTTAACGATTCCAAGGAAACAGCAAGATTTCCATGCTTTTCCACCGACGCACAGAAACGCCGTCTGATTGTCCCAACTCGAGCTGACATCTCGGAAGTAGTTCGGATCGGAGCTTATGAACATTCCGACCCTGCCCCGAGACTCATCAATACTCTCATCAGACTCTGTTGCAGATCTCTTCCCTTTTGACTCGGAAATTCTCATAGACACTAGCCCAACTGATACATCATATTTAACGAGACTGATTGTTTCCTATATTTCAGTGAAATGAAACATAGCAATTTCATACCTTGTGTTTTGGGTGTTTTCTTAATACCACGCTCAAATTCTAATAGGCATGTTAATTTTTATTTGAGCCATGCATGGCAAGGGTTGAGATTTTCCAGAGAGGATTGGCTAAAGACGAATGGCCTGCCCAATTGAACAAGCTGTCGTGGCCGAAGCACGTATATTGGACAGTACAAGTACCCATGACAGACCGCATGCATGGCTTAAAAAGCAATTCTCAGGCATAATAGATTTTACGCGTGGTCTTAAGAAAACACTCGAAACGAAGGGTACGGTATATTTGATGATTCTAGTCAAGAGAAATCAACTGCACAACTTTGCCCATTCGGTTATATTTTCACTCAATGGAACCTGTGATTAGTACGTGTGCGCCTTCTCTATGTAATTGGATAATCCGAAAAAATTGGCTGAAGACGATGGGCCTCCTCAACTGACAAGGCTGTCAAGGCCGAAGCACGTGAACTGGACAGTACAAAGTGCCATAACAGAGCACATGCATGGCTCAAAAGGCAATTGTCGGATGCCAATTTCCTCTCATACATATATAGCAAAATCTTTCTACTCGACTGTTTTCACGACCTCTCTTAGAATTCAATATCACCTGTCACCTGTCATCCCGTTGATCGTCGAGTGACTCGAACGGGTACCAGCAACACTTCATTTTTCTCTCTAAGGCGTGCAAGAGTAGCCCAGTGGGTCCTCCTCGCTCTAGGGATTCGCTGAGCATCATATCTTTCTTCTATCGCTTTCGTGAAGAAATCGGACCAACGGGTCAGTGGTCTTCCTTTAGAGCGCTTGACGTCCCGAGGAATCCAGTCGGTAACGGCTCTCGTCCATCGGTTGTCGTTGAAGCGCATCACGTGTCCGGCCCACCTTATTTTCGATATCCTGAAGTGTAGAACGGCGTCTCTGATTTTCGATCGTTGACGTAGGTCGGAACTTCGGATCCTTTCTCTCATTTGCGAAATACGAGATACTCCTAGCATCGACGCTTTCGACTGCGCGTTCGATAACGCCAAGTGATCTTTCATCCTGCTTACGTAGCGACCAGGTTTCTGCTGCATACGTTAGGGCAGGGATAATTGTCGAGTCGAAAAGGTGGGCACGAAGTCGGATGTTCTTTGTCCTCTTCACTACATCTTCGATGCTCTTAAACGTTCCCCAAGCCGCTCGTTTCCTCCTGCTCAACTCTGGAGCTAGGTCGTTCATCATGTTGATTTCACGACCTAGATAGACGTAACTGGAGCATTCGGAGATTGTCGTTCCGTTGAGCGTGAATGGGGCATTAGAAACCCATCCGTTCCTCATGAACACTTGTTTTCGTTAGATTTAGTTGAAGACCCATCTTTCCACAGGCGTTCTCGAAATCAGTCAACATTCGTTCCGCTTGGCTGATGTTTGGTGTTATGAGAACGATATCGTCAGCAAAGCGAAGATGGTTTAATTGTCGACCGTCAATTTTCACTCCCATTTCGTGCCATTCTAATGTTCGCATGACGTTTTGTAGGGTGGCAGTGAATAGTTTTGGCGAAATTGTATCGCCTTGTCGAACCCCTCTTCTTACGTCAATGGTGATATTGATGTAGAATGGAGATATTTCTGGTCGTGAAATCTTTATAAAGCTCACGAAGGATCATTATGTACCGAGTAGGGACGCCCTGGTTATCCAGAGCCTCTATAACCGCTTCTGTTTCCACTGAATCAAAGGCTTTCTTCAGATCGATGAAAGTGAGACACGAGTGGCTGTTTGTACTCTCGTGAAAACTTCAATGAGTCTTGTGATCGTGTGGATGTGGTCTATGGTACTAAATCCTTTTCGGTACCCTGCTTGTTCGCATGGCTGTCCTTCGTCCAGTGTTCTGTCAATCCTGTCTAGGATGACTCGAGTAAAGAGTTTATAGACAACGGACAGCAAGCAGACTTGGGCGATAATTGCCTATGTCGTGAAGGTCTCCTTTTTGAACAACAATACGGTCTTGCTGGTTTTCCACTGAATAGGGACCTTGCATTCTGACAGGTAGCGAGTGAAGAGCCGAGGTCAGAGTGTTGATGAGCGTTTCAGCTTGAGTGTCTGCGGAGACAAGGTCTTTTCGTTACCTTAGGACTCTCGGCTTTCACAGCGCTAACGTGAAGATATTCAACGAGAGGATCGTATTCTTCGTCGATAATGTCGACAACGGTATCTTCCCAAGAGCCGACTAATGATTTGAATACATCCCAGTTTATGGTAGTTCTGGGACTTCGTTGTTTGAATTTAGCGGCTTTCTTTCCTTTCCTCGAAAAACGGAACGTTGCGCGAAGAAGGCGATGGTCTGATCCCGTGTAGAACTAGGAACAACAGCGACATCGGTCAGGCAAAACCTTCGATTTACTAAGATGTGGTCTATTTCGTTATGGTACTCTCCATTGGGATAAACCCAACGCCCATCGCTGAGAAAAGGCTTTTGGAATTGCGAGTTACCATGGATGGTTTGGGTCGTCGTGATAAAACTCAGGTAGCCTCTCACCTTTTTCATTCCATTTTAGTCCGTGAGTCCTATGTGACGTTCTTTAGACGTTATTCTAGGTCCAATTTTTGCGTTAAATTCTCCGACGAGGACCTTGAAGAATTTATGATCTTTTATGATGTAAATGGGCTCTTGTACAGCCCGATACACGTGTTTTGTCCTTGCAGTCTCGTCAGTCGGGCAGAAAAAAAATAATATCTGCGATGGAGGATGGAAACAAAGTTCCTATATTTACGGAGAAGTGCCCAACTCTCAAAGTACACTAATACCGAAAATTTCTTGAGAACAATCGATGAAACGATCATGGCGTGCAGTGCACCGTATTATTTATGACAGGATATTGTTTTTTTCTACACACATAAAGTTTCATCACTTCATTTGAGATGTATCGCTTTTTTTTTAACTGTGCGTATGCAAGTGCTTTAGCATTCAATTCTTCTCGCGTATATTGCTTCAACGCGATATGTCTTTTTTACGAACGTCGTAGAATACATCGTTGAGCACATCTTGCAGTTTCGAGGATAGTCAAGCTAAGGCAGTTCATAGAACATTCGTTGTTGATTGCCGAAAGGTCATGGAGGTAGGGGATCAATCCCACGCCGAGCCGCGCCGAACAATCACTAGCCACACGGCCACAAGCCCTCCATAAGAGTTTCACATGCATACGAAACACGGAGCAGTTCGTAGAAAATCATGAAGCATCAAAGTATGAAAAGCAAAAGGAGCTTACAATGTTTTCTTCTGAGACGGAGAAAAAATCCTGATTAAATAACAAAAATTGCGCGCCGCTTCTGAATCTCACTTCTCGCAGCAATTTCATGTGCGGTCCGAGACGGTTAATAAAATGGGAAAAAGATTACTGCTACGCATCATTAGTGAGAAAGCTTAACTAATGATACTTTTAGTAGTGATAACGGATTTCTTCTTTTTTTCATTTTACACAACCGGTGTTCACAATTGCAACGTGGATCTCAGCTCTTCTTGTATCCGATTACTTTCCTCGCATCAACTGACATCTGGAAGTTTGTCAAACTTTTGGCGCATGAGTTTCGCTGCTGCTTGAGGATTGTCGTCGTCTTCCGCACAAATGCTGTTGAATCCTGATCTGTCGAATTTTCTATCAGTGCTGTGAAAGCCCGACTAGAGCGTTTCGTAGCAGCTCTCAAACGCCACAAGGATAAGAAACCTTCTGAACACGGAGCGTTAATCAAATAAACACTGTGCCTGTGCTGATCAACATCATACCAGTGCATACGTGCTTCTGCTTAGGAAGGAAGACGTGTCTTTTCCCCTCTGCTTTAGTCGTGAATTTGTCGTAGATATCACGGGTATCTCAAGACACCTCCAACTGCACAGCTAGCTCTGCGCGACCATTTTAAAAGTGAGGAATAATAAATATGCATGCCACAAGTTTTACTCTTCATAATTTATGTCTCTTTTGTTCAAATAGAATAACGGATGATTGTTCGATTGCCATGCATTGATTTTCATCATTATTCTCCGACAAGGCAAACAGTATAAGACGGTATAACCTATTGCTTACAGGAAATCATAGGCGGAATCTCCATTCACTGAAGTAACTCCAAACTGGTTTTCTTCTCTTGAGTTCACAGTTTTCTCGCTAAATCGACGTGTACAAGTTTAGAAACCACTTGAAGTATACCACTTTTTTCCTGTTGACTTCACCGTTGTCCTCGTTAAATCAAGGTGTACAGGTCCAAAATTCACTTGAGACCATTTTACGAAGTACGTCAGTCTGACTTCTGTCGACTATCTAGTTCTTCCATTCACTTTTTCAGTCTTATAGCCCACTTTCTCCTTATCATCCCCGTTTTCTTTGATAACTTTCTTAACCCATCAATGACCGTGCTGACAGCTCCTTTGAGTACTATAATAGTGCTGTGTCTCATTCTTGAGTATCTGGCAAGCTTACTGAAGAGATTTTGCTTTATTACACTGAAGTCATGTCTATAAGTCTCATGGAACATTCTAAAAATTGTCAAAGTTCGGTTCATGGTTATCATCATTAAGATCATTCTAGTGAGAGAAACTTTGAAAGTTTGATGTAAATTGGATTGAAAACTCAAATCAAATTGAGAATTCCAATTAATACGAAGCCTATTTATGAAATTGATCGTCCATTTGTGTGAGATACAAACTTGGTCTTGAAACAATGAAAGGATCAAACAGACCTCAGGAGGTAACTGGATCCTTGTATCACCTTTATTGGAAGCGCGCGTTAACCACTACACTACCAAGAATTTTGATCTCTACACTGAAGCTTTTTGAATCCAATAAAGTTCGCAACGACCTGTAATGTGTTTTGGTTAGAGTCGAATGTAAACCTAGGCGCATACAATGAATAAGTATGCGCTTAGGAAATCTACAATGTACGAGTGTTTGTTCACTCGAGTGGCTTCATGGGTTAAACTTCATTTCACCCTGCGTTGGTGAATTGGCACCAGACCGGTCGAGGGAACAAAAGAAGACTTGATTGGTACATCGGTATATGCGAGCAGTTCATTGTCTTGAATCAAGAACCAGCTCACGATCCTGAATGAAGTCGAATGTTCGATCCATCCCTAAGTGGTTGCTCGAGAGCCTAAGTCTTATGCTTCACTCAAATCCAAAGTGATGACTATCCCTATTAGTCAGTTGATCTGACTTTGGAGAAGTTTGTTCTTCATCTCAAGGACTGGGTGTAATGTACTTTTTCTTATTGTTAAAGGACAGGAGGATGTTATACAGTATCTACTCGGCTAACACTCTGGTGGCTTGCCTTCTTTAGAGCCAGACTTTCGAGTCGATTATTCACGCCAATTCATTCTTCCGACGTGGATCTTCGAGATTATACCATGTCGAATCCAGTGCAAACACTACTTGAATGAAGTGATTTCACTAAAGATTACCTATTTACAAAGCATCGTTGTTGAGTGATGTCTGTAACTAACAATATGTTTTTTCCGGACAGTCCATTCTGTAGCAGTCAGTAATAAAGAACTGTGGGGATATTACAACACTATATGCGAACAGTTTTTCTTTGCAGTAAACGTCGACCTTCACCCACGTTCAGAGTTGAAGAAACAAATAATTAAAACAGAGAACATGTCAGTGGACGGGACTTTGAAAAGAAAAAGGGTGTGGAGCATCTTCAGTCTCTTTACGTGACCAACAATCAACTTTAGGAACAAAATTCTCTCTAGTTGCTCATGATTCGACATTTCTTTCTTTTTTTGGAACCTAAAGGTTTCTCAGTAGGCCAGATGCGTATCATATCGTGCATGAATCACACATGCTTTGCTTTTGATACGAAAGCAATTCAGCTGGATCAAAAACTCTCATCATATCTCCAAGGCTCGAGGAAGTTCAATACCAGTGGAATAAATCCCAAAATTGAACATCTTTTAGCCCCGACATTCCTCAGCAATTCCTTGTTTTTGTTGTTAAACTTAACACCACATTTTTATAATATTATATTCAAACAAATAACGTTTAGGCGTTTCGCTTTCTTAAGAGCCGCTTTTTATAAGTCTTCCACTGAGTTGTTAAAATGGAGACCACCGAGAAGAGATAGCATGGACTCGTAATGAAATGTTGCCTAAGTAATTTCACAATCAATAGCACGCTGCTAACTTGATTAATAAGGTTGACTCCTCTGATCGATTTTTTCCAGAAACCACGTTTTGGAACTTCGCTTTATTCATAGAGGCTGTTCTTAACTAATTTCCACCAGTGAGATATAATGAGAAAAATAGGAAATGTCACATTGGAAGTAACCTTTCAAAACTAATAAAGTTTCTGTTTTAGGCTCAAAATAAATTTTGATATCTATTAAATTTGATGGTTGATAAGAATCTGTTAATCACTTCTGTTTTTATCACAGTGCTGCCACTGATCAGTATTACAGAAGCGTCCCTCATGTGTCAATTCGCATAGGGCACAGTCAGATATAGCAATAATAATGATTCCCAGGACCGACTGTCTATTAACCTCGGCATGCTTCGATATAATTCCTGATTTTCTTTAGGCAAAACACGAGGTGTTACAGTAAACTTTATTCGACAGCTGACGTTTCAGCAGTTCGCCTACTTCAGAGCCTGGAAAGGTCAAAATGTTCGCAATCCAATCAGTCAAACACCTCCATTACTCCTTTAGAAAAAATAGAACAAAAAGAAATAGAACAGGGAGGAATGCCTCGTAAACACTCGTGATAGGAGCCAGTATATAAGACAGCTGTTTTGATGGGTAGGGTGCATTACGAGCCCATGTGTCTCTCCTTCCAATGATCTCATCATTCAGCGGAACACATATAAAAAGCGATGAGTATGTTGAGTGTTGATTTTGTGTCTGATGCGATTGAAATCTAGGTTTGGTAATTTTTTCTAAAGGAGTAATAGAGGTGTTTGATTGATTGGATTGCGAACATTTTGACCTTTCCAGGCTCTGAAGAAGGCGAACTGCTGAAACGTCAGCTGTCGAATAAAGTTTATTGTAACACCTCGTGTTTTGACTAAAGAAGAAAATCAGGAAGCAATAATAATGCTTATAACTCTACGCTTTTCTCTTGAAAGCCGTACAGCCATTACATGGCACATTTGATGGATGTAAACGTTATTATCAGCATTTGATTTATGTGTATGATTGTTTACTCATTTGGTGGCGTAACGCTTTACAGATTGCAATGCTGGCTGCAGTTGTTAAAGAATTCGGTGGTCCTGAAGTGATAAAAATATTACCCAGCGTTCCCAAACCTGTTCTGAAATCAAGTAAACAGATATCATCATTTATTTATTGAATTTACTTTCGCTTCATTGGTTTTACACGTATCAAGTTTAGTATAGTCGATATCATCGGTATGAGGAATTTAAAACAAATAGAGTTGTATCTCTGCTGCTACTAACCCCTAAGAGTCGACGTGTATCAAATATGGTACACGAATGTTTGAGGGCCTTTCTCGCTGTGTAAAAATTTTCTTCCAGACATTCAGTAATCATTCGAAATCTGAAATCTCTGCAATTGCAACTATACATTTGATTTTTGTAGAAGACTCTTTAATACATTGTAGCAGCGAAAATAAAATTATATGTTACTGTCAACTTGGTTCATTTGCTCGGTTGGGGCTGCAATATGGCTTTTCACTAAAATTTTGCTAGTCATTCGATAGCCCAAATCTCAAAGATTTTGATAATGTAATTGGCTTTTTTGAATAGTTATTCAATACGCTGTAAAGCGAAAAGAAGATTGCATCTCACGCTTAAATGTTATCCCACCGTTTGGATGTTATAAGTGACTTATTGGTAATAATAGCTGAAGTTTATACGTCATAGGTACCTTATCGTTACATAAAAGAATATCACGAATGGACTCTTATGAAGGTTTTTTTTTATATAA
Source organism: Parelaphostrongylus tenuis (assembly GCA_019055375.1). NCBI lineage: Eukaryota > Metazoa > Nematoda > Chromadorea > Rhabditida > Metastrongylidae > Parelaphostrongylus > Parelaphostrongylus tenuis. Next base: position 21,268 of record JAHQIW010000065.1, on the reverse strand, counting down.
AGAGTGAATATCTGTCTTAAAATTTTCCAATTTTCAGTGGTAATGCCACGTCTTTGTAAAAAAAAAAATAAGCAAACTTACAATCTTTATTATGCATTTATATCGCATGTCTTGCGAGAACGTTGCTTCAAAGCACATCTTTTACAAGTAAAGACCTTTAATAGAGGTCTATGTGGAGATAACTCTAATATGTAGTAGCGTAGAAAAAGTGGTCAAAGGGATAGAGCACGCGTCCCCGATATGGTGAAATGCGGGCTCTCCCATTTGACGCAAATGTTTTACATAACACCCTACATCAGTGGGTATACTTATAACACCCTACCGTTAAAAGCGGTAATTAAAAAGAATTAGGTTTGATCATCCCAAAAAAATATTTTTTACTCTATCCAGACTTTCAGTATTCCTTGGATAGCATATATCTCGGATATTGAAAGATGTATCTTGTTTTTTGAACGGCTATTAATTACTCAGTAGCAGTAAAAAAATATTTCTATTTCACACTCAGGAATTTCTCGCTGAGCTGAGCTTTTGCTCAAAAAATTGAGTAATTATTCAATAGCACAAATTTTGACAAATTTAACATTGTTTTAGAATGTATTATCAACGTAGCAAAATGCCTCTGCTGTTTTACAGCCCGTTTTGAACTCGTGGTGTGAAGATGTTAGTTACCTTTGCTCTGAACCAGTACATACACATCCAGGTGTATGTTGTTGTTTAACCCTTTCGGAACGGCATGAATCCAAAGAATGCACGACTTTGTGGAAGCCTTTCTCGCTGGAAAAGCTTTTTTTTCAAGACTTTTAGCAACTGTCCGAAAGCAATTCGGCGAATTCAATAAATTACTTTATTTATCAGAAATTACTTAATGCGTTTTGGCAGCGAAAGTACTATCAGTTAACCGCTTTGCTTTGTTTACTTGGCTGGAATCTGTGGATCCTTTTCCTGGATTTTGGCAGTCTCGATAGCTCGAATCTCGAAAATCTCGATAGTCAAAGTGTTTTTCAAAAAGATTTTGCAGAACGCTGTAAAAGCGAAAAGAAGATCACGTTCCGTACTCGGATGTTTTTAAGCATAAGAGTACTATTTACATGGAAGCACATGACCATGTAGAGAGATGAAAGTTACATATTTGAATGTCGAAAACAAGGCGCGTGCGATCAATTAGCCGCCAATTTGCAGAGGTTAACTATGTGCTCACACCTGTGGTAGGCACAATAATAAACTTCCTTGTGATGCGACGCGACAGCTTCTATGCAGTTAGTGCCAAGCGTTCCAAGTCAGAGAGCGACGACGGAGTGTCTGAGCCGAGGTCGCATAGGAAGCGAGCGACAAACAATAGTGCCATATGTTTGTACCGTCTTTCCGGTAAGTATGCCGGAAAGGCAGCATCGTACATATGAGGGCAACTCCAAGGAGAGCTAAACGGGCCCAACTGGGCCGTGGACAGCACGTTTTCGTCCTTTTTAAAATTCCGATATTAATTAAACGACGCTTTGGAGGTGTTGTAAAGTCATTTCTGCCAGGGTTTGAAATGGGTATTAGTCGTCATTCTATCGAAATTGGTCAAAATTTGTAATGAAAAATATGAATTTATGACGCATACATTACGTCTAGATATCACTCGTAGGAAGATTTTACTCGTCTTATCGTTTGCGCTCATCTGAATCAGTTCATACATAATGATTTGATGTTGTCAAACACCAAGCTTTTTTGTGTTTTAGGCTTTTTTTTATCAAACAATGATATGTTTCTACGGTGTTTTGGAGACACTTTTTAGTGAGCTGTAGCAACGAAGAGAAAACTGCTTTTTTCTTCGAAGTTTATACTATTTTGCAGTCCTGTTTGGTTGGCTTACTCATCAAAGTTTATTTAGTCGTGCAATAGCTTGATAATCGACGAATCTATATACTCAAATTTGAAGAAAGAAAGACGTTTCAAACATTGTAGTAACGACGAAGAAAAGATGATTCGTGCTATCTTCTCGGGAGCAACTGACCCAAAATTTGGTACACTGGCTTTTCATAGTCTTCTCGTAGTGTACAGGTTTTCATTGCGAATTTCAGTAGTCACTCGATAGCTAAAAAATGACGACTGCAATACCAACCTTCACGACCTGAAGGGCTTTTTTGATACACTGTGGCAACGAAGAAAAAATTATGATTTGAGTCCGGAATCCATAGTGTGACTTGAACTCTTGTTTGTTTGGCTTTTTGCCATACAAAGTGTTTGTGGTAGAGTTTCAATAATTTTTTGATAGATTGAGAAGTGGAACTGTCAATACCAAGGTTGGCTTCTACATACATCTTTTTAATACTACATAGCAACTGCGAAAATAAAATTACATTTTACATCTATTATTTCCAAGGCCAGCGACTTTGCGTGGCTTCTCATAGTATCCAATGATATCCGAATGATCATTTAATAGAAGAATGTCGACAATTTTGGGCCATAGTTGAAATTTTGGGAAGATCTTGTCAAAGCTCTGAGAGAGCAAAAACTGTTATGTTTTGCACTCAAAATAATTACGCTCTAGCTTGACAGTCAGGAGTGTTTATTTCCCATGTAGAATGGAAATGAGAAGCCAATATCTATAGAACGATGAAACAAAGTCTGTTTTACGGTTACGTCGAATTCAAAAATTTTCCTGCGAAAGAGAAAAATTTTCTAAAGAAATAATGAAAGTCGCGTTCCTTTGGGGCGGCAGTCGAAATCGTTGTACGGGGCCCCATTCGAAAGGAACGATTCTTGTTATTTATTTAGAAATTTTTCCTCTGTTTCAGAACAAGTTTTTAGATTTTTAGTGATCTGATACAATACAATGGCCTCGACACGTCCATACGCTTTCCACGCACATACATCTCTTATGTGAGAAAAATATCAGATGGCTAAACGACATTTTCTCCTTACTGTCACAATATTCTATATGAAAGCTCGTCGAAAGAAAATTTTACATTCAGAATCATCACATACCAATATATGCTATCGATTGACTACTAAACTCTAAATGAAAAGCTATCCACAGACCCTAACCGAGCGAACAAAAAGCCGAGTATCGAACATAATTTTATTTTAGCTGTTACAGCACATTAAGAAACGTTTTTCAAATGATAAATAAAGTATCGTAATCAACAGATTTAAGCTATCGAATGATTACTAAAAGCCTGAGGAAAAATGTTTTTCCACCAAGAAGACCTTAGTCCCATAAGGATTTTCACGTTTCGTTATCGACGACCTGGCATCGCATGTACAGTGAAACATCATCTTTGACGATCCATTCATTGTTTTCTGATTTTCAGTAACTAGGAAAATTTTTGAGCGTTGTATGTAATAAAATATAGCAGAACTAATAAATTTGTAATAGATCTCTTTATTATTATTTGGGCCAAAATGTCATGTGGTCTGGTAAATGGGCTCTTGTACAGCCGATACACGTGTTTCGACCTTACACTCCCGTCAGACGGGCAGAACCCGTCGTCTTTCAATCTTTTTTGCCAATCCTTTGTGGGTGCTCCAGTCTCCACACTAAGAGGTATCGAAGACGAACGTTTACACTGTAAGTCAAGTGAAAATATCGCCGACCACGTGTATCGGGCTGTACAAAAGAGCCCTTACCAGACCACATGACATGTTAGCTCAGATAATAATGAAGAGATCTATCTGAAATTTAAGCGTGGTCTTAATAAAACACTCGAAATGAAGGTGTAATATTATGAAAATGCCAGCCTAAGAGCAATCGAATGTACAAAACTGTGAGTTCAGTGATATTTTCACTTGACATAGAGTGTGAAAACGTTCGTCTTCGATACCTCTATGTAGTAGCTGTTCATTTCAACTGGCAGACGTATTGCAGACTTGCGACGTCAACGTATAAACTTAACCTATAAAAGGCTCTAAAGCTCTCGGCGTTGATCAATCCCCGAAGGATGCGCCATGCATTCGTCTTCAATTTTTAACTTCTCTTGAGCTGACTGAATGCACATATGGCCTTTACAATAACTCGCGATGGCCTCCTGCAGAGCCGAGTCAGTCTGCTTATCCTCCCAGACAAATCTGAGACCAGTCTGGTACCAATTTACCGACTCCGGAGGGATAAATGGCCTGGTGAGCGATGAGCACGAGACCGAACCAGTGACCTCGTGTGCGACGCAGGGCACCTCTAATCACCGCACCGCATGAGCTGTTCCACACAAGAAAAAAGACGAGCTAAGAGATTGCCGAGGAACTTTACCTTCAGCTACCAATAAACCACCTATGACGTTCAAACGCGAGTGGAGGGGGGTAGCATTTATGGAGTGAAATGTAATCTTCTCTTTGTTCTTATAGCGTAATATAATAACTATTTGAGAAAACCGAACACATCTTCATAATCCCTGAGAATCGAGCTATCGAATGACTAGTAAAACTTTGGCGAAGAGCCAAATCGCGGCCTCAGCCGAGTGAATTAAGGAAATTGAATGTGAAACGTAATCGTCATTCTCAAAAATCAAACAGATACTTTGAAATTGCAGAGATTTGCGGTTTTGAATGATTATCGAATGTCCAAGGAAAAGCTTTTGCCCAACGAGAAATGACTCCAAACAATCGTGTACCTCATCTGGTACACGTCGTCCCTCGAGGGTGAAGCACCAGACTGCTGATGTATGTGTAGTTTCCTTGCTCCAGTGCTAATTTCGAAATGTCGCATACGTGCGTCACATGCGTCACCGCAGCATTTACGTCGCCCAGGTCGTGGCTCATGCGAACTGGGCGGGGTTTCTCGTTTTTATCATTTGCGGATTTGATCTACGCGACCTGTCGTCACATCTGTCGCACGGTGTATCCTAGCACTTGAACCCTCCGACTTCCGTGGACCCAATACTCCTTCTATTGCTTTTTCGTCTTTTTCTCTCTTTCCTTTCTGATTTTGATCCTCCTTATCTTTTCTTATCCTTTTTGTCTTTTTGTGCTTCCAATATTTACCCCTATCCTTTTAGCCCTTATGATTTTGGTTGAATCTTGGGTCCTCGGAAGTCAAAGAGTTGATAATCGATTCTTTTCCTCGCATTCCACAGTTCCCACCCAAGTCTTTGAAGATTTCACGTGTAGCTTGACTTTTGCTTGAAGACTTCGTCTTCTTCACGAATCTCGCAGACTCCTAGTTGAGACGGTTCTCCCTTGCAATCACGGAGATAGTGGATCTAAGGCGTTCGTTGACTGACTGCGAGAAGAATGTTGGAGAGGGGATTGAACCAGCTCAATGGCTATCAAGTCGTTGTCTGATGCACCGCATCACTAATCACTGTGCCGTCCCTATATTCTTTCGAGAAAATTACTAAAATGTTGATGGATTGGAGAAGACCTCAACGTAACCAGATGATCATCTCATTTTGCGGCATTCCTTCCTTCTCACTGATTTTTTTTTCCCACAGACGTTATGTCGTCTATTGGGAATTTACTTTGTCATTCTTCGATATCCGGGCGGTCCCGAGCGGCTACACGAGTTCTGCGCATCTCAGTACAATTTCCATTCGTTTGTTTGTATCGCAATCGCCTTCCATGGCGGTGGTTTGCAATAAGAATCGAAGAGAATCAAACCATCACCGTCACCTTCGTCGGACGACATTCTGCTGTTCCGTACAATATCCATTGATTTCAGAACCCGATGCCTATCGGTCGTAATAATCGCCGTGATGTGAAGCAACTATCAAAATATCGCTTTTCTCGTTTGGACGCGGATATCACAAGTTCATACGTTGATGATGAAGAAGGTGAGACCTTTTTACTGGATATTTTTCAAGCTTTTTTAGCGGGAAAAAGCGGAAAACGAAGAGATCGGAGCGTCAGGCATAGGTAAATTATTTATCAGTCCTGTGTGAGCTTCATCATGTAAGCAAATATCGGGTCCTTTTGTGTTAGCTGGGGACAACTAAAAGTACTCCCACCTTTCGCTGGACCCGGACCTTCCCTTGCACTCTTAGTGACTTATTCGAAAGCCTAAAACTTTAGCTGCTGCGTTACGTGGCCATTTTTCGAATAAAAACCTTTGTAACGCTGTGACGGAAAGGGAACGTATGTTTGATCACACATGCGTTTTTTCGCGCAGAGCAATGCACTTTTCCTTGAGACTATCTGTAATCAATCAGATAGCGTAAGTGTAGGCGATTCCAACGCTACGCTTATTTTCTGGAAAGACCGTCTCAGTGAAGTGTAGCAGGGAAAATAAGATTGAGTTTCGCATACACGGCGCATTTGTTTGTCGGCGAATCTACGGGCTGGGGAAGGGGCCAGGGAGGAGGGGTGACCGCGGCAATCGAGTGGTGGCGATGACGTGGCTCGCATTTGAGGTGCGATTATTGTTATTCAATTAGCGCCTCTGCTTCGAAAAAAAAAAACTCCGAGTAAGACGTATAACTCGGATAATACAAGATTGTCTCCACACGTTCGTATGCTTTTTGTGCTTCCAGTGAAGTAGTAGTAACAGCTAGAGGTGATTGTAAAACATAATCTATTTGAACGTTACAGCTCTATAAAAGGGTTTTCCGAAAACACGGCCACGCACTGGAGTAGCCAGAGATTTGGGCTTTCGAATGGTTATTAAGAGTGCAAGAAAGTCTGTCCAACGGAAAGGGTAGTTTCTTCAGTTGCTCTCCGCTAACAGAAAAGAACCAGTTGTCGATTAGTGATACCCAATCTGAAAGAAAGTCGATTATAAATATTGAAATGAGGTCTAAACAACGTCGTCAATGTTTAGCGCTTCTAACTGCATGTTGGATTTCACTGAGTTTTTTTTTTGCTGTATTTCCCTTCTATAGATTAATAGCATAACTGTAGAATCGTCCTCACGAGAATTGAGGACATTCAGTGTCCATACGTGGATAAGTTTGCTGATGATCCAAGCAGTCTTATGTTGTGTCTTCCCATATGCTAGCTAAACGCGTTTTTCTAGGAAGAAATCATAGTTTATTTAGCAGTCGATTAGGAACTCTTAATTAGGGTTTGCAGAAGAAAGACCACGACCCAAGCAGGGGACCGTGACCCGTGTGATTAACATGCTTGGTGGACGTGTAGAGCATGGCCAAGGATTTTCCAGAAGAGGCAAAAAAGAGGAACAAACACTCCGAAGTGCTGCCGGTGTTGCGCGTAGTACTGAAACGGCCTATAAAGTCAGAGTATGTTAGTTTTTGTTCAGTATTAGCTACTATCATCAATAACGGTTCTATCTGCTAAACGTGCTTAGATGATTTTCGGATACAGGAAGTTTTGTTTTGTAGACGTCAGTTTGCACTTTGACCCCCTTAGAATCGTTTTCAGATTCCATACGGACGAAAATTCACTGTGCCTTGGATAATGAAGCAGCTGCACCAACAGATCGAGGATCTAAAACCATTACTGGTCACGACTTCTCCTCGAGGAGATGTCGAATTTTTCTTAAAAGTATGTCTGAATGTTCAGTTGTTTCTTAGGGTAAAATGTGAAGTTTGTACTGATGACGGAATGTAAATCTTCTATGTGGTATCACAAAAGGCGTGTGCGTGTGGCGCAGTGGTGAGAGGTGTCCTGCACATGGCTGATAGTTCTACCCCGAGTCCAAAGCTTACGAAGCCCCCTATTCCTCCGGGATCCGCGAATCGGCACCAGATTTATTCCGGAGGATAGCAGCGTTGACTTGATACATCGGGTAGACCGCCGACAATCATTGTAAAGGCCAAATATGCATTCAGTCACCTTAAACGATGATCGAAGTTGATCAATCCCCAAAGCATGCGTCTTTCATTCGACTTCATCTAGCATCTTTAGAGGTGGATGAATTCATATTTGGTTCATATAATGACTTCTGATGGTCTGCCTATGTGTTACATCAGTCCTGTTATCCTCCTAGACCATTGACTTGCCAATTCCGGAGGCATGATAAGACCGATAAGCCCGAATTCGGGGCAGAGCCAATGACCGTGTGTGTATTACGGGGCGCTTCTAACCACTGACTAGATGCGCGCTATAAATATAGGCATGCAAATATATATATATATATCATTATTAGAGCGAGGATGCAGCCGAGGCATGTAGAGCCATATCGCGCCGTCTTGTTCACAGAGTAACAGGTGATCGAATGACTATAGTGGTCGACAAAGTTCTGGCGCCATGGACTCGATTGAGTAAGGAAGAAAGTGCACTTATACAGGTTCGTTAGAAAAACTGCTAATTCTTTTCGTTTTTTTTTTTGATCTTTCATCAAGTTTCTATGAACTTCAAAACTTTAGATGAGCACTACAGCCATGGTAGCTCTGAAGATATTTATAAGAAATGTGAGATACAGGCAAATCATGGCTCCCGCTCAACTTAGTTTGAACCTATTTGTGCTTCACCAATCAGCAAGAGTTTCCCATTTTACCTCCCAAAGTGGCGTGATGGTGTTACAGTTATATATTCAAGGATGCTTAGTGATATGCAAGACTTACAACCCCAGATGGGAGCTGAACTTGAATACGCGCTTCATCTATCATGGGGGGGGGGGGGGGGGGATCTGCCTTTTTCGCAGTGTTATGATGTTTCATATGCCTAAGAGAATTGAGTGGTGAGCAGAAATGCGACCTCAGACGGGAGTCGAGCCCTCGTTCCATTTACTACCGGGGACGCGTGCTACTATAGTATTATCAGCGTGGTTATCACATGACTGTAGGAAAGAATGAGGGAGAAAGTTGATAGTGCAGTGCGAACGCGCGTTGCTTCAGGAAGGTGTGGTCGTGGTTCGAGTCCATTTTGCAAACGTCGAGGTCCAAGTCCTGCTCGTATCTCCGCACTTTTATAATTGTATTTCACATTCTACTTCCCATTAAAGAATAGTTTAGGCAATAAGTGAAAGTTAGACTAAACAAGCTTTTCTGCTTCACTAAAGGCATTGCTAATCTCTAAATTACCTATCGCAATTTGTAGAGATCAAATTTTTTGCATTAACGCTAATTGTTGAGGAATCTTAATCGACAAGAATTTTCTCCTGTAACCGTTTCTTAGTTCTTGTATGATGTTACAAACAGATATCCGATAATGCTGAGTGATAAGCAAAATTTAGAACCTTAGACGGGAGTCAAATTCGCATTTCATCCTTTATAAGGGCGCGTGCTAGTCAGTTGTACTAGCAAGGCCCCTGTTTCGTTATGAATCCTTCCATAAAGTGTGGAATACGGGTTCGATTCTCGTCCTGATCTCCAAACTTTTGCATACCACGTAACATTATCGAATATAACTCGTCGAGAACGGTTCGAGCACGCGCCCTCGGATAGGGTGCGATGTGAGTTCGAGTCCCAGCTGACGCAAAAGTTTTACACTTCACTTTACATCTATTGGGTTATTTATAACATCGTGCCACCGTTGGAAGCGGTTAAATAAAAAGGAATTTTGTTTGAACTCATCGAGAATTTGTTATTTAGGAAGTTGTGGACAGTAGATATAATCACGACACACGTTCACTTGATCTTAGCGAGTTTGCCCTTGATCAAAGTAAGGCTTTCTCTTTCTGATTCACAGGATCGTCGTCATATTTTGCTTCTTTGCTCAGCTTGTAGCGCATTTTAGAGTTCAAAGATCGTGATCTCCATATGATGCTCAACAAGAACAACGTCATGTTAACAGTTATTGACAGAATTGATGAGAAATTTGGCGCTATAACAGCACTAAGTCTCCAGGTTAATATTTTTGAAATGTTTTTCGATTTTTGTGATTCGTTGGTGTTAACCATTTCTGCCTTATTAGAGCAGAGTTCGCTCATATGTCACTTATCCAGTAGTACTGAGCGATATGCAAAATTTCGAACCTGGAACGGGGGTTTAAACCCGCTTCTCTCCTCTTTTGGTGGCGTGTGCTAACCACTGTACTGTGGGGCTCGTGTTCTGCTATCACTCTTTCAGTTGTTTCTCGTTCATGCTAACGTCCCGAATCATTTGTAGGGTAATCGGCTTCGGTTTCTTGATTACGCCGCTGTTCTTACCAGTGTTACGAAGTTTTTGAAGGTTTTGGATCTGTCCAATAATCAGGTAGGCCTATTTCAGTCACTTTTTTCCTATGAGCGAACAAAGTTGTAGTGTGACATCGTCCTCATTTCTCTAATATCAACACGGCTATCCGAGTTTCTTAAGGCTTCGTTACTCATAGTTTCTATCGCTAAGAAGTGACTTAGAAGTAGTGGTAGCCGTCTTCATTGCAGATCGACAAGTTGAGTGAATTGGAAAAGCTGAAGGGTTTGCCGATTGAAACGTTGTTTTTCGAGGGAAATCCGCTTGTAGAACAACTAACAACTGCTTCAGGCTATCTCAGGTCTATTGTTATGGGTATTCAGAGACATACTGATTTTTATTTCTATTTTTATTTGTCATATACCGTTCACTTATTGGTGTGTCTTTACTTCAAACACTGTTGCGGGACACTCGATTAGTCGTTCACGAGCAAAATCCTCATTCAACCAGATTTTGCACTATTTGGAACAGTGTCATACTGGCTCATTTTTTCTTCGTAATCATAATTTCATCTCATCACATTCAGCGCTGTTCACCAAGTTTTCCGAAGGTTTCCGTATTGGTTCAGTTATAGCTTCTTTGTTTGTGTTCTCTTTTATCCATCTTCTATCAGTAATAACCTCATTATTAGGATGGCGCTCCAGTACAACCTGCATCAACGCATGTGCCGTCATTAGATGACGACGAGGGAACATCCGAACCCCCGTGTAGAGTAGGTTTCTCAGTTCCTTCATGCGATTGTTTCTTCGAGGACTTCTGATAGATTTCGACGATATGTGAATCGGTCCTATCAATTCTTGATCTATTATCGAATCCTTTTAGCCTGGATTTTACGGGAATGATAACGTGCGTGTGTTAGTTGAACGATTCCTTGTGGAGTATTTCAAATTGTACGACGGTGAAGACGGAGCAGTTACTCGAAAAGGCTTAGTGCAAGCGTACGATGAGAACAATGTAGGTCATAAGTTGAGCTTTCTTCTATTGGGAATTGAAATCAGATTTGTATTCCAGTCGACTTTCACTCTAACAATCGCAAATCTGAAAGACTCGACTCACGATGGACTGGTTCGTTATCCAAACGAGTATGTTTTACAATCTTCTATCTCATATATTGTTCTGTATGTTTTATGTGCTGTCTTGTATCTGTATCAAAGGATAAAAAGCTCTTGACGTTTATCAATCCTTGAGGAATCCGCCATGTGTTTGTTTTCATCAGGCATTGTTTGGGGTGATTGAATGCGTATCTGTCTTATACAGTGACTATGGTGGCTCACCGATGTATGAAGTCTGTGCCGCTATCCCCGTTCACAAGACTTGGACCAATTCGTCGACCTAGAAGGATGTAAGGTTCCATAAGCCCTTGGGCGGGGTAAAACCATCAACCACGAGTGTGTCGGAGGCCGCCTCAAACTATCGAGCCCTACGCGATTCTCTGTTTCTAAATTCTGACCACTTACTTCTGCTATCGACTGCTTTTTTACAGACCCGCTCAAAATGATTTAATCTGATAAGGATATGACATATTTTGAGCCATAGGTCTAGTGCTATATAGGCGCCTATTTCGTCCTATTGGGACTCATCAGTAGCACCCTCCCTCGGTTCCGTCGATCCCTTGAGGTGAAATAATCCTCTAAAGGAACCGACGCCGAGTAAAATTAAGCACCCAAAGTAGGATGATGGTTTTACCTGACTTTGTGGTGACCGGCAGTCGAGCTTACGGCTCTTAAAATGAACTATACTTCTGCTATCGACTGCTTTTTTACAGACCCGCTCAAAGTGATTTAATCTGATAAGGATATGACATATTTTGAGCCATAGGTCTAGTGCTATATAGGCGCCTATTTCGTCCTATTGGGACTCATTTTACTCGGCGTCGGTTCCTTTAGAGGATTATTTCACCTCAAGGGATCGACGGAACCGAGGGAGGGTGCTACTGATGAGTCCCAATAGGACGAAATAGGCGCCTATATAGCACTAGACCTATAGCTCAAAATATGTCATATCCTTATCTGACCACTTACATTTTCATAATAACAGTACTGCGCTAATTAAGTTCTCTTAGTATTTCGAAATTTACGTAGCATTCTTACGTACGTAATATTGCCATTTACATCACATTTTTTATGAGTTATTTAAGATACTGTCCCGTGATCTAAACTTGTCTTCTTTTTTTTTAGCAGTTTAGCTAGTTTGTCATTCAAAGTAGGTGCAGCCATAGTTTTGTTTATTGACTCTTCGGATTAAGTCTTTTTTTTATTTAGTGCTTCTTATAACGTATACATTCGAGCATCTCATAATGTTTTGTGTGAGGACAGATGGCCAAAAAGCCGTAGTAGTCTAACGTATAGAGGTTGGTGTTCTCACTATACCAATCCGTCTTTCGGTAGCCAATTGATTGTTACTTTCCTTTCTTGGATTTCCAGGAGCGATGGATATCGCTGTGGCACTTTCGAAGTTGCCTATAACGAATCATTACACGGAGTCTTTCATTGTCGACACGCATTTGATATCGGTGAGATTCTGATTATTCCTTGATATCCGATCCAAGTGGGTTAGGGCTTGAGTGTTTTGTTTGCAGTGGACTTTTTTTTTTCAGGAAAACCTCATGGCATTCAGTGTACAAGGGCTATTTGAAGATGGAACGTTCGCGAAGTCTGGTGATGTGCCGATATTGAATTTCTTCACAAGATCTTTCATTGTTTCTCCTCGGGGAAATGAGTAAGATAGCTTTTAGACGGCTTTATTGTATTACTGAGACTTCTGTGATCAACATTGCTCACAGTTCCCTTGAAGATCTCGAAAAACGGCCTACGCGATTGTTCTTTTCAGATCCATAGCAGTAATCTCTGATATGTTATATGTAAGTGGAATCACTCCGGCTCGAATAGCTCGATACAAATTAATGTTAAACAAGGTCAGGTTTGATTTCGTTCTTCGTGAAAGTAACGAGATGGTGAAGCAGATAGCGTTGTGTGATCTTTTTATTTCCGTTGGGAAATATGCTTATGTTTTGAATATTTCTAGGCTCTGTCTGCACAGCAATCCCTACCTTCTGCTTCTTCCTCCGATCCTGTTTTTAACACGGTCCAGGTCTGTGCGTACTTTTTCGTTTCGTATTGATCTTCTCAATTTTGAAATGATGAAAATCATGAACACAACTATAACTTGAAAATAGCAATAATCGATTCTGATCTAACGTTGAGATGAAGATTTGTTTTGAAGTTCCTTTTTCAGTCCGTTGAAGGTTCACAATTGTCTAGTCAAATGTCTCTAGAAGTCAAGCAGCAAATGATAGAACAGTTTTGCAAGGACAGTGGCATGATTCCTGCATGGTCAGAGAAATGTCTAGTCGATTGTGACTGGAACTACGAGGTAGGCACAGCACTTCCATTGATCAGTATTGTACTTTTCACATGATCTGATACCCTGTAATGTTGAATGGTATGCAATACTTACACCTCAAGCGGTAGTCGAACCCGCGTCTCATCCTTTCCGAGGGCGCGTGTCAAGCACTGGACTATCGAGGCTCCTTAATACTGTTAATCTTCGAGGGACACAAGGTATTGATTCTGTTGGCAGCCAAGTGTCAACGGTTCAGCCTGGTGATCACACATCAGCGAAAACTGATAACAGAGCAGGAGCTCCGGTAGTGTAGTGGTTAGCATCTGCCCTCGGAAAAGGATGAGCGAGTTCAGTTTTCGTCGGAGGTTCAAAGAGCTGCATATCACTCAGTATTGTTAAATCTATACTTATGACAGCATACTACTGTTAAAAGGGCAGCTTAATAAAAATTTCCTATTGATTTTGAAAATTTGTGTACAAATTTTTCTAATCAAATCTTTAGGCTGCTGGGCAAGCTTTCCTGATCAATAGGCACAATATACCGAAGGAGGCATTCTCTCAAGTTTGAATCTGTAAGGATACCTGCTTACAAATGTTATCTCAAATCGATAGACATTACTTCAATTTTTCTGTTAATTTTCTCTGAAATGTTTGTTTATCTAGTCCTTAGTTTTTTTTATCGATCTGATTTGTCAATCGACTAATGTTGTGAAGATCTTATCCGGAAATCAGAACAAACGGAAGAGACCGTTGATGATAGTCATGATGTGTGGTGCAGCTCATGAAGAAAACTTTCTCACATGCACAAGCTGTATTCCCACATTTACCCATCCCAATCCTTGCTGATTATAGTTGACATGGGCTTCACCATTGTCATTACTGTATTTTTGGCAGTTAGATGAGTAATTTTCTCCCCATCTGTGTTTAGAAAACATCAGGAGGGCCCTCGCTGTGTTATGGAAGGCATCTTGTGCATTAATCTTTCCAGGTAGCATACCCATACAATCAGTACTGTCATCATCGGTATCTTCAGGAAGTTTTTTTGTTTTGCCCAAACCTTCCAGATCTTCCTTACATTAGTTGAGATTACGCTTCGATTTTCTTTGTCTATTATGTATTTCAAGCACTTTTACTTGTACAGACGATAACAAGTGTACATAAAGTTTCAATAGAGATTTCTAGTGAGTTTTCTAAGCACTTGTTGGAAAAGCAATCATGATCAGAGATGTGTTACACCTTTCGGGACGGCAGTTGAACGATCGCACAGCGCAATTCGCAAGCGGCGCGCGATTTTCGTGACTTGATTAGGGTTTTTTTCTCCACAGCTTTGATTTTTCATGAATTTTTCCACATGGTCATATACTTTTCGTGCGTATATAACTCTATGCGAAAAAAACTTTGACTGCGGAACGTAATCTTCTCTCCGCTTTTAGAAGATTTTACAGGAACTTATTCAGAAACCAATTTTGGTCTTAGTATCTGCGTATTTGGGCTATCAAAGTACTACCAAAAGCCCAGCGAAAAGCTATCCACTGACCCAAGCCGAGTAAATAAAACAAATCGAGCCAAGTGAGAGCTATTTAGAAAACAAATACATTATTGAAATTGCCGAGGCTTGAGCCTTCGAGTCGTGAAGAGTTGAGGGAAAAAGTTGCTACGTATCTGATAATTATTTTGAGCTATTTAAGTGGTATGTTAAGGGCAACTTATAGAGCCCAATACACGTGTTGCGACCTTGACAGTCTCATCAATTAAACAGCACTCTTCGTCTAAGCCAATCCTCTTGAAAGTAATCCAGTCCCTTACAGAGAGTAGGCGACACGTACTATTTACACGTGCCTTAAAGAGTAAGTTGCCCATAACAGACCACATGGATGGCTCAAACATAATTATCAGATTTATTGAAATTTGAGTGGGATCTTGAGAAAACACTCGAAACGAACGGTATGAAAAAATTTCTTCTAGCGATAGAAACCTGCAGGAACTTGTGAATTCTTCTAGATACACGCGGACCCGAACGGGTAAATACTAACAGTGTGGCATGCGGAAGCCAATTTACGCTGGTATGTGTCGTGAGATCTCATGTCCATCTTCGCTGGCTCAGCTTAGTGATAAATGTAGATATGGATCAGTGTGATGTAGGCCAAGTAGGTTTGAGGTATTGCCCCTCTATTCCTGCGTTTTTCTCGAGCACATACTGGATGGATTGTTGCTGTTTGCTCGTTGATCGACATCGACATGATTTCTCTCTTACATCCGTACAATCCTTAAATATGACTCCAATTCTGTCATAAGTTCGCCGAGTAGCTGAGTTAACGGATCAGAGTACAGTAAGCCGAAAGGCTGTTTCAATATCATGAGATGGGATCATCCACGTGTAAGAGGGCTATACTTTCTCAAACACGTTCGGACCCTTAGGGCATCGTATTCGGTGCATTGATGTCCGCGCAGTGCATCGGGTACTTTCTATTGGTACATTTCCCGTTGGGAATTCCGGTATTTATTCAAAAATTAAGGTTTGAAGAGACATTATGATTACTATGTGACGGTATATCACTAGGAAGGCTGCCATAATAATAATTTCTCCAGGAACGACGCCGATGTGTCGAAAAGTTCCCTAACTTCCAACGAGGAAATCACATTATTCCAAAAAGAAGCATATTATCAATTGTTATTAAACATTGTTTTCTTATTGCATGTTTTGTGGTCATTCGATAGCTTGAGAAATGCAGATTTTACCACCAAGCTTATTATCTAAAATGTCGTCTAGTTCTCATTCTATCATCGAAAAGAGATTTACGTCTGCTTTCAGAGACCCGTTGTTTGATCTTCACGGCCGATTTGTTGACAGCAACTAGGAATCTTTTTATTATAGGCTCACTCTATCGCTACAAAGGAATAGAAGAGTATCACTGGAGGGACTTCTGTAGACGTATTCCTAATACAAATAACGTCGTGTTCCAAAAATTCCTACCAAACACTTAGACGGTCCGTCTTCAATGATAGTGCAAGCGCTAGCGCAGGGAAACTGCGCTGTAAGCTGTTTTTTTCCCCTGAGTCCCGAAGTAAGCCTGGCCGGGGTTTTCTCATCAGGTCATCAACACATTAGATCAGTCGCCGGCCGTTGTGGATCACGGGAGATTACCACCACCTTGCGACTATTGATAAGTTGCGGAAAAGTTCTGAGAAAATGCTTCTAAAACATCTATTTATGCACCTATTACACCGGTACCAGACAGGTCTCAGACTTGTCTGGGAGGATAAGCAGCACTGACTCGGTTCAGCGGGAGGCCTCCGCGAATCACTGTAAAGGCCAGATATGCATTCAATCACCTCAAACGAAGTTAAAAATTGAAGTCGAATGCATGGCGCATCCCTCAGGGATTGATCAACGCCGAGAGCTTTTTTTATCCTTTATACACCGGAACAAAGATAATATTAATAGTCTAATAACTAATCATCTAATATGCCAATTGATCATTTTTGAGCCACGCTTGTCATGTGGCCTGTTGAAAATGGGCTGACTTATAGAGCCCGACACACGTGTTTCGATCTTGCGATCTCGTTAGTCGGGCAGTTACTCTTTCTCGTCTTTTGCTAATCTCTTTGGGTGCTCCAGTCCCCACACTAAGAGTTAGCGACGACGAACGCTTTACACTCTATGTCCAATGAAATTATCACCGAACACAGAGTGTTTTAAACCCGATTGCTCTTAGCTAGTTATTTAATATATCATATTTTTCGTTTCGAGTGTCTTCTTTAGACCACAGCTCAAATTTCAATAAGCCAAATAATCATTCTTGAGCCACGCATGTCATGTGATCTGTCAAAAAAGGGCTGACTTATAGGGCCTTCTTCAACAGACCACGTGACATGCATGACTCAAAAATGATTTTTTGGCATATTGAAATTTGAGCCGTGGTCTACAGAAAACACTCGAAACGAAAGATAATTAACTAGTAGACTAACTAATGGATTGGTGCGTTCACTTGCCACCGCTGCATTCAAACCCAACAGCCATTCGCGCATCATCAATCAACCTAATTTGCTCGCTTAATAACTCCATCGTGAATAAGTAGATAAATTGTATACCAATCAACGCAGGAGAAGACGGGCTTCCAAATGAGCCCAAAAATACAAAAAATGGCTGACATTCAAAAAGTTGCAGGTATCTTCTCACACCTTTTTCTCCAACCAATTAGTTTGAATAGTACATCAAAATACCCAGATTTTAAAATCTTGGATACAACGTTATTTGAGATAAAAATAAAAGGTACAAAGATTGTTTCTGGACTTTCTAGACGTACACTGACTATTTGCTTCAAGCTCTTGTCATCTACTTGGTTACTGAGTCACCATGAAGTCGTCACTATCAATTTGAAAGCAGCTGTTACTTGAAAAGCGTATAGTACCCTTAAGGTCTCCCATTAATGTAAGAAGACATCATAAGAAATCGACTTTCGGCACGATCACTCCTCAGAGAAAGTTTCATAGCGCCAACTTCTTCATCACTCAGAAAAAGGTTGAGTGGATTGAAGACACTCTATTGACCACTAGGACTGAGCTCCAGACGGGCGTCGATGTCGGAGTACTGGGTTTGTATTAGATGAAAGTAAAACAAACAATGTGCAGTTGAAAGAATGCCTCCCCTCCCCCTCCCCTTCCCCTTCTCCTGCCCGCCCCCCTCGAGGACGAAGCATGTGTCATTTCCAGCTCAGTCAGTGAAGCTTAGGACGCCCAGTGTCATGAGTGGGCCAAGGAGCCTATTCGTGATGGAAGCTAAGATCCAGACGGACATCGATGTCCAAGCGCTGCAGGAGTGAAAATGGCGAAAAGTTCCGCAAAAGTGGACAGACTATTTTGAAAGTTTGTGATGTGACAGAGAGCTAGCAGCACACCCAAGGCTAACACTCTCCAATGAATCGTACGTTCTAAACAAACCTTGTTCTTGTCGTGTAGCACGAGTTCGTTAAAGAAAATTCCATTCGGATAGCGCTCCGACACACTCATTCGATCTCGCTGTTGTCTTCGACTTCGATGCCGATCGAGTCAAATACTCTTCTGTGGGCACCGAATAACGTCACTCGTGGATGCCCTTGTATACGCGGCAGTCGTTGATGATGGTGATATTGTCAGGGGTGATATCGAACTTACAAGAACGATTGTAGATAACCGAAGCAAATCATTAGCTCTGAAGAAGACGAAACGCATCGGAACGTTAGCTGGACAAAACTTTAACTTATCATATCTTTCGTTTCGAAAGCTTTCTTGAGATCACAGTTCAAATTTCAATATGCCTGATAATCATTTTTTGAGTCACGCATGTCAGTGGTCTATCAAAAAGGGCTGACTTATAAAGCCCGATACACGTGTTTCGACCTTGCGATCTCGTCACTCGGGCAGTTACCCTTTCTCGACGTTTGCCAATCCTGTGTGGGTGCTCCAGTCCTCTCACTAAGAGTTAGTGACGACGAACATTTTACACTTATGTCCAGTAAAAATCCACCGAACATAGAGCGTTGTACAATCGATTGCTCTTGCCTAGTAATCCAATTTATATACATGGGATTGGAGCACCCACACAGGATTGGCAAACGACGAGAAAGGGTTACTGCCCGACTGACGAGATCGCAAGATCGAAACACGTGTATCGGGCTCTATAAGTCAGCCCTCTTGATAGACCACTGACATGCGTGGCTCAAAAAAAAAACATTATCAGGCATATTGAAGATTTAAATTATTCACTTCGTGCTACGGACTCGATCAACAAAGAAAGTGCGATTGAATAGTATTGCCGAGGATAAACGGAACCCGGCTTGCAATGCTATTATACTGCTCAGTGTATTCAACTATTGTTGTTCAGGAATAACCTTTACACAGCATCTGTCTTTGCGATAATGGCCGGTGAGGCTTGGGGCGTCTAATGACATGAAAACGCCGAAGAGCTTAGTTGGCGGTAAAATTGAAACTCCAGATGAACGTCGATGTCGCAGTACGGCGGAATTAGATTTGGCGGAAAGTTTCAACAAAGGTGGAAAAATTAACTCAAAGTTTGCAACATTAGGTCCAGTGGCGCAAGGGGCCGAAGGATCGTGTTGACGGCTGAGACAAAGCTCCAGATGAACAGTTCATCTTACGCTGTATAATTTACAGTAGTCCTTATTGAAAGCAGAGAGACCTGCTCGATTCCGATGTGCGATTAGATGGCCATCTTTGGTAACAATAGACATAGGAATTTTGTATTATTGCTATGACAATATAAAATCAGTTGAAAAACAGAAGAATAAATTACTCGTCGATGATCTAAGACTGTGATTTCGTCATGTATGGGGATCTCACCAAGTATCCTTATAGGAGAGTAAATGTTAATCTCAAGCGCGCAATGACGTACGGACGGTGGCCGTTCAAAAATTAAGTCGATTACCATGTAATCACTTTTTGATCCACGCATGTGGTCTGTTATTTAAAGGCTGACTTATAGAGCCTGATACACGTGTTTCAACCTCAACCTCCCAAAAAGTGATTACCTGGCATATTGAAATTTGAGCGTGGTCTTGAGAAAACACTCGAAACGAAAGGTAAGTCGATGTAATTATTCTCTTAGGCAAGTTTAGTGGAAATTTTCCTATCTAAAAAAGTGTCAAGTCAATCTTTCCGTCCCTTGAGACAGATCTGTGTCAGCTACCAAATTTCCGACCTCGAAAATTTTGAATGCTCAGTGAGCCGGGGTGAGGATTTGGACTAATGACCGACTCACTGACTACTAGGGGGCTAAATCTAACCAACACACTACACATCCTATTTTCATTATTCTATACACGTAGTTAACAATGGTATTGAAATATTACGACAGACTTCCTTTTTATACGGATTGACTCACTGGAAAGGTGATGCAAGAAATTATGTAGATTTTGCAGAAAAAAAAATTGAAAATGGTCAATTCTTTGGAAGAACGAGCTCTACTCTCATCAAGTATTCAGGTTAATTTCAACAACATTAAATGACGTAAAGTTCTAATAGGAAAGTTTCTTTCTTATTTATCACTGAAATTTTCTTTCTGTCCTTTCAGTCAACTCTATATAGTAGGAATTCGCACATGTTGTAATAGTTTACAAGCCTCGTTCAGTTTAGGAGAAAAAGATTCTATTGTCATAGAAAGCAAGTGTTCAAGTAACAATGTTCTGAGCCTTTCGAGAGTATTAGTATAGCGCTTATAAAGCTAAACATACGTTCCGGCTTTCTCGCAAATCTCATCAGTAGCACATAACATTTGGCTACTCGTCCCTACTATTATTAAGAATCGTCGCCGAAAATGTACTCAAAATATTAGATTAGAAGGTGCTTCAGGAAGAGATCGACAACGTTCTAGTGCAATTTTGCGAGATACTATAATTGTTAAGGAGTTGCTATAAAATCGGAATTGGATCAGCAGCCAAGTTGGGGAATTGCTGGTTGATCAGGGGTAAATTCCAAAGGCACAGTTTCATTTCTTAGTAATTCGTACTGTATCGACGTCCTTTTGAATTTTAGAAACTGCGCCAAGTTTTCGCGAAGAAGATGCCATGGATTCCGTCCTCCTTATTGATGTCTTAGAATTTTCGTCAAAAACATTCTCTTTGCAATCTTCGAGGGCAGCTGAGATAAAGCTATCTCAGGGCGGAAGTTGTTGAGGCAGAGTAGAATCTGCGCCTCGCTCATCACTTTGCTTACTGTAACATTGTATTACTGACCACTGCGCTATATGGCTTTCTTACTAGATCAATACTGAACCCAGTGCGACATCGTGATTGGGAGAATCACTGTAAGTCAATATTGCCTCCTCTTTGCATTCATATTTGTATAGGTTAATGCAGTATTTGATTCTCTTAGATCGGAGTTCTTCAAGTACCGTCGATTCAACTGGTAGTAGAATGTAGAAATGGTTAAGAACGTCATGAATG
>JAHQIW010000064.1:0-287065 GCA_019055375.1 Parelaphostrongylus tenuis | reverse complement strand
ACAAAGCCCACATGCAAGGGAACAATCGATTTGTTACTTTCAATAGATGATGCGTTTTCAAGCCATGTCTGAAATTTCTACATCATCTCGATCATGATAACTGAGAATTAGTGTCACTATCAAAACCAGCTATCATCTTCCCAAAAGTTCATGGTCTCGTCGTGGCCTGGGAGGTGTCTAGGCGTCGTAACTGCATAGTACAGCGAAAGTTTAAACTCCCCGGCAGGGCCAAGCAAGACAGGGAAGTCGGATGTTTACACCGGGAAAGTCCAGCTAAGAGTAAGCCGTACCAGGAATACCGCTGTCTTGGTAGCTCCTAGCAGTCGCAAGGTGGGTGATCTCTCTCTGATCCACAAGAGCCGTCGACTCGTCTGATGGTGTGTCGACTTAAGGAAGCACACGGTCAGGCTAACCTCGGGACCCCCAGCGAACAAAATAGTTAAACTAGCACAATTTCCCTGTGGTGGATCTTGTACTATAAGTGACGACGGGACGCCCTAAGTATTAGAGATCAGAAACAGTTACATCGAAATGTCCCGAAGTTTCCATTGCGTCATATATAAAACCATTGTATTGACCAGAGGACATTTTATATATAAAACTTTATAGAATTGACCTCAAAGAATTGACGGAACCGAGGGAGGGTGCTACTGATGAGTCCTAATAGGACGAAACAGACGCCTATATAGCACTAGACCTATCGGCTCAAATATGTCATTTCCTTATCAGATTAAATCATTTTGAGTGGGTCTGTAAGAGAACGGTCGATAGCAGAGGTATGGTTCATTCTAAAAGCCGCAAGCTCGACTGCCGGTCACCACAAAGTCAGGTAATACCATCATCCTACTTTGGGTGCTTAGTTTTTACTCGGCGTCGATTCCTTTGGAGGATTATTACACCTCAAAGGATTGACGGAACCGAGGGAGGGTGCTACTGATGAGTCCCAATAGGACGAAATAGGCGCCTATACAGCACTAGACCTATCGGCTCAAAATATGTCATTTCCTTATCAGATTAAATCATTTTGAGTGGGTCTGTAAGAGAAAGGTCGATAGCAGAGGTATGGTTCATTCTAAAAGCCGCAAGCTCGACTGCCGGTCACCACAAAGTAGGTAATACCATCATCCTACTTTGGGTGCTTAGTTTTACTCGGCGTCGGATTCCTTTGGAGGATTATTACACCTCAAGGAATTGACGGAACCGAGGGAGGGTGCTACTGATGAGTCCCAATAGGAGGAAATAGGCGCCTATATAGCACTAGACCTATCGGCTCAAAATATGTCATATTCTTATCATACGTTATAGAATTCGATAGAAGATTACTGCAAATTTACGTATTTGACTTACTTGCTGACTGTGAACTATAGAAAAGACAAAATCAGCTACCTGTACAACGCCTTCCGGTTATTAGCCAAAAAACCGCAAGTAGCACACGTACGCCGATTCTCCTTACCATTCTCATTTCCCTCACTAGAGGTATCACATGCAACCTTACCGCATGTGTCTCTCGTATCGTTCGGTGAATGTGCAGTCGACTCCTGCGACACGTGTGATATTGTGTTATTATGCTTTAGTCAATATAAGTTCTTTAATTTTACTGCTCTTCAGCAATGTTATGATGTTATTATACATCTAAGAATGTTGATGTGGTATGCAAAACATTCGATCTCAGCTGAGAGTTGAACCCATGTTTCACCCATACCGAAATGGGCGCGTGCTACCATTATATCACCGATGCCACTGCTCTACTACAACTCTTTCTTCGATGAACTATCGTAGCTGTCAATAACCACTTCTATCTGCTATGGCCTGGTGAGCACATATCGACATTAATTCCAGATAAGCTGACAGAAACTGGATATGTATGGTCTGCGACATTTCCCCACAAAGAAAGAGTGATAACAAAAGCAACAGCTTCAGTGATGTGATGTAGTGGTAGCACGCGCCCATGGGTCAAAACCTGGAATCAACCCCCCAACTGGGAGTCGCATACTCTGCATATCATTCAGTATTCTATGCGGTGACAGTTCAAGTAATCTCCCCCAAACCCCACTGATGCAGGGCTTCATGAATTGTAGGGATTTCATAGGCGTGCGGAACTCCAACGTAAAACGAAGCTTATTAGCCATCATTATCAGAAGAGTCGCCTGAAGCTCAAAAGTCCTGCATTTTCATTCGAAATTCATCTCAAACCTCGGCGACTGTAGAGCTCGCCGAGTGGTTTAGCTACTTAATCAGTGATAATAGCAGAAGCAAAGGGTATGTTATTGAGATAATGATGATATTCGCAGAAAGCCATTATTACATCGGTGATAATCTAACATTTTACAGACAATCAAGAAGATAGGGGATTTACGTTACAGTCAGAGAAGGAGAAGTCGTTTCAAAGCGAGTCAGTCTACATTTTGAATGTAAAACAGAAGATCTCTGATGATAAAAATGAAACTTCATAGCTCTGTAAGTACTCACCATGTTCCCTTCTGAACACAACTCTTCGACTGAGTCAAGCGATGACAAGATTGCATTTTCTTCCACTAAACATACAGAATAGAAACAAAAAAAAAACAACAAAGCAGCATTATGCACCTCTACTTTGTCCTTTGTCGTAGACATGGGACCACATAAATTCGCGCTCCTTTTGATCAATCTCTTGGAAAGGCGTAAGGGGCCGAATCAAAGTCAAGTGATGAAGTATTATTATAGATACCCAGCGAAGAACAATCACCTGCTATACGTTCCTAGAATAAGTGAAAGTGGACAAAGAAAGAAGGTACTGTTCAAGAAAATTACGATTATACATAAAGCGAAGAAATGTGTTAACACACTGGGGACCGCAGACCCACGGCGCTAGCTCCTCCCGTCAACCGCGCGCGGCGAGGAGCCCGCTGTGGCGAGTGTCTCGTGCCGCCGTCCATCGGGGAGGAGGTTGCTGGTTTGATCCCCTAACACGACGCTTCACGGCAAGCTTTCTTAGTGTTATTTTCTGAAGCCGACCAGTATTGAAGGTTCTTATAAAACGCAATTATTATACCAAAAAAGCACAATTGTCTAACATTTCACAACGTTCTGATACGAAACGCAGATTATGGGGTGGTAATGTATAATTAATAAATTGACCGCTCGTGTTCTATACGAGATACGATTTGTGAGCGATTTGAGCATATTGTACTGGAAATGATAGGATAACTCCTAAAAAAACTACAGTGAAGCGTCGTGTCAGGGGATTGAAATAGCAACCTTCTTCCCGATGGACGGCAGTACTCGTCACTCGTCACTGCAGGCTACTCGCCGCCGCGCGCCTCAACAGGACGGGGCTAGCGCCGTCGCTCTACGCTCCAATGTGTTAAGTAAATAAAGCAAGTGGTAGACAGTAATTAAGATTATACGAAATCCATATAATATCGTATAACTCAATTCTCATTCGAATCTCGAAAAAACTCTCAACGGCTAGCATCCCTCGATAACAGTAATATTCTACTGACTGCGCTTTGACCCTTTGAGTACGACGCTGATTTTTCGCCTAGCCGCGGCGCGGTCGACCTACAGTCAGGGTGCGCTATTATCACAATGATGCAATTTCACAATGAAATTCAGACTTTATCGACACTAGAGGGGATTTCGCTACCAGTAAAAGATAGAATAGCACTGAAGAGCTTCAATGAGTTATTTGCAATAGAAGCGATGTCAATGCTTCGTAAGACACAGTAACAACAATCAAATATTTTTCAAAAATGGCACTGCGTACTGCGTAAAAATTTATTTTCTGCAATCCAGTTATACACTGTAGATCCTTTTCCGGATGTGTTAATGAATATTGCTGAGAGAAGCTGTCATAAATTGTATGGCTTTAAGAGTTATGAATTCTCCTTAGGGTATTTTAAGATGCTAATCATAGGTTTTGTAAAAATGGTCAAATAAAGAGAATAGATAAGAAAATATGAACAACCAAGAAAATCTATCAAGTGAGTGCAAGATCTTTATCGGGGCGCGCAGCCATTGCAAAAGCCCCAGGAAGCCGAGGCACGGTACGGCAATCAGTGGCCAAATTTAGGGCACGCAGTACCCAACGGGTTGAATCAATTAACATAATTTATCGAGCTAATACTTATTAGTACAAACTCCTACAACTTTTGAGGAGGTAGATCAGATCTTTCAACACGAGATGATCTTTCTGAGCCAAAGAATAACTACAGCGGACATACCACAATCATCTTTTCTGCTTCCCACGCCAAAGTGAGCTCAACTTCTCTCTCAAATCGATGTCGCACATTGACGTACCTCATGGCAGCGACTACCTCAGCTACGGCTGCTTAAACATAGACATGGAACTATGAACAAGTCTCAAAAATTGTTCTGAAATGTCTTTGTATAGCAACTTCTCAACATTTTTGAAGAACATACCCATCAAGTTTTTTCCAATGAAAATCAACACTTATTTTACCGACCGACTGTCAGTAGGAAGAACGGTACTTTTCCGTTATCCGCAGCCATTTTCAACCTTTACAGAATAACACGTTTTATGCCCTTTTTTCAATTTTTAGTGATAATCTGATAGCTTAAATATCGGAAATTTCAAGTTGTAGTTTATTCTGAGAAGGGCCTTTTTAATGCGCTGTAGCATTCAAGTAACTTATGATTAACAGTGGAGGCGTTTTCGTTGAAGATCTTTCCTCTGTTTCAAAAAGATTCGTAGATTTTTTTTTTTGCATTCCTATTGCAGAAGGAACTTTGTTCTGCCGTTCTTCGGCTTAGGCATTTCCTTTTTCATTTTATATTGCCAAATAAATCCGCTACTAATTCTGAGCGGCCTAGGTCCAAGCACAAGAAGCATGTGCACGTGTAGAGGAAATTTCAGAAGAATCAGAGCCATATGTTTCATCTGAAGTTTTCCTTTCAAGTGGAGAAAACTCTAAATTCAATGAGAAGGATCGCGCTAAGCGATCAATCAAACGCAGGATCGATGAAAAGTCAGTCACATATCCTAACCGACAAGAAATGCGCGTCGTGTATGAGACTCAATCATCTTTTGGCTGCTACAACGAACAGGGAGTCCTTTCGAAAAATTATTATACTACTGAAATTGTCGAGATTTATGTCATTGAATAACTCCTGAATTTCTAAGCCTAAGCAGAAAACGCGCTGTTCCCAAAGGGTTGAAAATGAGTGCGGACACGGACAGGACCAGAAAAACATCTTTCCCCGTCATTGAGACAAACAACAGGTAACCATAAGACATTTGAACCACTTTTACGCAAACATTTTGACTCGAACAACTACAGCAATAGCATAAAAACGTGCCCTTGATGTGAACGAAATCCAAGAAAGCTTAACATTTTCGGGACGAACAATCGTTGCTGGTTACCGCATTCAATTTAGTATTGACATGGTAATCAACAAGATCGAACTAATTCCGCGAGATCTTCATTCTAACCTTCCTTCCAAGCAAAGCAAAAAGTGCTAAAAAATTGCTCGAAAAGCTACAAACAATTGTTTTCAGAAAGGCACTTCGAACGCCGATGTGCATACAATGTCCCTAGGTGTTCACGTAGATAATCGACGCTTCTTGCAAATTGGAGGGAACTTTCGCCAGAGAAATCCTCTGTCAGTTTGCCGGCCCGTATGGGGATTTCCTGGGTACTGAGAGGGGTCGAAATGATACCGTGTGTGAATTGTTTGACGGTTTCTATAACCACGTACGCGGTCCCGAAAGGACCAACCAATCCAATCAACTAGAACTCATAGATCAACGGTATAACGGGAGCATACAGTCTTCACTATGCATTACTTTACAGTACGACTTCAATGGTGAATTTCCATCCAAAAACTTTTTAGGCACAAAATTTACCATTGCTTATCCACCAAAAGGCTGCTGGAAGTGTAGCGGTTGAAAAAACCGTCAAGCAACTTATATACGGCATTTCTTAGAGCCCACTTGGGACCAAAGAAATCCCGATACCCTCGAGTCGGCAAAACTGATAGCGGATTTTTGTGGGAGGAGCTGCGCCCTTTTTATGAAGAACGCTGATTGTTTCTGGAAAGTAAAAAGCAATCATGAAGAAGAGAAAGTCCATGAGTGGCACAATACCCACAAACAAAACGAATGATCCGATAGCATATTCCAAGCCTTTCATGAGATCTGTTATCGTCTAAAGCGCCAAACACGTGTTTCGGCCTTTTAGCCTCATCAACAGCATGGTGGGGCTCCAACGACGAACTGCGAAACTTAACTAATCACTGGAACAAACTACCACCATACTCGGGGAAGCTAGCCAAGAATCTGGACAGGTCGATCCACAATTTCAAAGGAACCACAATATCAAAAAAATCTGTAAGTTCCTGCTCACTTGGTACACCACACTACCGACTGAACATTGTGCGCTCTGTTATGATGAAAAGTAGATACCAAAAGACGACATCGGGTAATATCTACTGGTACTTGTTATGCACTATAACTCTCTAAGCCCAGGTAGATCACCACGACGCGAAGCACCATAACATTCCTGAATCGTAGGATCTTAACTTAGATGGTAACAGTGTTACGTACTGGGGGGAAGGGGGCGCCGTAGTCGAGTGGTTGTGATGTTCGTCGAGGCGAGCGCCGGTTTAATCCCATTTCCCAACACTCTTTAACAGCCACCAGCAAACGTCCTATGGAACGCCAGAGCCACGCCATCCTCAAGATTGCAGGGAGACGTGTTCAGCTAGTAATCTACGACCTTCAAGAAAACGACGAAAAAAACGAAACAAATGCTAAAAGTGCTGCAGTCTGCACAGCGGATACGGATCAGTAAAGTGCCAAAAAGTATAACACACTGGCAAAGATATACCTACTATGATACATC
Source organism: Parelaphostrongylus tenuis (assembly GCA_019055375.1). Taxonomy (NCBI): domain Eukaryota; kingdom Metazoa; phylum Nematoda; class Chromadorea; order Rhabditida; family Metastrongylidae; genus Parelaphostrongylus; species Parelaphostrongylus tenuis. The sequence goes on along the minus strand of JAHQIW010000064.1, from coordinate 280,223 downwards.
AAGTTTTCCAAATGGTTTACTGCCTCAATGTGGCTGAGAGGAGTTCCTGAGTGTCGGAGTGTAAAGTACAGTGGGGAATGCTACATCCTAGCATAGCGACTCAAGCTGAGCAAGAGTCTGACGTTTCAAAAAAGACGAAAAAACGAGACAAACCACCCTCCCACCTTGAAAACCGACCTAAGAGTAAACCGTACCATGAATGACCGCCTTCTCGATGGCTACTAATCGCAACGTGGTGATCTCTCACTGAGCAAGCCGCGGCGACTGTTCTGATGTGGTGACGACCTGAGGGATATCCGGCTAAGCTTACCTAGGGACTCCAGGGAATAAAGAAAGTAGCACAGTTTCCTTGAGCTGGGTCTCGCAATGCCATTGAAGAGGGGCCGTTCAAGTATCCAAGTAGTTAATATCTCAGGAACCGAATGACTATAACTGCTTGGTACTGCATGCTGACATAACGCGCGACGGCGTGTATCCTCTTCGGTACACGATTTCTTCAAGGCTTTAGTGCGCTGTAGTAGACAAGAGAGAAATGCGTTTCTCTGTAGGCGTGTTACTTGCACAGCTGCGTCTCCGTATAGCTTTTTACTAAAATTTCAATAGTCTTTTGAAAGCTTATATTTCGGCGACTTTAAGACTGGGTTTGGTTTTTGGAACAGTCCACATAGAGTACTGTACAGGAAAAAGAAAATTACGTTTCACACCTGAGTTTCGTATGCACCAATATTATGGGGGAGGCCATGCTTCAGAGCAACATGAAAAAAATTTTTTCTTCAGGAAAAAACCCTGACAAGTTAAGCAAACTCGCGCGCGCGCAGTGATCTACTACGGTTCCCAAGGGGTTAACATATTCACGAATTACCTAGGGCTTTCTCCTGTTCATCGTTGTTCAATGCCATAAATTTCTTCTGCAATATCCTCAACTGTGCCATGAATGTCTCCATAGCAGAAACTCCTGTCTAATTATCCCATTGTACCAAAATTACACCGAAGAGATGAAAAATCGTTTCAGATACATGAGGAGTCTATAACTAAGTGATACGTGAACAAAAACGATTGGTTCCAGTTTATTAAACTAGCGATAAATTAGAATATTTAAAATGGCAATATTAGTACATATTAATGCTGTAATTCAAATGAATAACATAAGACTCCTCAGCCATGATAGCTGACATGAATGACGTCACGCACTTCAAGTGACTCCGGAATGGTAAAACTCACTATTCAAACGGTACATACAAGTTAGTGGAGACGGCTCCAGAATTGATTAATTAATCAAAATGTCTAAAAAACTAGTACAAACCACAATGAACCAGAATTAAGCATAAGCGATAGTGATCTACGAAAACCACTTTTCATCCATACTTCACTTCAAATCGTCGTCATCCCCTTCAAAACCATCCGCATTAGCTTCACCGCCTCCCTCAGGTACATGAAGCTTTTTCATAAGTCGTAGATACTGGAAAAAAATAACAAAACTTGACATTGAAAGATTGCCAAAGATTCTTTAGAATGTCGCTCACATCGTTATCCATGCTTCGCAGAATACCACTTTTCAACAGATTCTGAAACTGTTCATCATCGTGGCTCTCCCAACAGCCGATTAGTTGCCGACATACCCTCGCATCATCGGTTACCTCAAAATCAGCGCACTGCCTTAAAAGTTCAACAATTCTTTAGAATAGATTTGTCAAAAGAGAAAATATTGTAGAAAAAAATCACTCAAACTCACTCGACTACCCATTGATAGCGCTTGGCGGCTGCAACAGAATCCCCCAACGCCAACTGCACCAAAATAAGGGCAATGGTAAGCTGGCCGACACGACCAGACTCCTATTAAAAAACATTATCTGTCCTCAATTTTGGGAATTTCATATAAAATCACTATTAATGCTTTCTTGCCGGATTCAGCAAATTTTGGTAGTGAAGGTAAACTGTTTTATGAAAAAACTTAGGAAATTTGAAGCACTGTCGTGCAATGATTGAAAGCGTAGTTCTCGTAATAACGCCATTTATAAATGTATAAACAACTATATACTCTTGTCATCTTCAATGTTGCGATGCTACGAAACATTGTAAAACTCACTTTAACCTCGACATACTTTTCTATTTCTTCACATATCGCCTTCGATGCTTCATTGTAACGTTCCATTCGCAGATTTAAACGAGCAATTTGGCTCAAAAATTCGCCAGCCAATTTCGATCGGTCTGACTGCTGCACTAGTCCAAGCCCTTTCTCGTATAACTAAAACGCGGTTATGCTGAAGATATGAAATCCAAAGAAGATGAAAAAGGATACGTTTCGTTCCTAGTGTTTTCTTAAGACTACGTAGATTGTTATGGGTCAAAAATAATTGCCAAGAATATTGAAATTTGAGCGTGGTCTTTAGAAAATAATCGAGACGAAATATATGATATTTCACAAATACCAGCCAAGAGCAAACGAGTGCACAACACTGCCCATTTAGTGATATTTTTTACTTGATATGGCGCGTGCAACGAGTACGTCTGCGATTCCTACACGTAAGCCGAAACATGGGTGTTCCGCTGTATTAGTGCCCATAACGAACCATATCTATGGCTCAAAAGTAATTGTTAGGCATACAAAAGAGGAGAGACCTTCGGCGTTGGACGATCCCTGAGAGATACGCCAGGTATTCGACTTCATTAAGCATGGATTAGAGGTAACCGGACTCATAATTTGCCTTCACAGTGACTCGTGGTGATCTACCAATGTATTAGGTATATTCTGCTATTCTCCGAAACAAATCTTATAGCAAGCCACCGACCCCGAAAGGATGAAAGGCTTAGTGAACATTGAGCACGGGATCGAACCATCGACCGTCGACTGATCGACCACGTATGTGTCACAAAGCACCTATGACCACTATGCCACACGTGGTCTTCTTAACATATAACTGAATTATAGGAGCTGACCTTAACGGCCTTCTCTGGCTCCGTCTGGGCTACAACTTTGGCAGCTCTCTCAACGGTCATTGCAGCTGTATCCAAACTTCCTGCCTCTGCGTATTGACCAATTGCTTTTTCAAATAGTGGAAATGCTGCAGCTATATCACCAGCTTCCCTCAACAACATTGCCGCGCCTTCATGAGCTCTATAAAAGGAAAGATCATAAATTCGATTCATAGAGCACGAAAAAGAGACTGCTAAAAGAAAGATTTACCAGATGCATTCTATAAAGCACTAACTTAGCTGCATGGAACAAATTTCCAAGTTGTTCATAATGTCCTGCTGCCTCTATCAGAGCTTTAGCAGCCTTTTTCACATCACCGGAATTACGATAGCATACCGAAGCACGTTCCAAAGCCGACGCAGCGCCATCATAATCCGGCTTCAATTTCAGCTTCAACAACGAAGTTTTCAAACTGAAGGGTACAACTAAATTTTTAAAATCATCCTGATTTGTGTCATTTAGTCTAAGATAGTAATATGTGTTCTAAACTGGATTCACTGAATCATACCTCTTCATTTGAAGGCTTTTTATAGAACTCGCTCAAAAACAATGATCTGATAATGATATAACATGGTTTGAGCCGTCTGAGAGTTTTGATGAGTGCTAGTAGGATGCCTGTTTCGTCCTTTGGAACTCGTCAATAGCACTGTCTCCTTCGGTAAAGCCGATCTGTTGAGGCAACACTCCCCTGTAAAAGAATCGACGCCGAATAATAAATCACTGGAAGTCAGGTGTTAGAATACCCTGACATTACAGCAACCCGCAGTCGAGCAGTTATTTTATTTTCAAACTATTATCGCTTTTAAGCTGGGTCTATGAAAAGCGGTCAAATGAAAAGGTACGATTTATTCTACCAGTCAGAAGCTCGACTGTTGGTCGCCGCAGTTTCAGAGTATTCAGTCGCCTGACTTGCGCTGATTTATTTTCGGCGCCGCTTTCTTCATAGAAGAGTATAGCCTCAAGGGATCGGCTGAACCGAAGTAGACTGTGTTACTGACGGGTAATGGAGGACGGAACAGGCGCCTGTCTAGCACTTATCAAACCTCCCAAACGGCTCAAAACATGTTATATCATTATCAAACTGATATTCGCTGATATGAACAAAGGCTGTCCTTGAATTGCAGTTCGATAAAGCTCTCGGTGCTGATCCATCCTTCAGGAATGCGCCATGCTTCCGACCTCATCAACCATCGCTAGACGTGATTCGAATGCATATCTGGTCTTTACGATGACCCGTGGTGGCCTAGCGATGTATCAAGCAGTGCTGTTATACTTAACTCTTGAAACAATTTGCCGACTCTCGAGTGATGAAAGGCTTAGTGAGCGCTAGCGAACCAGCGTCTAGGTAAGTTTAGCAGTCTGCGCAATGAACGCCATCAGGTAACAATCACTTTCCTCAACTATTCAATATTTGTCCTCTCAATACAGTATGTAGAGATACCTACCAGTTATTGGGGCTTCTCATTCAGCCGACAATAATTCTGGGGTGGGGGAGGGGGCGTGCTAACCATGCACTCTCCTGGAGCTCCTCTGTACATACTTCTTCTGCGATATTAGGTATCATTTGTGTCAGCAACCGACCGTCAACGGCTCTGGCTTTGTAAGCACTTATCGGTATTCAACCCACTTAAGTTGACAGCTATGAAAACAGTGGTCCCCGTAACGCAGTGGTTATCACGCGCCCCCAGAAAGGTTGAGAAGCGGGTTCAACTTTCGCCTGATGTTCACAGTTTCGCATGTCACTCGCTATTTACGAATGATTACCATTTGGTTCCTTCTAAATGTAGACAATAACAAGAGATAATTGAGCTTTAGGCGAAATCTATGACTCTAAATACATACCACTCGGCAGCTTTTCGCTCACATTCCGCCGCTTCAGTTAATCGTGGTGAATTCGACATTGACTGATGGCAACAAAACCTGCAATCATTCACTAACTTCAACTTGCCACCACTGTCGTTATACACCAGTGCGAATGTTCGCTACTATCTCATCACGTCGCTACTTCAAAGGACACCGAACAGAACTGATACGTTATAGGAAAAACCGAACACGATCTGTACAGACTGGGAAATGCGCAATGTATCGGTTTTTTCCCGGAGAAATACTGGGTTAGCAAGCAATATCCCACACTTCCTCGTTTTTGTCATTTTTTATGCATTCAAGTCTTTGTTTTATTATCGTTTAGAGCAGCTTCTGCGAATATTTTGATATTACTTATACATTTGTTTTACGAAGGAATTCTTTCAAGAGCAAAAACGATTGTTGATGCTACACGAGTATCGTTAGCGACGGAGGCGTCTCAACGGCACTCAAATAGTTTGCCAATCAATTTCTTGTGGGCGGCTGGCTCCTTGCTTCTGTGTCAAATCTCCATTTCCAGCCTTGAACACATTTGAACGATTAAAAACTGCAGTTCTTCCAACAATCCTGTCACCCCAGATCTCCTTAATCCGGCGGAAAGTCTCAACAGTACTCGAACCGAAACAATACTCGTGTAAAATTAACAATCATTTTTGCTTCCAGGACAATTCCATCTTTTGAGTATTGTAAACTAACATATCGCAAAATATCCGCAAGAAGCTGCTCTAAACGATAGTAAAAACAGAAACTCGAATGCATAAAGAATAATCCATAAAAACGAACGAGTTCGGGAAATTTCTTACCAACCCAGTACTCGCTGAAGTTCATGATTTCAAATCCTCGTGGAGTTCGTGCAATCAGTTGTACGATGCAAGAAAGGAACATATTTTAGAGTGGCAGTGACCAGATCAAAGCTCAGGCTGTACTTCATCCAGAAATTGGGATCTCAATGATCAGACTGAAAGAAAGGATTACGCCTGGACCAACTACTCAGTGCATACCCAAAGTTTTTGTATAGATTATGAAGGTTTCAGACTGAGAAGTACTATCTCATGAATGTAGAAAAGAGATTCGAGAAATTCAGACGCAGCAAATCGGATGTTTGGCGGATCGGATTTCTTGAGTGATCAGTATATCACAGTTCATGAATAGATTGTGAAGATGCAGAAAAGATTTTATCGACTCTTGACAATAGAGGATTAATGCACAGTAAGTATAATGAAGACCAGACAGTATAATAGAAATCATTATTAACAGAACGAAATAAGAACGGGTAAATGTGGATGGCTCTAAACGTCATAGAAAGCATTACGAGTAAGAGATGAGATTGATTGATCCCGTATTTAAGTTGCCTTGATACCAAATGTGAACTGACAAATGCCAGTGAACGTCAGGACGGTGAGGATGGGATGCAAGATCTAAGTATGAAAAGAAAACTGATGAAGTCTGGAAGACGATGGAGACGATGGAAGAGAGAGATAGAGCCAGAGAGATGAGCATGGTCACTTCTCCCTAAGGTCGTATCCCCACCCTGCGGTCTTGCGCTTCGTTGACCACACGTTCAATCATCAACCTGCACATTCGCATACACTTTTCCTCACCAGCTAAGCTGAAATACAACAAATGAAGTCACAAATAATACCATTACAATCTAATATCATGTATGGTCACGTCAACTATGAAAAAAAATGACGGCAAACCTGATAAGCCTTGTGCCGGTGGGTAAGTTTGGTTTGGCTTCCCTCTTATGTACCTGAACTTTGCAGCCACTATAGAGCTGAATCTCCTGAAGTGTTCGCGCCTTAGGACCTAGTACTGCACCGACAACTGTATCCGGTACCTACAACAAAGGAATGAAGCAGCAAAACTAACAAAGCAGCGTACTTAACCCTTTGCGGACGGTGAGGGTCGTTCTCGGTACACGACTATTTACCGGTCTTTTTCTTTGGGCAAAATTTTCGCACTAGAATTTTAGCAATCATATAAGAACTTAGATATTGAAGATTTGAACAGGTTTCTGAGAAAGGCTTCTTAGCAAGCTGTAGCAGCGGAAACAAGATTAAGCCCCACTTCGGAGCGCTTTTTTAAGGTTAAGATCCGTGAATTTCTTTTCATTAGACAACAATGATACTTATTCGGATAGCAGAGTTTTGGTGATTCTGAAGTTGAACTTAGTTTTGCCAAGGTCTTCACTGTGCGCTGTAAGAGCAAAAAGAAAATCACGTTCCACACTCGCAGTTTTCTTTGCATATAAGAGTTATTTATGCATAAAAAGTATATGAGTTCGTAAACAAAGTGATTGATTGTCAGAGTGATACAAAAAACCTGGGAATTTTTCAGAACAAAGGAAAAAGTTCTTACTAGATAACGAAAATCGCGCGCTGCACAAGAAACGATCAACAGCCGTCCGCCAAGGGTTATTATAAAGTTGTTCTCCTCACAATTCATGAAAGGAACAAAAAAAAAAAACTTCGCAGCCATGTCAAAAACATAGGAAAACTACACGCGTTTTCGTTGCCACATACCTCAAGCTCAATCGCTTCATTTGATATCCGTCGTTCGACCATAACTGACGAAGCGAAATTCTCACCGTTAGCAGCAGCGCCAGATCCGCTCCTAAGAACTTCGACCAGAAGTAGGTTGACGCTGGGATGCTAGGCAAGTAGCTATTATCACTTGAAATACCAAACCTAGACTAGTAGGTATCAGTAACAGTACCGATAGCTCAAAACCTCTTTTAAATTGGGCTCCAGACACACAATATTTGTTAATATGAGACAGTCACCAACTGGTTTGAATAAAGTGTAATTGCATGGATGGAAGATCACTTTCAGCCACAGCGATGATATTGATGAATGTTGTATGGAAGCCGAACAAGCGACTAAATTTGGAATGCATTTCAGGCAAAGGAAATCAGGCTGGCACTTCAGCCTAAATGGACGTCGAGAAAGTGAATATATGATAAGCTCGACTATCTCGACTCAAAATCAATTATGCTGGATGAGCCTGGAGATTCATCAGGATCACATAAGGTTGGAATTTGGAATTGAAATTGACCAAAGCACTGTGATGAGCGTTGATGTCATGAGGTGATGCTGAATTCATGATGAGCAAATAGATCGATGTAGTCAAAGCTTTATTAGGAAAAAGAGGAAATGAATGAGACCACAATGAACTTAACAATAATACGGCATGAACGAATGGATATTACAGATATTAATCAGTAGTTAGTTTCTTTCTTCGATCAACGGATTCATTAATGTACTAATAAAGATATCCTCAAAAAAAAAGAGCCGATGTGAACAGGCTGCCAACATTGTGCTAACAACATGAATATGCAACAACAGATGCGGTAAATAGCGACAGATAGAAAAAAAATGAAAATGAAAAAAAATTGAAACCAGCTGGTGTTTAGTCAGGGCCAACATTACTACCAATCAATCGCCAACAACAGTTGCCGCTCTACTGCCAACGGATTTGAACTCCCTGGCTCTGGAAGCGACCTACCTGGTCACCACCAGCATATCCACCCTGATCACCAAACCCAGCAACACCGTGGTTACTGGGCATTTGAGTAGTGGTTTCCTGAGCCGATCGCATTTGAGCCATAGCAGCGACGCCAAGACCGAGTCCAAGACCCATTATGTTATATTTAGCGAGTACCTTCAAAGTAGACCATTTTTGTCATTATTGAGAATTAACACACCACGAAAATTGCCTTTCCTGAACTTGCCTGCATAGCCTGCATGACCTCTGCAACACTAGCCTCATTGAAACCTGACGAGCGAAGTGTGGACTGAAGGTTGTCGAGGAACGAAAGAAGCTTAAATTTTCCCATCAATGCGGTATCTAGATTAACACATTAAAAACAGAATAACACTACCTCCTGATTTCCTAAACCACTCATTGGATTAAACTTTATCGCCTGCTGCTGACTCGGTTGGTATCCATATGTTTGGGACGTAAATCCGGTAGAGGTAGCGTTATACGTGCCAGTTGTACCACCGTTAGTGAAGCCAGTAGAGGTTGTAAATGATGTATTTGTGGTCTGAACGTCACAGAAACGGTCGATAAGCAAACGAAGACTAAAGAGCTCAAGACTGATACTTGAAACTTATTAACTCTTACACCGCCGCCCTTTCCGCCAAAATCCTCTTTATTGATTTCACTTGTGTGATGAGGATCGGCTACAACCTTCTCCAGTACACGAGCTGTAGCTTGAATAAGTTGCTAAATACGTATTTTTTCTCAAGTAAAACCATTTTCGGCAAGCAGCGTGAGTTACCGAGTGATCCTCATGAGCGAGTGTTACGATTCTCTCAAGCGAGTTTTGTGCTTCGGCCGACCCGGCTTTGGGAAATACCTGTAGAACAACCGTAAATCTCAATAGGTCATAAAACTCTTCACATCGCAAGAAAACTAACTTGAATTTGACACCCATATGTTTCACGGATATCCTTGATATTTGCGCCAGATTTTCCGATCACCATACCGGCCGACGTATTGGGCATAACGATTTTCACCTGAAGAACTTTAAGATAATCCCACAGACATCATTCGCTCAGTAATAGGTTGGCGCAAAAGTAATTGCAGTTTCTCCACTGTTGAGACTGGCCTCTCATATTGCAATCCGTACGACATCCGAAAATTTGCGCCCGCAATTACTTTTGCACCAGCTTATTATAACGGATAAAGGATAAAGCTCTCAGCCCTGAGGGATGCGCCATGCATTCGACTTCAATTTTTGACTTCGTTTGAGGTGATTGAATGCATATCTGGCCTTTACAATGACTCGCGGTGGCCTCCCGCTGAACCGAGTCAGTGCTGCTTATCCTCCCAGACAAGTCTGAGACCTGCCTGGTACCAATTGACCGACCCCTGAGGGATGGCTGGCTTGGTGAGCCATGAGCGCGAGATCGAACCATCGACCTCGTGTGCGACGCAAAGCACCTCTAACCACTGCGCCACATGCGCTCTCACCAGCCTCTATATATATATATATTCACCTTTAGTTGTTCAACAGGTATAAAAGGCTACATACTTTGAGAGTAGATGTACAGCCTTTATACGATATTAGTCGCATGCAAGGGAACTCAAAGGGTCTATTTAAATGAAATAGAGCGATAAGAGTATAGAAAACTGCCTTCAAAAGATAGTACAAACGGTTCAAACATTTTAAACAGAAGAAATTTGCTCACAAAGACACTCTTCACTGCTCAGGTGAACAGCAAAAACTTCCAAGAACTAAGAATTTAGACGACCATTGAACCGATAGATAGGGAAATAAGATAGAGAGATCATACCTCATTTCCCCGACTTACTCCTTTGTGATCGAATGCGTCCGAACTAGTAGATCCTTCACATTTTTCACGAATCTTTTGTAGTATCACATCGATAACTCCAATCACATTCTGAACGCGGCCTTTGACAAGACAAATGCGTTCACTCGTTCCTATAACCATCATTATAGTAGTGATTGCCATAGAAATAAACACATCTCCGGTGTTGGTAACCAACTTGAAACGAAATGATCTTCTGAGATGGCCCATAACCCTTTGAGGACCGCAGTTTATCGCTGAGCGCAACGCGATTTCAATTCTTGATTTGGGCTTTCTCCTCAATTTAGAATCGAACGTTTTCTGTTTGATGATCCTTATACTATCTCGTGATACAGTACTCACAGAACTCTTATGTTCGTATATATCTCAAAAAAACAAGTCTACTTTTCGCTCTTACAACGCTCTACGAAAACATTTCCACAAACGAAATATAATTTTAGAATCGAGATTTAAGCTATCACATGAGTACCAAAACTAGCAGAAAGTCACATGCCAGTCATGCAAGCAAGGCGCGCTGGAAGTGAAACGTACTCTCTTGGTTGCTAACAGACCCCTTGCAGATACTCAGCAGTGATACACTCATCTTTTTTTTTGAGTTTTAAGGACGGCAGTTGGCCGATTTTCGCGAATGGAGCGCGATTTTCATTACTCGTATCGTCATATCTTCATATCGTCCCATTCTAGCGTTTCAATGACGTTTTATAGGGCGGCAATGAATAGTTTTGGGGAATTGTATCGCCTTGTCGAACCCCTCTTCTCATGTCGATGGCGATAATCTAGTAGAATGGAGACATTTTGGTCGTGAAATCTTTATAAAGCTCACGAAAAATCATTATGAACCGAGTAGAGACGCCCTGGTTACCGAGAGTCTCCATAACCGCTCCTGTTTCCACTGAATCAAAGGCATTCTTCAGATCGATGAAAGCGAGACAGAGTGGTTGTTTGTACTCTCGTGAAACTCTATGGTACTGAATCCTTTTCGGAACCCTGCTTGTTCGCATGGCTCTCCTTCGTCCAGTGTTCTGTCAATCCTGTTCAGGATGACTCGAGTAAAGAGTCTATAGACAACGGACAGCAAACATATTGGGCGATAACTGCCTATGTCGTGAAGGTCTCCCTTTTTGAACAACAATACGATCTTGCTGGTTTTCTGTTGAACAAAGACCTTGCATTCTGACATGTAACGAGTGAAGAGCTGAGCCAGGATGTTGATGAGAACTGGCGGCAGGTTCTTCAGGTGTTTTGGTCTAATCCTGTCTGGACCGGGTGTTGTTCTGTTCTTCACCGACGATATAGCATGTCGGATTTCGAAAGGAAGAACCGGTGGAACGACATATTCATCTTTTTTCAATTTATATGACGGTAAGAGGACATGGCTAGCGAAGAGATCCGAGTAGTACTGGTGGCAGATTTTCTCCAAAGCCCTTCTGGAAGCTGCAAGTGCCCCGTCATCGGAGTGCAATCATCATGGTCTTATAATTGGCGAAGCCTCGCTGGGCTTTGTGAATGCTTTCCCAGCTTCTGCCATAACGAATGCTCTTCCCTCTTTGAGATCTTCTCTTATCGCTTCTCTGCAGCGTTTCGCAAGTTCGCACGTAAGGTTTCGGTTGCCTGCACCTCGTGCGATTCCACGTTGACGTCACAGCTCGAGTGTCTGCGGAGACAAATGTCTCTCCATGACCTTAGGACTCTTGGCTTTCATAGTGCTAACGTGAAGATATTCAACAAGCGGATCATAACCTTTGTAGATGTTGTCGACGACGGTATCTTCCCAGTAGCCGACTGAGGACTTTAATAGATTCAAGTTTATGGTATTTCTGAGACTACGTTGTTCGAATTTAGTGGCTTTCTCTCCTTCCCTCGAAAAAGGAACTTTGCGCCAAGGAGGAAATGGTCTGATCCCGTGTAGAACTTAGGAACAACAGCGACATCGGTCAGGCAAAACCTTCGATTTACTAAGATGTATGTGGTCCATTTTATTATGGTACTCTCCATTGGGAGACTCCCATGTCCATCACTGAGAGTGAGGCTTTTGGAATAGTGAGTTACCATGGATGGTTTGGGTCATCATGATAAACTCAGATAGCCTCTCATCCTGTTCATTCCATTCTAGTCCGTAAGTCCCAAAATGACGTTTTTCAAACGTTCTTCTAGGTCCAGTTTTTGCATTAAAATCTCCGACAATAACCTTGAAGAATGTATGATCTTCTATGTATGATCTTCTTTGAAGAATCTTTCGAGGTCCATATAGAACGTTTCGACTTCGTCTTCGTCATAGCTTGATGTTGGCGCGTAAGCAACAAAGATGGTCAAAGCCGGTATAGAAACACATCGTTTCAACCGTAATCGTCCGATACGGGTTGTTAGATTTTGAATGAATCGATATTCACGGTCAAATTCGATTTGACGAGGGCGTCAACGCCGCCAACACCTCTGTTATCGCATGTTCCAAGAAACAATTCTTCTCCGCTGTCATGAACAGCGTGAAAAAGATGGCGCCTTCTCGTCTCAGCCAAGCCAATAACGTTGTGCCTTATTCTTCTTGCTTGAATCGATAGATTTTCTACAGCAGATTCTGATAAAGTGTTCTTGCATTGTAGGTACAGATCGTCAGTTTAGTCCGTTTCGATCTTGGCAGCCTAGTTTGGCCCTGAGATTTTGGCAGCCTCTCCGTAGTCGTCCTACCTGGCGCTGCCGTACCAGGGGCTCTTTTGAAGTCAGGGGAATGAGGACCATATTTGATACTGTTTTTGGCATTTTGATACGCTTGTCAGGCTCTAAACGTGGGGGCTGGGTACTGACGAGTAGCTTGCCAGTCTGCAAAACACATTATGAGTATGGAGGAGAGAACATAATTTTTTCTTCCTTGCTACAGCTCACTGGAAAGGGATTTTGAAAAATTAAGCACAGTACTAGAACCTAAATTTTTTTTCAGCTATCGAATGACTACTAGAAATATAGTGAAGTATCTATGCGCGACGGAAACACCACCGAGAAGCCAGCAGATCATTTCCGATACATTTGGTCTCGAGGGGTTGAAATCGATATGAAGTTTTAGCCAAAAAAAAAAACATCAAATTACCCGGATAAGTCTCGGAGCTCTTGCTCATCTGAACGCGACACTGATGATCGTTCTTCAGATTCGCATCGCCTCTCCACCTTTACCAATGATCGCTCCGACCGCAGCCGAAGGAATTAGTATCTTCACAGCCAGGTTATCTACAGAGAAATTGAGCATAGCGTTTCAATCGACAAAGAGAGAGATGCATGAGATAAGCAATAGGCTTACTGTCTTCACCATCAACATGAGCTCTCTTGCTCGCTGGACCGTCGAACGACTCCTGTCCTCGCTTGGTACCGGCCGAATGGATGACGGACAGAGGGTTTCCCTCCTCGTTGTGATTGTCGCGATCCGTCATCTTTTCAGATTGGGTGAGTAAAGTGAATCAAACACTGAAACACATTGTGCGTGTAATCACAAAATTTCACACGACATTTACAAATAATCAGGAGTCACGAAATCCAAAAATTTCAAATTTCATTTCTAATGTCAAAAACTAAATCTTAGACTATATATTTTAGCATGATGAGTGATACACAAAGCAAAAAGCCCTCGGAAAGGATGGGCGCGAGTTCGACTCCCGACAAGGCTCAAATTTTTGCAAATCACTCAGCATCCTTGGATGTGGGTTCCTCTCCTCGTCGTGATTGTAGCGGTCGGCAGTCTTTTCAAGCACGTGAATACAGTGATACAAACACTGTTTTGCACCGCACAACAATTGAGCGTCACGGAATAAAAAAACGTCAAATTTTTCCTCTCACGTCAAAAATCTAACTGTTAGACCATTTATACAAGAATGCTCAGTAGTACACAAAACAAAACGTCCTCGAAATGATCGCACGCAAGTTCGATTCCCATCGAGGCTCGAATTTTTGCATATCACTCAGCCTCCTCGTTATGACTGTCGCGGTAGGTAATCTTTTCAAATACGTAAGTAAAGTGATACAAACGCTGAAACGCCTTTGTGTGTAATTACAGAATTTCGCTAGACTTGCAACAATTAGCCGTCACGAAATTCAAAAATCTCTGATTTTGTTTCTAATGCAAAAAAAAAACTAATTCTTAGACTATAGCCTTGAGAATGTTCAGTGATACACAAAGGAGAAACCGTTCAGAAAGGGTGGACGCGAGTTCGACACCCGTTCAAGCCCAATTTTTTGCAGAACACTCAGCATCCTCGCAAATGGGTTACCCCTCCTCGCTAAGATTGTCGCGGCCGGTCATTTTTTCAAAATACGTGGATAAAGTGATGCTTACTTAAAGAACTTAGCAGGGTATCTGAAACGATTTGCTATCGCAAAATTCAAAAAGTCAAATTCTGCCGTTAATGCCAAAAATCAAGCCCTTAGACTAGACTATATATCCAAGTATGCTGAGTGGTCTGGCAAACGAAACGCCTCCGGTTGGGCGGACGTGAGTTCGACTCCCGCCGCCGTCCAGATTTTTGCATGACACTCAGCATTCTCGGAAGTGGGTTACTCTCCTCGGCGTGACTGTCGCGATCGGTCAATACATTTGTAAAAAAAAACAAACACTGAGACACAACTTTGTGTTATTACGGAATTTCAAGGGGCGTCTGTAACGATTAGACGTCACGAAATTCGCAAATGTCAAATTTTCCTTCCAATGCCAAATAACTAATTCCTATACTTTATGTTTAAGAATGCTTAGTGATACGCAAAACAAAAGGCCTCTAGAAAGAGTGACGCGAGTTCGATTCCCGTCCAGGGTCAGATTTTTGCATATCGCCCAGCACTCTTGGATGTGGAGTGATGACGTCATAACACTGCTATTAAGGGTGTAAAATGAAAAATTCTTTAGAATTAAAGCTCAGAATTGCTCAGTTCCTGCACTACAGAGAGACACACGAACAACCTGACACAGGAGGAAAACGGTATAGATCAAAGATCACAGGAACGCCAGCAAGCCAGCCAACTAGCCAGCCACCAAGAGGGCGACGGTGACGGGGCAGTGGCCGCCGACTGGGCGGCCGATCGATACGCGCGGCGCGACCGCTTCGCAGCCGCGGCTACTAAGCATCGCGATCGCGCGAAATTCAAACGTATTTGTAATGTATCGCACCTGCTCAGTGAGTAGCGATGCGGCGAATCCGGAAGCACGATGAATAGAGGCGCTGGTTCGGTCCCCTCCGCCAACACTTTCTTACAATCAGTCGGCGAAGCTTTAGGGAACGTCCTGGCTCGAGGCTGCCTCCACGCTAGAAATAGGATAAAGCACTCGGCGTTGATCAGTCTCTGAGGGTTGTGCCAATGCATTTCTGGCCTTTACAATGACTCGCAGTGGCTTCCCGCTGAACCAGTCAGTGCTGCTTATCCTCCCAGACAAGTCTGATAGCAGTCTACCGATCCCTGAAGGTTGGATGGCTCCGTGAGCGGTGAGCACGAGACTGAACCATGGACCATGCGTGCGACGCAGAGCACCTCTAACCACCGCGCGACATGCGCTTATTGAACCTCCAGAATCGCAAAAAAATCATTTCGAGCATCCCGAGGTTTTAAGAGAAGACGGCAATTCTCAAGTAGCCGCCGAAGGTACATGTAAAGTATTCAGAGGCCATTGTGGAGGATGAATATGAGGGAACGAAGCAAATGCAAGAGATGCTGGTATCCGCGCAGTGAATTGTGAAAGCTTCCCAAATGGTTCAGCGCCTCATCATGACTAAGAGGTATCCTGGATGTCCGACTGCGAAGCACAGCGAGGGGATCAACCCTCCAGGAGAGCCACCTAAGCTAAGGAATCCGATGATAACAACCGGAAAGCCCAGCTGAGAGCAGACCGTACCAGACCAGAAATGATCGTCGTTTTAGCATCTATTAGTCGCAAGACGCTAATCCCCTCGGATCCACAAGGTCCGGCGACTGTGCTGATGTGATGACAACTTGAGCAAGCCCCTTCCGGGCTTACCTCGGGACTCCAGGGAACAGAACACCTAAACCAGCGCGTTTTCATTTGCTAGGGTCCGTACGATTCGTGAAGACGAACCATCCGAATACGAGGTCCAAACTTTGATGACATGTCGTGTAAAAGAACAATGAAATGCTCATAATTTCTAATGTTTATTTGCATTTTTCGCAGTGGCGCGATGTTTTCGACACACCTAAAAGATCACACACAGTGGTCGGGCAAATGTGCCTCAGTGGTGTAGTGGTAGAGCACGCGTCCCCGGATAGGATGAAATGTGGGTTCGATTCCCGCCTGAGGCCGCGTTTCTGCTCACCACTCAATTCTCTTAGGTATATAGAAAACAAATAAAAGAATTAAGTAGTGAGCAAAAATTAATATTAAAGAATGAGTGGTGGTGAAATGATGCTTAGGTAGTGTAGTGGCGGTATGCCCCCACCTCCCCTGAAGGGTGTAACATAGGTTCAACTCCTGCCTAAGATCGAGTTTTTGCTCACCACTAAATTCTTTTAGGTGTATAGCCATAAAGTAATGCTCGTGGGTTTAGAATTCCAGTTAGAAATGCAACTTGGTGTTAGGAAGAATGAAAATTAGGCGTGGAATCACCATCCAGATAATTTCTGTTGAAAAAAAAAGCCGTCGACATATCAGGATATTGGAAACGTCAACGGCACCGCGAATATCAAGCTGGTGCAAAAGTAATGGCGGTTTATGATTGTTGAAATTTGCCACTGGATATTTGAATAAATTCCTAAAGAAATACGGTCACATTACTTATTAAATCAATGTACACGTTAATTTTTTGTCGCTAATGACATTTTACTTGCTATTTATTCTATATTTATTTTAGACCATGAAAAGGACGTCTGCTGGTGCAAAAGTAATGGCGGTTTCAGATCCTCAGTTCAAAATGGGCTGCAAAGCAGCAGAGACAATCCTCAACAGTTCTATTTGGTTATGAGGGGACAAGTAGAAACCCGTTCTCATTTACTGGGCAGTAACCCTAGTTGTATGTGGATTTTATAGCGTTATAAAGTAATCTTTGAGAAACCAGCAACGCGGGGCTGTAGCCTGAAATCTCAGCTTTCGAACGGATGCTAAGACCCTATTAAAAATTTCTGTCGAGCGAATCACGTCGGCTTTTCATGCGTCTTCTCATGACTGAGTAGAACCCCTCAACATCATCAGAACATCTGCTCCAGGAATAGCTAACGACGAGCTTTAAGTGTAGCGGTGGTTCAAGGAAATTCCTAAAGGAGACGAGACTCTTGAAGATGAGGAACGTAGTGGCCGGCCATGGGAAGCTGAGAATGCGACCAATTGAAAGCAATCATCGAAGCTGATCCTCTTAAGATTACACGAGATGCTGCAGAGAAACTCAACGTCGATCATTCGATGGTCGTACACTATTCGAAGCAAACTGGAAAGGGGGAAAGAAGCTGGTGCAGAAACCACCAAGGTCTAACTACAGCCAACCGACAACCATGCGCGGCACAAGAAACGCTTCAAGAGTGGAACGAACTGCGCTGTTTTGCCTCATCATTCAAATTCGTAGGACCTCTCGTCCAACGACTACCACTTTTTCAAGCATCTTGAGAACTTCTTGCAGACAAAACGCTTCACAACCAACACGATGCAGAAGATGCCTTCCAGAAGCGTCAAATTCACTTGTTGCGTTACAGCAATAAGCAAGCTTGTTTCCTGCTGACAAAAAACAGTTCATTGAAATGGTTTGTCATCTGATCAATAAAGATGGTTTAATCCTGGTTTAGTCATTCAATAATTCACGGTCCGAAACCGCCATTACCTCTGCACGGATATAATAGCAGTAGAAGTTAGTGCAGCCAATTTGAAACAAAATTTTACCTCGAATTTTAGAGCGTTATAAAAGAGTATTTTTTAAAAACCGCCCACGTACCGCGTTAGCCAGCGATCTAAGCTTTCGAATGATTACTAACGCTTCAATGAAAAGTTCTTGCCCCACGAGTGGTGTCAAATATTCATCTGTCGCCTCAAAGCTGGACAAGAACCCAAGGTGCGCATTAACCCATAACTACAGCCAAAATCTTTATGAACAGCATAGGATACAAAAATGCATAAATTTTGGTTTGTAAGGAAATGCCACAGTTTGGAAAACACAATGTTTGATTTACAAATCGTTTTATAAGAATACAGAGCACCACTGACAGTGAAATGTCAACGAATGTTACTTCATTGGTTTTCGGCAAACTGATTCACAGGAAAACCTAGTAAATGATGACTATACACAGGTGAAAAAAGTAGAATACCAACATTGAACTGAGAGTCAAATTCTTTAGGAGAGGTAAGAGAAGATATGTCAACTATGACATTAGTTGTCGTGCTGTACATTACAATCAATTTACCCCTACTAAGCGCCTAATTTGATCCCGATTAAGATGAATGTAGAAGTTTAAATTTTATGTATAAACAGTGTCCTCTAAGAAAGAGCCACAGAGACGAAATTCCTCTTGCTCGATTGATGCAAATAACCGCTGAGGTAGTACTCGACTATTCGCAGACGGTCTTGGCACACTCCACCTCATTACATACTGCCTTCTATAAAGAAAAAAACTTCATTCATTATTATGTATTGGAACGTAAATTTGATCTAAAAAATTTAAGCATTAGACATTTCGAATATCCGTTTGAAAGATGAAAGATGAAGACAGCCTCTGTAGACTTGGTTTGCTCTCTTTTTAGAGCTCTTAGATTTCACATTACTCTATTTTTAGCTTTGCCGCTCTACGCCCTATGGTATCGACACTCGGCCGAAAATTCCGCCAATGTTAGTCACGGTAAATTTTCTTGGTGTTAGGAAAGTGAAGTTGCAAAATTTCCATTCCACAATACCAAGAAAACAATCTTTCAATCAAACTGTTTGGCAACCTCGCTCAGAACTCAAAAAAGTCTGATAGAATGTTTTGAGCCTTTCAAGAGGACTGGTAGGGCCTTTCAATGGTAGACGTACGTTTCGATTTTCTCTTTAGCTTCGTCAGCAGCACACGCCTTTCGGTTCACCTCTGCAACTGATGGTGGCGGCACCGGAGAAGTATCACTTCATGTCAAGTGAAACGATCACTTAATCTTGCGATCGAAAGTGATTTTCAGTCGATGGCTCACACGCGCTAAGACGGCATATTACAATACCTTACCACCGACTACTTTGAGACCTCGTTTAAAATTTAATAGTCTGTTAGAATGTAAATGTCAATTGTAAGGTATTGGTATGTCCGTCTTAACAGCCTTGAGCCAGCGACTGAAAAATCATTCTAGACCGCAACATGAAGTGATCGTTTCACTTGACATGGAATGTACTTTTTCAACGGCGCTATCATTAGTTGTTGAGGTGAACCGAACGGTATGTGCTACTGCTGAGGCTTGCGAGAAAGCTCAAACGTACGTTTAACACTCCTAATGCCGTATCAGACCTCTTGTCTCAAAACGTTCTACCAAGTTTAATAGAAATGTAAGAGATTATTTACTACTATTCAGCAAGAAAAGTCACTCGTGGTACCCTAAATCTGTGTGATCACACAACTTACACTAAGAGACAATCAAATCCAAATGCTATTGATAAAAAGGTTTAAGCTCTTGGCGCTGATTAATCTCTGAGTGATGCGCCATACATTTGACCTCATCAAACATCGCTTGAGGTGATTATTGCATGTCTGGCTTAGACTACAATGACTCGCGGTGGTGAAACAATGGAACAAGCCTGTGCTGCTATACTCCTAGACAAGTCTGATTCTAATTTACCGACTTAGTAAGAACGGAAGGCTTGGTGAGCCTTAATAGTGGAATCGAACCATGGACATCGTTTCTGTCACAGGGCACCTCTAACCGATGTGTCACATGCTGATAATATTACGTGGCAATAACCGCACTACAGAATGACAGACCACTGTGGACAGGTCACTCTAAATTTCGTGATAACACCTTGTAAACGAACAAATCAAGAGTCATTTAAATGCATTCGTAAAGATGCTTGATTTCCTCTCAGTAATGTGAGCTGAAATCCAGCGCCAAAATTGGTAGCGTGATCGTAGGAAAAGAGAGAATATTCTGAATATGATATAGAAAAGAATGTAGATGTTTCTTCATGGATGTGTAGTTCCAAGCTCTTCTCAGTAAATACTATTTTTAGAAAGCAAGTAGATCGATAGAAAACATGGAAACTTCACAGTGAAACGACTATTACGAAATAAACAGTTTCAAAAAAAGGTGATTTAAACTAAACATTCACGTAACGATAAATTGCGGCTCTATGCGAAAACTCGCCGCTATGGTCAATAACTAGTATAAAACTCGTGTCTTATATTTTCAGGTTTTCTAAAGAATTGAGAAAAGTATTAAAAGAATCAGATGAGTCTACTAAAGACCAACTGATCCTTTACTTTGTGGCTTATAGAGCACTGCGTTGACCGCTATAGAAGTATACTATCAAAATCTCCAATGACATTTCATTATCCAAAGTGGCAATTTCCTGACGTGTAATCAATTTTTTACGCGGATTACTGTCCTAACTTTCCGTTTTCTCAAAAAGCCATGAATAAATATATCATAAGCGCATGTACATACCTAGATGGTGGAGGTAGACGTCCTCCAGGTACACTGTATCTCTCTAGCATGTTCCGGACCGCGTTGCCAAGAGGACTAGAAGAAGCACCTGAAAAGTTATCATAGAAAGTAATATGATATCTCGGGAATAAAAGTACGCATTGATATACCAAATATAGGAACTCCTCGAGAAATTACGTTGCGTTCAACAGCTTCTCTATAAAAAGGAACATATTAACGAGCTCAACTTTACAATGGAATCAAAGCCAACTTTTGAAAAAAGAATAGAAAAGGAGATAAACGCACTTTTTAGAAGTCGCGTCTTCGATAAGTGATGTAATAAATTGGAAGAGATCAGACTCTGTAGGTTGTTCTACGATAGAATCAGCGCTCTGAACTCAAAAATTAAAAAGGATAGCGTTGCTAGATGACGTTGAATCTGCTAATTATCAAGAGAGGTCTATTCCGTTATCCAATTTTTTGACCCTTCGAGGATGAGGCCTTCTCCGCGTTTTCTAAACTTTTAGTAATCATCCAATAGCAAAAATCTTCGTGAAATAATGCTCCATTAGTATCTAGAAAGGCCTTCTTAGTGCGCTGTAACAGCGCAACTAAAATTGAGTTCCACATTTGGCGCGGAGTTTCGCTTGGCTAAGGTGTGTAGATGGTCCTCAAACAAAGTTTCAATGGCTTTTGATAGCACAAAACTGAGTGATTCTGAAGCCACATTTGGTTTTCGAAGAGTCCTCAGAAAGCGTTGTAAAAGCGAAAAGAATATGTTTCGCGCTCCTAAGCTTGGGCCGCTTAGCCATAGGCTTAGTATCGGGTTCATCCGCATAAAACAATAGAGCAAAGTTTTTTCTACAACTGTAGTATGAAAAAGCCTACAAATTTCTACGAAACGCGAAAAATTTTAAAACAAACACAGATCTACAAGCGCCAATGCGCTTAGTGTGGAACCCAATTTTATTTTCGTTGATACATCGCACTAAGACTTTCCAGGAGATAAGCACAGTGCTGGAAGCGCATAGATTTGAGCTACCGAGTGACTACTTGAAGTCCGAAAGAAGGGGAAAAGGCTTCGATGAAAATTGAACGGGAATTGAATACCTCATAAGCTCTCAACTTGTTCCATAGGCTTGAGTATCGAGAAAATGTAGTCTCCGCTGCTTTTAGACGTTTGAGTGCTTCCATGTAATCATCGCTGACAAAAGTAAGATGTAAAAATCACTTAAGAACTGTTTTAAGAAAAATTTAAAAAATAACCATATGCAGGGCATACCGTAATCCACTCTTGTTAGCTCGACACACCGATTGTACCAAAATATCTTTGTCCAGCAGATTACAAATAGACTTTCCTGCAATTTAACTATGAGATTTATGAATTGTCTTTTAGATAACCGTTCCAAGGTCTCTATTATGGAGAAAGAACGAACCTTTTCAACTATTTGTAAAACAGCAGAATTGAAAATTACCGGCCGCAGAAGTTCCACCATTTGCTGCACGCTTGCGTTTTCCAGCATTGACAAAATCTGTACAAAGGCTTAATGATAAAACGAAATATATTCAATGCCAATGTGTTTCAAAAATATCCAAAGATGCTGAAGGATAAGCATAACAATCGGCCCAGTCGGGAGGAAAACCCATTTTTCATCCAAACCGGGAAGGCGTGCTACCACCACGCCACAGAGACCACCGCTTTGCTATCACTTTTTGCTTCATATAAGGTGTCACAGCTGTCAGCAACACACCGTTAACGGGCTAGATCTAGATAGCACTCAGCAGCCATTGAAGTAGGTAACCCTCTGAGGACCACCGTTGATAGGTAGGCGGAGCCGCGCTGTCGCTTGCGCGGTAGTCGCGGGGGTCGCAGGCAGGCGATTTGCACGTCTATGCATGCATGCCCGACTGTCTGCTTGCTTTCCCACGAAACGTGACGCCGCCATACTGTGCCTGGGTAAGGTTTGATGCCGTATGGCCCTTAAAAGGTTAAGTTGAGAGGTACTGGATATATATATAATCAATGAAAATCTCTTATTTATCCACTTCCATAACAGTGTTATGACGTTGAATTCACTTATCTAAAGATGCTAGATGTGTGCAAAACATTCAAACCTTCGATGGGAGTTGAACCTGTCGTTTCACCCATACCATCAGCGTGTACTACCATTACACCACAGAGGCCACCAGACTGCTCCCCACAATTCGAATTCGTTCCTCTCACCTCCTCCGCCACCTTTGACTCATTGAACAAACGCGTCTGATTTATGACAGGTATCGGCATTGCCTCATTCCAGCACTTGACCCATGTGTTGTCTTGAAGTTGCATTCTTTCAGAAAGGCATTCTGAAATGCAGTCACTGCAGAGGTTACAATAGTTATTATTGGATTGCAAAGATAGAACCTTTTTCATCGTCCCAATCTTTAGGTGAATGCCATCTAATGAAATCCTCAAGACAACATTTCGGATTAGCAGCCTACAACGGTATCATGAAGAGCACTATTTAGTGTTCGAGAATACGACGAATCTACCTTAAACGCTTGCATATCACTAGATAAAATATCCAGTTGGGCTTGAACTCGGGATTCACGATCACCTAATGATGATAGATAACGTGCATATTCATCCACCATGTCTTCCGTCATAGGACTACGATCCTAGATTTGAGTGCTATCAATAAGATGAACGAAATTAACTAGGAACATAAAATAAAACCACAATCTAGTCAGTCCATTACCTGAGTTATTGGTACATAAAGCGGTGTGTCTTTATGTTTAAGTAGGCGCATTTCTCCAAAAGGATAAAGACGTCCGGATGGTTCCTGGTTCTGAAATAACAAAAAACTCAGTGAGCCATAAGAAAAGTGCTCACCACAAATTCTTAGAAAAAGGGCCGTTCATCTTGAATTACCGACAGAACTTCTGCACTTCTGGATGTGTCCATTGCGGACTTCCACTCTGCGTCCTCATCTACACTGACATTGGTCGAAGAATCGCCATCGGATTTACTCGATTGAGCATCGAAGAACTCATCTAAAATATATGAGACTCTAAACTACAAAGGCTCAAGACAGGCTATGAATTCCAAACCTGTCCCAAAATCCTTCATATTGTCGTAAAGTTCGTGACGCTTCCTTTTTGCAGAGATACAGCACTGTAGCATTTCGATTTTCTGATGGAGAAGACAATGTGATAGGTTTGGCTGGGTGACATCACTTAGTCTGCAAAAGTATATATCACCTTTACATTGTTACTTCTTTTGACTCGTATCACAATTTTTACCGCCCAGATACTGACACATTAGCATTCAACTCGTCTCCTCGCGTTTCCCACTTTATTGAAGACTTGCCTTGATGAACTTTGTAGAATACTGGCTTGGGCAGATCTCCTTGCAACCTCAAGGATAACCAGGGTGGGACGCACGTTGGACATTCGTTTCTGATTGCCAGAAAGTGGTGGAGAAAGGCAGGATCAATCCCACGTCATGGATCACTACTCACTTGGGCCACAGGCTCCCACTTACCACTTTCAATCATGTATGGGGGAAAAATGTGACCAGCATGGAAGACACTATCGGTATTTAGTATGGTATAGATGTGTCCACTAGCTCATGTTGTCCACTAACTTTCACCTTCTCAAGTGCACTTCACTATGCCGGTTAGTGTGCACAACTAGACCAATCTTAAATGGTGTGGTCAGTGACGCAAGCTGTCAGGAAACAAAGTACTGATTTGATATCAACACTTTTTGCAATCACCTGAAAACGCACGAACAAGCCCGTTCACTCTCAAGATTGCAAGATCTCTCCGACCAGTATTCTATAAAGTTCATAAAGAAAAAGATCGTCAAGAAGCAGACGAAACAACAGCGAAATGTTTGGAGATCTTTGGGACAATGAACGAGAGTAATTTAAGCGAATTCAGGAAGTAATGAGATCCGACAATAAAAAAAATGTGATGACGGATTAATAAACAAAATAAAGTAAAACTATATACCAACCCTGGCAGGTTTTCCATTTTATCGTAATACACGCGGAGCCTTTTAACGAATTCCAGCCATACTTGAGCAAACGCGTGCTTTCCAAAGACGAAATCTTCAGAAGCATTTGCAAAAGCGATGGCGAATCGACACGTCAGAGAATCAGGAGGTGTCCATTTGCTCTGCCGCAGTACAGCCTATATATAGGAAACCTGACAAAAATTTTTAATCCTCTTCCATCACAAAAAAGAAGGAACTGTTTCTAGTTTTATATGCCTGAGATACTGCAAAAAAAAAAGTGTTTTGAAGCTACGATAAACCATAGAAATGAATAAGTTGATATTTCGTTAGCCACTGAACCTTAGAAGGTCCGAAGACATTTCCTCTCCATGGAATGACCTTAATCCTTTCACTTCTATGTAGCCCACTTTCAAAACATACAACATCACCATTAATGTAAAGAGAACCCACATCTTCTCTGAAATCTTTACAGTCATCGACTTCAGCACCAACCAGTCGTACTTCGACGTCTTTTGCAGTACTGGGTACCTTAAAACTTAAAAGATGCAAAAAAACAATTACTTACCATAAGAAAAGAATTTGACTCTCTCGAGACCGTGGGCCCACAGCCTCCGCATTTCTGTCTGGCAACCGTGGACGGTCTGCTCAACCTCAGCTGCATCTCTAACTCTCAGCGTGTCGCGTCTAACAACGGTACGCTGATGCCTCTGACAGTGGCATACTGGAGATTAGAGAAGCAGGGAGGTGGGGTAAACCCCCATATTTGCCAGTTAGAGATGCAAGCTAATGGGTACACGGCTCCAAAAGGGTTAATCCTTCTAATCCGGCATGTAGCGAAACTGGTATACGTGTGTCGGCGCTGTTCGGACGGTTTACGAAGAAGGGCGATACTGTCAATGAAAATCTGGCATATAATTGGTGATTTTAAGTTCCAAAAGGACTCTGCTGTCATGCAATAATGAGATATCACTTCAAGATACTTCTCTAAAAGTAGTTTTGATAAACACCGCAGCCGTCCGAACAGCCTGCCAGCCGAAAACGGGCGCAGTAGCGGAAAGGTCTGGATCAAAGATTCACTTACAGGGCTTGCCCTGATCGCGCTGCCTGGTCCACTTTTGAAAGTTCTATTTTCGCTTGTATCCATCTCGGCTTCGTCTTTGTTATCCACCACATCAAAGATTTTGTCCATACAACGATTAATTATTGACTAAAATAGACATGAACACAAGATGACGACCGTCTTAAGACTCCGAATCATTACGCACCTTCGGAATTGGTAACAGCACCTCATCGAGCGGTATACCGCCAGGGTTAGTTATCGAAAAATTCGAAGAAGCAGAAAAACGGATATTCTGAATACCACCATCAGTCAAATTTCCAAAGACTCCTGAATTAGATGATACGCTTACAACACAATCCATCAAAAATACTCATACAATCCAAAGGCAGCAAAAAATTTATGCTCTACGGAAACCTCTTTTTTATAGCTACTAGTACTGGTGGTGCACCATGAAGCTTTACGTGGCCTGACAATGTTTAACCACATCTATCAAATTCTTTGCTTTTCCGCTTGTCAGTAGTGTTATGATGTAAATGTGTAACTGTGTAGAAAAGAATGTAAATGAACCCCCGCTTAGGGCTGAATATTTTGCATACCACTAAGATTCTTAGGTGTATACAATTCGACTAGACGTATGGCGGTAACCCAAAAAGATCATATAAAATATCCATGGCAAAGCCTAATTACGCAATTCAAACTTCATAATGTTCATCTGTAAAGTGATGAACGAAGTCTATCAAAGCCTATCAGGAGGTAGCCCTCGAGATGGACAAGCCGTGCATTAGCTATAAGACCCGTATGGGTCATGATTATTGGCACTGGCCATACAAAGCCCAGAGCATACGTGATGTAGTTCACAGAGTAACATTTCAAATTAGCCATAAGGAGTAAAAGCATCCAAGTTAAAAAGACAACTAACTAGGTGAATGCTTCAGATTCAGTAAAGAAAATGCTGTCTCTGACGCTTCACTTGACTGTGATAGATCATTGAGGCGTGTGAGTACATAGCCTGAAATTGAAAATTATGACAACAAACGGAAGAGCGACTATGACACAGAAGAATCCCTACCCAGTAGTCCTTCTGCATACTGAAAACTAACGCATCCTGCCCAACTGAAAGCTCTTAGCAGATCGAGATCACTGTGGTACTATAAGCAAGGACTGAACTCCAGATATACCAACAGAAAATAGTCAAAGCTTGCCACCTCATTCTCGTTGACCATCTCTTCTTTCATATTCGGCCAAGAGGCTATGAGATTGAAATCGCTGAAAAAGATTTCCATGAGTCTATCTTTCCAGCACAATCTCAATATAACTCAAAGGTTAAAGATCACAAAGATCCTACACGACGTCTCGATAGTATTAACCCTTTCGAAACCATGGACCCATGGCCCCTGCATCTCTAACCTCTAGCGTGCTCACCTAACAATGGTAGTCTGTTGTGTCTAACAATGGTCACACTGCTACGTCTAACAACGGCATGCTCCTGTGTCTAATAATAGCACGCTGGTGGTTAGAAATGCATAGGAGATGGAGCTGACCGTTCAGAATTGCCAGTTAGAGACGCTGATGCCGGGGTCCACGGTCCTGAGAGGGTTGAGGAATTTTCGATAACTGCCGATAGAGTCACAATAACATCACATTCTACTAAACGGATCCTACACTTCCTGCACTTGATGCATTTTCCCACATTCATATCCCACTAGAGGTTTCCGGACATTTCACTTGTTGCTTCGGATGCTGTTTGAGCTTTCGTCTTTATGAATGTCGTAGAATGACGAGCAAAACGATCGTCTCTCACAATCTCGCAGATAGGCAAGCCAAGGCGCTCTGTTGATTGACTTCCCGAAGTGTTAGGGAAAGGGACCAAACCAGCACATCGCTTATCACCTCGACTTTAAGCATCATGGATACAAGGCAAGTAATTCAAACAAACTACCACACCTTATTGGTTCATCGCGACTTCCGAATGGAATGCTGTAACAATCTATAATTTCACACAACTCGTCCACATCCTTTGACGTATATGATGGAAACTGAATGATGTGAATTAGAGAAGGAGCGGAAAGAAAGCAATCCAAAATGCTTTACCTTCACATCATAATCGAATTGAATCGATACACGAATATCGTCAGCGTCAAATGTTGATATTGGACATTTCTGAAAAGAACGTGGAAGACGAACATAATCACCTTTGCAAAAAAGAAGAACAATACGTACAATCCGCTCCTTGAATATGTCCAACAAGCCAGTAAGGTGCATATGCCGCATCTGACCCTTTCGCAAATGCGAACCCTAGAACAAATTGATAATGAAAACAGGAATTATTTTTGCCTAACCGCTTTAATGCGGTAGTATGATGTTATAAATATATCCAATGATGCAAAGTGATGTGTAAAAATTTCGTGTCAAGAGGGGATCGAACCCGCATTTCACTCCATCCGAGGATGCGTGCTCTAACCCGTTCCACAATCGACGCCTGCTTTGCCACCACTCTTTCTACGCTACAACGCATCGATCTGTCAGTAGCCAACCATCAACGGTTTGGCCCAGTATGTTAATATATACGAATTATCAACACTAAATCCTTTTGTGATTAGCTATTACCACGACGACGACATGAAAGCTTCAATCGCCTGATGTTTCGTCGTTTTCGTCTCCTTCAAAGCCGAAAATCTGAGACGACTGTCAACAGTCCTCCGTCCTCGTTGTGGCCTTCGTTGTCGTCCGCGTCGGACATTCTTCAGAAGAGCATCGCTCAAATGAGAACCTCAGCCGGTAGCGCTCCATTCATACAGGATTGTTGTTATGATATGATTGGCCACTGATATGAATCTCCACGAAGACAAAAATCGAAAAAGGAACAGACGATTGTAGACAATCGACCGATTCATCGACCTCGAAGAAGCTGTGACGTCCAAACTTTAGCCGAATCGGCCTTCATATCAACCTCGTCGCACTGGCTAAATCATAGAAGAAACTATTATCGATTGGTAATGATGAGGCTAAAAAAGTCGCTTGGCAACGTTTTGAAAGGACAATCGATCATTCACGTTGTGACAAAGACAACATTTCTTCGAATTATTTCAACTTTAGGCCTTTCAAGACGGTGTGCATTTCTTCGGGCACAAGATTATCTGGAGACCTTTTTCGCTGGAGAGAGCTTTCCTATTATGCTTTTATTGATCACCCAATAGCCCGGGAAACGGCTACTTCAACGCTTTGTTTGACCTCTGATAGTTCGCTTTAGCAACGATAAGAATGATACGTTTCGCCTTCTGAGTAGCTAGCTCGCACGTTGCACTTCACAACGGGTTCATTAGTAAATTTAAAATAAAAATAAAAAGCTGACATGCTTAGATAAAAAAAAAGTGCAGAATCAGCTTTAGAATTCTGAAGAAAATCCAACTCCTAAAAAACACTAAAACCGAAAAATATATTGAATCATCTATGGATTGACTAGCATGCAGTGTGCATTCATTTCGATAAACTAGCCTATTATCTTCATACCAACGAGCTATGCGTACAATAGTAACTTGTAGTGAGTAAAAAAGCATGGAGCACTAAAAAATGAAGAAAAACCTGGAACTTTCTCCTTGACGGAGAAAAAAAAAACCACATTTGAATAGTGAATTTGGCGTGCTGCGCGAGCGATCGATCTAGTGTCGTTTCGAAAGGATTAAATTGTTTGAAAACAAAAGCCCTACTTATAAGAGGCGCTAATCATTACAAAGATATTTTGCTTCACTACAAAGACATTTTACTATATAAATCGACTTATAAGTTCCAAAGATGTACAGAATTCTAACGTACCCCATAGTGTGCAACCACTGATTTGTTGCAAGAAGTGCCAAAAAATAGTTGCCTATCGACATGACCAAATTGAATGAACATTGGCACCTCACTAAAAATACATACGAACCACTAAAACGAGAACTGGAGGGATTAAAAACCAAAAAACCGTTCAACGCTAAATCGGACAAAGAAAAAGCTCACCAGTCAATACTGTGTTGAACGACACGAAAGGCACTGACAACGAGATTCTTCTGGTCCTCAGTTATTATCGCATCATCAATTTGATCGGCTGGGGAAAATACGAGGAATTCACAGACACCAAACTGCAAATATCAATTTTTGACCGTTTAAAAGTATTTGGTGGTAGTAACAGCTGTTTTTCAGAAACCGACCATTAATTAAACCTGCCGTAAATAATACAACTATTTTCAATTACTAATACTCGGAACAGAGCGCATGTGGCGCAGTGGTTAGAGGTGCCCTGCGTCGCACACGAGGTCAATGGTTCGATCTCGCGCTCATGGCTCACCAAGCCATCCATCCCTGCGGGGTCGGTGAATTGGTACCAGACAGGTCTCAGACTTGTCTGGGAGGATAAGCAGCACTGACTCGGTTCAGCGGGAGGCCACCGCGAGTCATTGTAAAGGCCAGATATGCATTCAATCACCTCAAACGAAGTTAAAAAATGAAGTCAAATGCATGGCGCATCCCTCAGGGATTGATCAACGCCAAGAGCTTTATCCTTTTATCCTTTTAAGACTCGGAATCAATAGTATTTTAATGCATTTCGCATTGTTATGATGTTTTTCTATATACTCAGGAGAACTGAGTGGGTTTCTAAGCGTTTAAACTGGGTTTATAAAGCGAAATCGCATACCCCACCAAACCTGTCAAAGGTTGGTGGCTGATAGCTAACATTGAGATGTTGAAGAATGAGTGGTCGGGCAAATGTGCCTCGGTGGTGCAGTGGTTAGAGCATGCGTCCTCGGATAGGATGAAACGCGGGTTCGATTCCCGCCTGAGGCCGAGATTTTGCTCACCACTCCATTCTCTTAAGTATATAGAACAACTATTTTTATTTACATATTTCTCAGCCTAAACAAGCATGGCAGCAATATGAATTCGGCTGACTTCGATGTCTTCGTATTCGACTGGGATCAATCCGCTCTAAGAAGGATGAAGACTCGTGGCGTTAGCCGAATAAAAAATATTATCAATCTGAGGCAAGCTGATAGATCTTTAACAAAGCATGCCCTGAACATTAGCTTTTATATTTTGGATCATCGACTGTCTAGTAGTTTTCTGAATGATCAAGTAGAATAAAGAAGTATTTTTCGTCCAGAAAGACAGGGAATACTATACAAATTATTGTCCTGATGAGATAAAGCACAAGGTCGCTATCATACATTTTACTGCAAACAGCTGGGTTTCGCTGATTCCCCCTTCTTTAGAGCTGGAAAGACCAAATTGTCACGACACAACAGCCAAATCTCCAATACCTCCACAGAAATTATCATCAAACATAGATTTCAAACGCATGTTAATAAAACTTTTATACTCACCGCTTTTATGAGCTTTCCACTGAGCTGTCAGAGCGGAGACCAGCTGATAGGTGATCACATGAAATCCCATTGCACCTCCCACGAGATAACATCCCTTTTTTACTTTGTACAAGACAGTGAGGCATTATAAAGTATAAAGGATAAAGCTCTCGGCGTTGATCAATCTCTGAGGGATGCGCCATGCATTCGACTTCAATTTTTAACTTCGTTTGAGGTGATTGAAGGCACATCTGGCCTTTACAAGGACTCGCGGTGGCCTCCCGCTGAGGCGAGTCAGTGCTGCTTATCATCCTGGACACTCTGAGACCATACTGGTACCAATTTACCGATCCCGGAGAGATGGATGGCCTGGTGAGCCATGAGCGCGAGATCGAACCACTGACCTCGTCTGCGACGCAGAGCACCTCTAACCACTGCGCCACATGCGCTCCTTGCGCAGCATGCGAGGCATTATATAGTACTGTTATCTCGATGAACGAGGTGCATCGTAGTCTATGCGAACTCTAAAGGATTGTTCTCCATTCGGACAACTCAGAGGAAGACTCACAAATGTGGGTATGTGGAACAATTGTTTTGCTCTTGACGCGTCCAAAACTACGTTTGGTGACCTTTCTTCTCTTGATAAAATGAAGGTGTTTGGCTGACAACCTGAGGTTTCAAGGTTCTGAACAAGGCAAAATCGCCGAAAAGTTATTCGTTCAAAAGACTGTACTATAACAACCCCGCGACTGGTTTAACAAGAAAAACCGTGAACTAATGAACAATGCCGAGGTCGAATGATTGTCGATCTTCAGATTTTCCACCTAAAATAAAAGATCGTACCATTGTTGTTATATTACTTTGATAGACGAAATCCGTCTCTGAATTTGATATCTCCACAGCTGATGATGGCAAATGAGGAACACGTTCAGAACTTGACGACTCTTCGACGATTTCATTCGACTGTAATGAATGAGTTTTAAAAACTAACACAGCAAATCTGACGAGTATTCTTTACCAGAAAATCCTAGGAAGACATAATGACGATCTCTTTCCGAATTTACTTGATCTCTAGAAACAAAGGAAAACTCACCGGAAAATCCGGCTGGTAATACGTGACTCGTAGCTTGTTCATCTCACCGAAGTTTACCAGAGACGATTTTGTTCTCCATGAGCACGACTTCAGGAATCCCTACGTCAAATGTCCGTTTAAAGAAGGACTTAAGACTTCAAAAATCCCTCAAGATTGCTCGAAGTTGGCACATTTCAGGACAAATCAAGGAGAAAAATAAAAAAAAGTAAGGAAGAAAAATAGAACGAAATAAAAAAGACTTAAGTTATGATATAAATGGCTTGAAACCGGCTTTCCTCAAACTTCGGCACTGCAAAACAATTGTATGACCTTATACTGATTGATACTTTTAGTCTTGTTATGGGCGTGTTATAGTGCTAAATGTACGATTCGACCTTTCGGCCCATCAATAGCAGGGTGCCTTACGGTTTGGTCAGTTTCTTATAAGGGGCTATACCCCTAAATATAAATAAATCGACGATAAAGATGTTACAGTGCATGCGCAAGGTGAAAAGACCACCTTACACTGCAGAGCTAACAGATCGCGATACTTTTCCGTCATCATACCCTGTTTCGACTGCTCAAGAAAACCACAATTACCAAGCTCTCTCAAAGTTCTATTAATCGTTTGATAGCTTGAATCGGTACAATTTTAATAGTTTCAAGTGTTTTCTTGAGACCACAGCTCAAATTTAATATGGAACGAATGATATGATATACTGAATACATTAATCAAGAGCAATCTAGTGTACAACACTGTGTTCGGTGAGAATTTCACTGGACATGGACTGTAAAATGTTCGTCGTCGCTATCTCTTAGGGTGGGAAAGGGGCACCCACAAGGATTGGCAAAAGACGAGAAAGGGTAACTGCCCGACTGACGAGACCGCAAGGTCGAAACAGGCTTATCGGGCTCTATAACTCAGCTCTCTTTGATAGACCACTGACATGCGTGGCTCAAAAAATAATTATCAGGCATATTGAAATTTTAATAGTGTATTTTACTTCCAAGATAGCTCCATTATTATGCTGAAACGGCAAGAAAAAAATTTGTTTCTCATTTAGACATTTCTCGCTGAACAACGCTATTTCTTCAGACTTTTATTAACTAATCGGTAGGTCAAATCTCAAGGATTCCTATAATTATTTGGTTGTTGAAAAGAACTTCGTATTGCGATGCAAGAACCAGTAGAAGATTTAGCACCTTTAGCACTTTATTTTATCCATCATCACCAGTGCTTCTTTTTTTCACTGTGCAGATTATAATACTTCTGCCATTCAGTTCGTTTTCTGTCTTCTTCTTGAACAGCATAGAACACTGGTTGAGCGAGTCTCCTTGCGATCTCGAGGACAGCCTGGCCGACGAGGTTCCATAGGGCGTTATTGTTGACTGCCGAAGAGAGGTGGGCAGTGGAGCTCGGCTCTACTGCGCCGGAACGAGCATCACAACTACTCGGCCACGGCACCCCAAAAGAAGATTGGGTTTCCCAAATTTCGATCATTTAGGTTATTCGCACCTTTTTTAGGCCCTTGATAAAAATGCGCCTTTTGGGTTCTTCTCAAGCTTCAACAACTGTCTAACAGCTCAATTCTCAAAGATTTCAATGGTGTACTTTAACTTCTATATGGTTTCATTACTGCGCTGTAACAGCAAAAGAAAATTATAATCTTGATTTTTAGATACTTCTCGCTGAACAAAGATTTCTCTTCAGACTTATGGCAATCATTCTATAGCACAAATCTCGTAGATTACACCACCATGTTTGGTTTTCAAAAAGGACTTTTTAGTGCGTTGTAGCAGCCAAAAGAATCTTAAGTTTCACGCAGCGCAACAACGACACCAAACCATTCTGCTGTGCCGGTATGTGGATAGAGAATTCGCAACATGGCCTCTGAGCCACCGCAGTTTTTCCCGCAAAATTGCGAAACGCAAGCTTCTTTTGATTGCTTTAGCGCAACAAAAAGTTCTTCCCAAAAACCAAATATATCATTGGAATCAGCGAGATTTGATCTATCGATTAGTCGTTAAAAGTCTACAGAAATAGCTTTTTTTAGCGAGAAATGTTTCAACTAAAAACAAGATTTTATTTTCGCTGTTTCAGCAGAATGTTGGGACCATCTTGAAAATGAAAATACATCCCTGAAATCCTTATGATTTAAGCTGATGAATGCTCACTCCGGTAATGAAAACAACCAAAAAATACGTTTCTCCCAACAGTTTGAAACAGGGTGCGGGTAACGCGGAAAAGTACCCAGATCACTACATGCCCAGCGATTAGATCACCTGACATTGCAGTGAATAGTAGTCGAAATCTTAAAAAATTAGGAAAAAAGTCTTAAATAATAATGCGATGGTTAAGGTATAAATCGTCCAACTATTTCACTACTTGTATGAACAAACCTAGTGGGACAAAATTAAACTTTTAGACCTTAAGCTTAAAAAAGACGATCATACATGAGCCAAAAATCTAAGCAGTTCATGGGAGGAATAGGTTTTAAATCACTAGTAATTTCTTTATATTATTTTTTATTAATATTTAAATTTTTTCTGCTGTTTGTTTTTTTTTTGGGATTTCAGTTTAATAAATATGGTTCAAATCACGATTTCTTTGAGGAAACGTCAGAGAAACTTAGAAAAGAACAATAAAAAATAGCTAGAAAAGAGGTGAAATGGTAGATAAAATCGCATTCTCTTCGAGTGGGAATTAGTTCGCGTGAACACGAAGCAATACCAGGAAAACGAACTCACCTTAGGATATCGGCACTGCTGTCGTTCACCGCTGAGTCCCCATTCTTGAACGAGAGCCTCGACAGCAACGACGAAATGCTCGAACTCCGTGATGACAGTGAAATCATCGATCTCGAAAATTTCCTCCACGCCCTCCTTCTCCATGTGAAACCCTTTTTTTCTAGATGAATCTTCTGAAATGAAATCCTCCTTCATAAAACTGATCGTCTCGTAACAACAGAGGCAGGAAACTAAATAGAAACGAGAAAAAAAAAAAAACAAAGGAAAGAGAATACTTTTCGAATACGACCTATTCCAAGACAATGCATCGGCACAATATTTAGCGTTTCATTGAAAAATTGTAAGAAAAACCCG
This sequence comes from Parelaphostrongylus tenuis, assembly GCA_019055375.1. Classification (NCBI taxonomy): domain Eukaryota; kingdom Metazoa; phylum Nematoda; class Chromadorea; order Rhabditida; family Metastrongylidae; genus Parelaphostrongylus; species Parelaphostrongylus tenuis. The sequence goes on along the minus strand of JAHQIW010000064.1, from coordinate 244,917 downwards.
TCCAGAGTCTTTCGGGAAAGTGAGGACGGAGTAGATAAACGGGTGCAGAGAAAAAAAGAAAGAAAAAGGAGAAAAGGGATAAGAGAAAGGGAGGAGGGAGAGAAGATAAGGAAAGAAAGACAAGCTCCTCAGCCCCGTGACACGGGCCGCGACACACCGCCTCCGGCGCCGCGTGCGGCAAGTAAACTGCAGTGCGTAATGGTTAGTGATGCCGGTCATCAGGAGGGACGTTTTTGGTTCAATCTCCTCCCGCGTTCACGCACAATTGATTGAAGTTGTTAGGGAGTTAGAACTGGGCGAAGTGCAAGGAACTGATGGCATATAGAACTGGACGAAACAAGGATCTCTCCAAACAACCTCAAATCAACCATGAAGCACCGTGGTAGTAGAATGAACCAGGAGCCTTCTTCTCAGTGGCCTGCATCACTAACCACTCGACACGACGGACTACTTGCCACGCCCTACCGACGCGATGAGATCTGTGATCGAGGTCGAAACACCCTGAATTCAACCGATTCTTCTTCCCATTCGATGTCCGAGTCAAATAGCTCACGTTTCGGTACTTTTCGATTAGGGACAAATCATATAAGAGGAAATAAACGCGTCCGAGGCTAGTTTTATTTTGGATTTTACAACCCAATAATGTGGAGGGCTGTGCAAAAACATCTGCGGCAGCCGGGATTCGAACCCAGATCTCACTCTTTCCAGGAGCGCGTGCTAACCGTTGCTCCACCGACAGCGTGGTATGATGTTACAATATACCCAATGATGTGGAACTCTATAGACGTGGTAGTGCAACGGTTAGCATACGCTCCGGAAAGAGTGAGATCTGGGTTCGAATCCCGGCTGATGCAAATGTTTTTGCACAGCACTTCACATTATTGGGTATATTGTAACATCATACCACCGTAAGTGGCGGTCAGATAGGAAGAATTCGGATTTACAGCGTTATAAAAAGGTGTTCTTCGAAAAGAGGCGACGTGGGGCTGTAGCCTGAAGTCTTAGCTTTCGAATGATCACTAACACTCCTATGAAAAGTTCCTCTCCAGTGAATGAGATCGGTTCTTCATTTGTCCCTTTTTAGCCAAAAAGTTGACTTTGATCTTATCTTCCCTGCCGTACTGCAAAGAAACGGTCTTTCCAGAAAATAAGCACAGGGCTGGAATCTTTGAATCTTATGCTATCGAATGATTGCTAATAATCTAGAAGAAAAGCTCTGTCCGGTGAGAAATATGCGCATGTGAAATATAATCTTGTTTCGAACTTTTCAGAGTTATAAAAGGGCCATTTCGAAAACCTGCTACGTACGGCTCTAGTCCGATATTGAAGCTTTCCAATGATCACTAGCACTCCTATGAAAAGTTCCCGTCTAGCGAACAAAGTTGGTTTTTCATTTGCCCCCTTATATACGAAAAGCCCCCCCCCCCCCCCGTTTCAACGCCGGTCCTCAAAGCGAAGGTTATGGTGGGATGGTGACATCGTTTGCAGAACTGAAGAAACCATCGATAAGGTGCTGAGTAAGCCGAAGACTTCGTTACTCGTGGATTTCCCGAAACATTAGAGACTTTCCAAAGTCCTCGACGTAGATCAGTCCTGAGGATGTGCCATGCACTGGACTCGACTCCTAGTATTGTTTGAGGTGTGACTGGACGAATATCTGATTCTCAAAATGACTCGCGGTGGTCTTCCGATCCATCAAGTCAGTGCGGCTATCCTCCCAAACAAGTCCGGTACCAATCCACCAACTGCGGACGGTTGGAAAACTTCGGAACCCTTGACACGAGACCGAATCGTATGTTTAACACGTGTGTCATAGGACATCTCTAAGCAAGCAGAGGACGTGCACGATGTAGGACTTATACAAAATGATTCCTGACCACAAACCTCTCTCACAGATGGATCTCGGGAAGCCTGGTAGTGAGACGGCCTCTTGAGATATTTCTATGTGCAAAGAGGGATTGTGTCAATCGGCTGACTTCCGCGGACCCTAGTCGGACGTGTACGCCAGCGTGGGAACGCCTCTGTCTCCTCCGCCCCGACTAGTCGCCGACTACAGTACTGCTTCTCGTCTTAAGACCCAGTTCGGAACTTAGGCGCGGGTCCGCGGAATTCAATCGGTTAAGCGTATTGAGCGTATGAATAGGAGGCTACCTATGTCACCTATATCATTATAATTCTTTCTTACAGTAACATCAAAATAAACTTACAAAACCAAAGATTCGAAGATCGGTAGACAGAAACGGCTCAAAAATTACTACTTCAAATTTCTGTCCTTTACTATTTGTTCACAAAATTTCACAGACTTGCCAAATTTATCAAGGTTTAGTCAAGGATCACAAGCAACAAACAACGATAGTGAGGTAAAGAACAGTAACACAGATACACTTAAACCTGCACTTGATCAAAACTTTTCATAGTGAGCTTTCGTCAAACATCCACGCGAATTTCTTCTTGAACTCCTTCAATACGGTCTCTAAATCCTCGTCGTTCACATGTGCATCTGATTTCAATCTACATTCATGAGGCGGACGATTAAAGCTATCGCTGAGTGCGACGTTATCTTCGATGGTGAACAAGTCAATACCCATCTTCTGGCGTGCTTCCTGGATCTGTAACAATGTTCATTGTACAAAAATGAAGGAGATTCCCACATTGTAGCAATAGGACGAGAAACATTTCGAATTAAAAAAGAGACAATTAATATAACTTAGTTAGAAAGGAATAAAACGAAAAAGATGAAGCAATGAATTAATGAGTAAATCCATTCGTGTTCCAAAAGCGATAGCCACAGATACTAACCACTATACTACCGCAGACGTCACGGCGCCTGAGAGGCGGGCGGTGGCTATAAGTGCCTTAACCCACACACGTGATCTGCGGTTTTATCCCGTTACTGTCGTTCACCAAACCTTCCGTCCCCCCGATCCAGAGAATTTCTACCTAATTTGTTCGAGAGAATCTCAGCACTGACATGGTACATCGGTAGACCACCAAGAGTCATTCTAGGAGGGCCAGACAATCATTCAGTCACCTCAAATGATAGTAGATGAAAACGAATGCAGGGCTTATACCTGGGGATTTGATCAACGCCAACAGCTCTATACTTTTATCCTACATAAAAAAGACCAGATACCATTACTGCCATTTTTTTACTACTCACCAACTGTTCTGAACATCCCATTTCCGCTAATCGGTCGTTACAACTCTTTAATTTATTTTCCATAGCACGAATTACAAAACCATGAGCGCTTTTCATCTGCCGTTCTAACAACATTATTGCACGCGTGATATAGCCAACATGAAGGTTCTTCGGTACCTAAAAAACTAAGTTTCAAAATTTACGAGAATTTACTGTTCTTTAGCTTTTTAACACTTGTTATTATATATTTAAGGATACTAATGATATGCAAAACCCTCGACTCACGCGGGAATTGAACCCGCATTTACCATGGCGGGCCCGTGTGCCATTACTACACCGCCGAGACCACCGCCCTGCTACCACTCTATCTTCGATATAAAGCACCGAAACTGCCAGCAGCCAGCCGTTGAAGGTTCTTCGACTCCTTATATCAAATAAAAGGGAGGTAGGAGAGCGCTCGCCTATACTGTATGAGAGTAGGTGATACCACGTATGTGTGAAACGCAGGTTCAATTACGGAATGGGATCGCAAGGCCAGCATATCATTCAGCATCTTCGATAGAGTTTTGAAGAATTTTGAAAAGATCTCAGAAACTTAAGATAATGGTGTCGGAAAGTTCGAGTTAATCAATCACCCATAAAAGCAAATAACCATCGCCAACTAACACCGGTTAACTTCCTTTCTCCAAATGCAAGCCAGTGTTCAGGTAAGTCTGTAGTTGCGCAAAGAAGACATACGACTTCAACGAACTTTCGAGGAGCATCGTCCCGACCAATGTGCGCATAAACATCTTTAGCTAAAGCAAGATACTGCAGCTGACCACCACAGTCTAAGATACACTCCTTGTACTCATGGAGGTACCGGAGCAGGTCATCTCCACGAGTTGATGGTATCTGAAATGATGACTATAGACCGTCATAAAAAGGAAGATAAACACCAGATTCAGGAAAGGTAGAAAAACAACGGGAAAAACCTGCCTTTAAAGCGCAACGAATAAGGGAATCGATTATTGCAGCAGAATGCGTACGACTATGTTTGTACTGATTTAATAAGAGCTTGTATTCCTGAAAGATCAGCTGCTTTAAAGATTTCACCTTCCTTTCTAAGAAAGGCTTACGAGAAATAGAAAGATAAACAAATGCGACTCTACCTCGAATGCCTTTCTCAACTCTTTATGATGATAAAAATAAGCAGCTCTGTGATTTACAAGCTCCCTAAAAGAATGATAAACAAAATCGAAATCGTTGAATCCAAACGAAAAATTAGTAATGTTATAGAAGGTCTCGCATACCTTTCGTGCTCTGAATCTTCGCCAGAAACTTTCTGACAAAGAAACCAACCGACATTTTCAATATCTGCTAAATACTGAGATGGTGTACACCATTGTGCGCACGCTTTACCACGTTCTTCATCGTCTATTTCAAGGAGCCCAAAAATATCAGACAACATAGCTGAAACAATTGAATGTATTGAAAACCGACTTTTCTTCAACCTTAAAAATACCAAAGAATTATATTTTCATTGCTGATTGAGCCAACAGCATGAGACTAACAGTAAAAAATAAAATTTTTCATCTCAGTGGTAGGACATCAAACGGCACCAAAGACGAACACTGTAGCAAACCTCCCAACGGAGTTTTGCTACCTTTTCGGGATTTACATGATAATTTAGGTAACGCAGATGGTCCACTACCTTAGAGAGCAAATGGTACCGCAGAGGTTCGAGGACCTTAGACAGAAAATGGTTCAAGTGGCGAGGGCGGCCCAGCTGCCACCAACCTCAACAGGCAGTTCGATCGACGGGCATCATCCGAACGGTCATCTGACCTCACCCGCACCACCTCACCTCAGTTCATTGTCGACTCATTATTGCTCTCTTCACATAGTCTCGTTATCATGTAACTAATTGCTATCATAAGGTTGAGTTCATACAACTGTCAGATGAACTCAATTGTGAGCGGAACATATCACTAACGTGGCGGAGCAAACTCACTTAGGCTATGCTCGGCCCACTACCGCGGTTAAGGGATTCTGCCCATATATAATCAGAAGTGGCCCCACTGCTGTCACAGTTTACTCACCCATTGGATCCCGCCGCCGGTGTTCTACTTGGGGGCGAACATAGCAATCCCAAACGGGCTCCGCCGCCTAGTCATGCTCCGTTAATAACAACATTCATTGTATCGTCACACGACGATACATCTCATCAATTACGTCCACTTATTCATATCATCGTCACAAGACGATACATCACATTCAACAGACATATGTTCATATAACGAAATGTCGTAATCGTATATATATATATATATATATATTGTTCTTATGATATTATTACAGTAATGTATGTACATTTTAGGTTGTTTGGTACTACAGCATTGTTTGGTGGTACCACTTCATTGTTCGGTTTCACCACATTGTTTTGTATAACCTATATAGGATTTGAACTTTGTGCTCTTGTCGGTCACAAGAGACAAGTTGGAGAAGACACGGTCACACAGACTAAAGTTCAGCCCCTAGCAACTTGGAAGTGCAACCAGCCACTTCAAAGGGCAAAAGTGGCCACAACTCGGAAGTTCGACGCGAGCAGCACAAAGGTCAGTGCGTCGCTAAGAACAATATAACCATATTCAGATATCGATCGGGTCACTGCCTGAGACAAATCCAGGGACCACACAGCAAAAACCACTGAACCTCCACCACAAACACCGCGAAGAGGACGAAGGACTGTGAACAAGCGATCCGTATCATCGGCTCTAAAGAAGACGAAGACGTTTAACGCTAGCCGGACGAACTCTTACTATAATCTCGTGCTAATGGCTTGATCAACAAAGAAAACATACCTTAATACAATATCCAGTGGAAGGACCGAACCTCATAAATCTCAACTGCTTTCCTTAGATCCTGAAGGCTTCTTACTCATACACTCCTTGAATTGCTGTACCTTAAAAACGGTTGATTTATTGCAATCACTACAGTTACCTTTAATAAGAGGGCTGAAACCGTTGAAAATCTAATACTTTGTCCAAAAATACTGAGTGATGTACGAAACATTCGACACCAGTCGGGAGTTAAACTCGCGATTCACTTACGCTGGGGCGATCTAGAAAATATCTTGCCGATTACATACATCCAACAGCTGTCAACTTAACTGTGTTTATTGCCGACACATGCTAACCAAACCAAACCCGTTGACAGCTTCGATGCTTTACACTGAAGAGAGAGTAGAAGCAGAGCGGTGACGCCGATGGTGTACTGGTAACACAAACCTTCTAGATGAGTGAATCGCGGGTTCTCCCGCTCAAGGTCAAAAGCTTTGCATATCACTCAAATCTTGTAAATCCTAATATAAGATCCTAAAAAAGCTTTAAAGGCGGAAAAGTAAGAAAAATGCAACAAGAACCTGAACTTGACACTGTCTCCAGTCACCTTTTTCTCCCATACAATCCACAACGGCGATATGTTGATCCCAGCAGCCAGTTCGTCTAGTAATAATAAGATAAAATCTTTGAAAAACGGGAAGTTTCTTAGCTTACGATATTTGACTTCCTCATAAGTTTTGGCACTAGAGCCACAAACACAAATTTCAATGACTAAAGTATTTATAATTGCTCAATAACACTGTTCAAAACATGCGCTATCAGCCTGAATATCTTCTAGCCATCTCTTAGGCAAGAAATCAACACCGTGCTCATGGAACTCGTCATACTCGGATTCAAAGAAAGCTGTCAATCCTCGAGGCAAATGACTGAAGTCTCAGGACTTCCTCTTGCTGAAGAAGTGCTCCAACGACAGGAAGAGGTGTTGATCAGATGGCCAGAAGTCAGGACTGTACGGCGGGTGATCCAGCAACTCCCAGTTCGGTCCGGTTAACTTCCTTTTTGTCAACCTGGAGAGATGCAGCCTTGCGTTGACTTCAAGTAGGATGAGATCGCGGCTAGGTTGGCATGGCACGGCACCCGATTGCAGCGATCCAGCTGCTCACAGTAACCCTTGATCGTCTCTACACCTGGCGGGAAATCCGAGTGACTCCGAATTTGTTAATCAGGAACAATTTCAATTACTTCAGTCAATAGATTTGGTGATTACTGCTCTCTAGTGCCAAAACTTATGAGAAGACCTAATTCATTTTTTACAGAACCACCTAAAGTACGACAGTTCTACCAGATCTTGGAAAAAATTCCCAACAAAAACGTAGGTACAAAAAATTTACAAAAATATGAAAACATAAAACTTCAACAGATAGAACTTCTTGTACCTGATGAGCACCTCTACAGGGTCCTCCACTTCACGAGAGTGTCTTGATCCGCGAGGATTTTCAGACATCCGCTTTTACAATGCCAAAACACCCTCAGGACAGAAATCAAGCAGGACAAAGCACCTGTCTCAAAATACAAATTCCTAAAGCAAAAAAAGACCAAAACCACTAACTTAGGTAACACCTTGTTGTATGGAACGCTTTCAGCGAAATAAATTCCATAAACTGGACTTCTTTCAAAAACTAGGATTGCAAAACTCCATACCTAACAAGGGGAAGAAACGCTACTAACATTTATTCAAAACCATAATTCCTATTACAAAAATCTAAATCTCATTTTTCGGTGTCAGTGACCGTGCTGCTTCATTTCAAAAGGAGGAATAAGACCGGTCGTATCAGCTCGAGCTTTCTTCTCAGCCTCAATTTCATCGAGATAGGGCTTCAGGTACCATGTTTCCTAAAACAACAGTTATCAAAAATAACTTCAGTAAAAGAGATGGACATCAACACCAGAGGTGCTGTGCAACTAACAGACAAAAACAACATTACGTGATAGATAACGCTCTTAGGGTTGTTCAATTCCTGGAAGATACGCCTTGCATTTGTCTTCAAGTTCGTTTGAAGAGGTTGAATGCTAATGTGGCCCTTACAATGACTCGCAGTAGCCCACCGATGTATCAAGTTAGTGCTGCTATCCGTCCAGACAACACTGGTACCTATTAGCCGATCCCGCAGTGATGGAAGGCATAATGGGTCTTGAGCACGGGGATAGAACCATCAACCACCAAATTTTGGATCATGTGTGTGTCGGAGCACTTCTAACCACCGCGTCACACGCGTTCATTACAACAACAGTAATCATGTTTGCTATGCGGATTCCAGCAATTTTTTCATTTCATTCGCCTACTCTAGAAATTTCTTCTTTATGGATGACTTAAATAACCGATCTATACAACTCTCCTTGCAACCTCGGAGGTAGTCAAGCTAGGGCGTTCGTTTACCAACTGCACGAGGATGCTAATGGAGAAGATCGAACCAGTAAATTGCTAAAATCGCTTTCTGATACACTATATAACTAACCACTGCTCTACCCTGTCCATTGCGATAATGGTGATAACACAGTCTAAGTTAGTTTAATCGTAAACCTTTCACATTCCACTTGTTAATCAACTGCATGTTGATCTGCTATGTCTACCTCTTGAGTTACAACAAAGAAATCCAACTTATTCACATCTTCCCATTTTGTCCATTTTTCTCTTGGTAGCCGTTCACCATGCAGCGCCAGAGTGTGGGCATGCGAGAGACGTATCTTAACGAAAAGAGACTACATGAACTTAACTTTACAAAGCTCCGCTCGAGCAATTATTATTCTGCATACCTTTCGCTGATCGAATAGATGAGGTTCCTTGAGATTAAGGCGGCGAAGTGCTTCGGTAACTTCGGGAGCCGGTTCGAAGTACGTATCATGGAAAAGTAGTCCATACTCGCGACCTTTGCAAGAAAAAAAACTTGCTCAGACCACATTCAGTACAACGATATCAACACGTATCCCACTTGAGCAGATTTCCGCTCATATGAGCGGAAAACCAGCTTGCTAACCTGGATGATTTTCAAGTTACTCTCTTCCCGATTCATCAGTTATCTACCCACTTCACTACCCGCTCACTTGCTGGCTTCTCACATATGAATCGATGTCTAGCACTACATAGTCCAATGTTATAGATATATATCCAAGAATGTCAAGCAATGTGGAGAACTTTCGACCCCAGGTGGAAGTCGAATCCATGTCTCACCCATATCGAGGCGCTTGCTACCACTACACCAAGATCGTCACTGTACTACCACTCTCTTCTTCTTCATAAAGCAGTTGTTACTAATTATCAATCCAGTGTATCAATCAGACCAAAAAAGCAATTATGTGGACACAAAAGCTTTCACAAATGACTCACGGTGTGAGTTTCATTGCATGATTCCCTATCGTTCCCGTTTCGCCACCACCATTATGATATTCGCAAAATATTATTCAATATATCTGAGAATGCTGGATGATGTGCATGACCTCGAACCTCGTCGGTAAGTTTAACCCGTGTCTCATCTCACACGGGGGTGCTGCTATTAATGCGGGAAGATAAAATATTTCTGTGCATTCTACATACACAATAGCTATCAGCAAAATTGAGTTCAATGTCATTAAGCTGTATCAGACCAAACCTGATGACGGCTGGCTGCTGCCAGCCCCGATAGCTTGCATCACAGAAAGAATTGTAGCAGAACAGGTGCTTCAGCAGTGAAGTGGTTAGTACCCCCAAAAAGGGTAAAACACGGTCTCAACTTCCGCCAGGAATCCGACGTTTTGCATATCACCACTCATCTTTCATGAATATGGTTATTTCACCATAACACTGCCACCAAAGCGCTCAAATAAGGATTCTTGTATTCTTCGATAGTGAAGTTGCTCAAAATGATCTCTGGAAAGCGTAAATTTGGTCAAATTTCTGTACCATTAGATGAAAACTACTTTGCCACCCCCTACGTCCCGATATATCAGGTGTTTCTCACACTTTCGAAGCTATCAATGCAAAAAACCTTTGTCAACGTACAAAATGAGGACCAGAGTCTGCAGTAACTGCAGAGACCTAACAAAATGAGCTGTGATGTAATTAGTATTCATTATTAAATGTAACTGCCTCTACAGTCTGATCGGTCCAGGACTATTCAGGAAGTTGCCTATACTATTGAACCTCAACAAATATGAATGAATTGATTAATGCTGCAAACACAGACCAATGTAATTAATTTCGTCGATCTTAGGTGGTCAAAAACTTTCATACAGAAGTCAATTCGTAGAAGATATGATTATCTTTTGGTTTCCAAACTATGTGACGGCAAAAGGAAACAGTGGTAGCAAAGCGGTGTCGGTAGTGCGGCAACATCACGTGCCCTCGACACAGGTGAAACGCAGGTTCGACTCCCGTCTAAGGTTTGTGAATTTTGCATATCACTCAAAATCACTGAGTACATAATTAAACCAAGACATATGACCGACAGTATTTAAAATCTCGTGATAAACATTCAAAATTAATTCCAGTAAAAGAGAATGTTTTTAGCCTAAACGAGGTTGGTACGCCAGGGCCATACACCGGTGTTTCGGAGGTTTCGGCCTTCTCGTCAGTAACCCCCGCCCCACATTAAGCCCTTCATTGAAGCAAGGAGGGAGTAAAGCAAGACAGTGTATCGGTGTATTTATAGCAACTCCCGCAAGGTTTCGTTGCTATCTTAGTTCTTTTGGGCTACGGCTATTGTGCTGAAAGCGAGTGGAGACGACCACCAGGTGGCGGAACTTTCAACAAATCACGTGGGATTCGCCACCGAGGGTAAAGCGCACAGTCCCACATTTAATCACTCCCCTTTGTACATAGTTTCCTTAACCTTCAATGACAACAACCCACTGTTCGCTCCCCCTGTGAACTCACGATGACCACATGAAACATCCAAAACATCCACGTTCCATATAAGGTGATCGTGCCCCACATCCGCTACAGTACTTACAAAAAGTTCGAGGACGATGACCCAGCATCGACCCCGGTGTCCTCAGGTCCCTCCGTCACTCTTGCTGCTGTCCTAATTTTGTGAGGTCGCGTACCTATTGTTCCTTCTTTCTTGTTACTGACTCATCATTCAGTGATCGTGCTATCTTGTTGCTTCAATCACTCGCTCATTATCTTGTCATTGCTCTTGAATATAATTACCGAATCTCAGTCTCTAGGCACATGAGAAGACATGGTTTCCTGTTATGTAATCTACCCGTGGCGTCAGGAATTTCTACATATTGTTCAATATTGTTATTGTAACATTTGTTCCTTTAGGTGGTTCGTCTTAGACGAACTATTTCGTTGTACTTACACCAGACACTCACTAGTCGTATATCACCAACCGCTCTCTGGAATATTACTGTTGTTATTAGATGAATTATTCACTGAATCCCGTATCCGCAGAAGAATGGGCAACAACCTTCCTAAGACTCGCGTGGCATTTAAGGGCGAGTAAAAGGCCAGAAAACATAGCATTACTGCTAAGCAGCGTTCCTTGAAAACCGGTAAAGAAGTGTTGTTATCAGAACTCTTGACATTGAAGGTAACTCTTGAAAGTAACAAATTTGGTTGGTTATGACATTTGATCCGAGTGTTATAGAAATCACTGATTCAGTCGTACAGCGACAATGATCGCAATATTACACCCGCATCCTCACAGATGCTGAGTGATATGCAAAATTTCCGAACCCAGGTGGATATGAACCCATAAACTACTTATACCGAGGGCGCATGCTACCATTACACCACCGAGTCTACGTTTCACGTTTCGATACCACTGTATCTTCGATATGAGGGATCGCAGCCGTCAGCAACTAACCTTTCACTAGAAGTTTTGCACAACACTCTGCATTATGAGGTACTTAATTGTCCCATAACAATGCTATAAGAACGGTAAAATTCTTGTCGATTTTACACATGTAATCCAAGACGATTAGACTTCTTACGATACGTTGGGGCTTATCGGTCAGGACAGGCTGACATAAAACGATTTCTTTGTTCTTTCCATACTTTTTGTAATCAGTCCATAGTTTGTTGAACCGAAAACCAAGCTATTCTTCGAACTAATGGCTAGCTAGCTCTAACTCTTCTATGTGCTAACTTCACCTTCCTGTGTTCATCTGGCCGTCTTTCACATCGCATTCTGCTATAAAAAATAGGAAAAGAATAAAAGTCAGATTTGATACCGACTATGGGTTTGGTTCAACTAAATTTGTTGATGGGTAATGCTGTTAGCTTCCAAAACACTATAAACCTGGCTGAGAGAAGATCGGAGCCAGGGCACTGCTGGTGCAGTGGATAACATATGAGCCGCGAAAAGGCTAATCGTAGGTGCGAACCCCACCTGAGGTACGTAGATCTGCCCATATCTTAGCATTTCTGTAGTTATATCTCACCCATTTCAATCTAACGTCTGATGTGAGGATACTTCAGGACTCTAAAACGAGAATGAGTTCTAGGACCAGTCCTGCTGACACCCTAAGGTAATGCCGCACGCAGAACATCCTCTCCTCTAAATATTCTTGCCTTCCTCGTGCTCCTATATCAAATAGAAAATAATTAAAGATGAATCGGTGAGGAATGATCACCTCCCCAAAGATGGTTCCATGCAAACTTTCTCATCCACTGCACCATACGGCCGTTATACATGAACTTGATAGGCTTGTTAGCAGCCATCTGAAATCAGACACAAAATGGAATGTTATTTGGATACTTGAAGAACACAAATCAAATCATTTCACGTAGGCAAACTGTAGTTTCCAACAGTTTCATGAACGAAATATAGAATAACCACAGATTCTTTCAGTTCAAGTTTATTCTTACAACTACAATTTATGAAAATATAAAGCGGTGGGAGTGAAAACTCGAGAGAACCATACTTGGAAAAGTCGAATTAGACCACTTGGAGATGAATAAGAAAAGGTGATCGCACAACTTATGAATCACTTGGGCACATAGCCCTTTCGGTACCATGCTAATTTCTCGCCTAGTACGTGACGCGGATGATCTGCTGGCAGGGCGCGCTCTAGTGACTTTGTTGTAGCTTTCTAGCAAAATTTAGATTTTTTTTTCGCGAATAAAAGGGATTTTGTGATGAGTCAGGGATAGAATATGACTTAAGAGACTTCATAAAGGCAATCGAGTGTAGGATTAACGCTGAAGCTCGCTGATGAAAAATAAAACAACCAATCACTTGAAGAAAAAAATACTGCGCACTGCGTAAAAATTTATATTATATAAGCGACAGTACATTTCGAAGCCCTATTCGCAAGTGCTGGTATATGTTCTTGCGAAAAATTGTCATAACTGCATGCTACTAATGAATGTAAATTCTTTATAGAGTATTGTAAAGCTGCTAGTCGTCTATGTTGTTAAAAAATAAATCAGAATTTCGAAAAAAAAAATAGGACCATCAAATAAGTCAGTCGAATGGTTCCGGATTTGTATCAGGGTGCGCACCCATTATAGTGAGCCTCGGCAGCCGAGAGGCGGGAAAACCAGTGTGCCATGCATGGGACACGCGGTACCTAGTGGACTCACCAAAAACTCATTGAACACATATTTCCCAGAAACGTTTGGGAGATACTGTATGTCTGAACACGATGCATGAGGCATCTTTCTTCACGTACTAAAAAAGCTGATGGTGTTGGAGACTTGATTTAGTGAAATAAATTCTCGCGGGAAAAATTTTGCGGGGAGGAGGGATGGAGGGAAGAGGAGGAGGAGGGAGAGAAGATGAGGTCAACTAACTATGGACAAAAGAAGTAAATCTGAAATAGGAGCTCGCAACAAAGTTATCTGGTCGCAAATATGCTAAAATGCGGGATGGCATGCGAGATATACAAAGAGCGTGGAACTAAATGACATGTCCAGATACAGAATGAATTCAAATAACCTGAAAACTTATAGCAAATCGACTGGATGAGTAATTAATACAACTGACATAATGGACATTGACGAATAAGACCACGCGGATATGAACAAAAATGTCTCATTTCTTCTTCAGCTGGTCAAATCTTCTAGCGAGCTCATCGAAATCTAAATCATTGCCAGCTCCAGTTCCACCACCACCACCACCGCCGTTGTTACCCGAACCACCAGTGAACGTGCTCGGCGGTTCTGGGAACACCAATTCTGGAAGAAAAATGCAATCAAATGAATACAATTTGAAGTCAACAGAAAGTCACACGTACGAAAAAGGATGTCTCCAATCACAGTGGAAGTCCTACATGCTGTATATAGTATTGGACTATAAGAACAGCACTTTGAGCGCCCCAAATTGTTTTATAACCAGTTTTTGATAGACCACTAAACAATGTCATTACCGAACACTTAACTACCAACTAGAATGAAAATCCTTGTCCAAAAATGACAAGTTTCATTAATCATACTTATGCGTACAGTGCCAAAAGAGCTCAAACACTGTGGTTATTGATCGCACCTTGTCTCTTTTACATATACTCCGCTCAGCTCTAAAAAACATTTCACGAGTTGCAGCCGACAAAGTGGCAACAAATAAAAAAGACTCTGCAGAAGTGACAAAACCTAGTTACCCAAGTATATTAACAACAGGAAATCGTGGCGATCAACATGGGATAAGACTTGAAGGAATATGTTTGAGATAAACAGGCTAACTTGAGTTATAAAAATCAGCGAGAGGCAATCGAATTCAAACACACCATTATCGTAATCGTTTTGATTCTTCAACGACTGAGATGGAGCAGACGGTACATTACTCGTACCATGTGGTGGGACTATCGGCTTCTTCTCATTGTCTGAGGAAAACTGAAAACACAGTGAAGGAGTAAAAATGAAGAACTCATACAGATTATAAATATACAGTAAGGTGTCAGCTCAATTGGGTTCGATACCGATATGTGCTTACCAGACGAAACCCGCTGAAGGACGATCGATGACAGCTTCGGTAGTTCATATGGAAGAGTGCTAGCAATGATAGCCCCGGTGGTAATAGTAGCAAGCGCCCCTGGTAAGCACAGAAAATGGGTTCAACTCCCGCTCGAGAGCGCATATTTGCGTACTTAATATTTTTAGCTGCATATTTACGAGAACATACCACTGCTAAAAAGCACTAAAATTAGAAAATTTATACCGGCTACAATGAAGAACATTTTAAGATGCAAATTCAGCAAGGATTTAGATGGATCGAATGATCATTCCTGGACCATACACAACTCTTCAGAGACTTTTACGTAATACTTCGACATCTGAGTGAGAATAGTGCTTTTACGTTGAAATTTTTTCCTATCAGGTCTTCATATCCTAGGAATGTCTAGTAGGATTTTCTCTTTTACTTTAGCTTTCCCAACTAGATGGTCTTTTATAAGGACGAAGATTACTGTTCTACTCATTTCGTCAACGTGATCAAACGTGTTGAGAAACTTGTGCCGGGTTTATGAATACCACCTTCTCTTCGCCGAAAAGCAGAGACTTTTACAAAGCCATAAAATGGGTTACCGACTGAATGAAAAGAATATAGGGGAAAAATATGCACAGAATAAACGGCGTTGAAAAAAAGAGTCAATATAAAAACTCATGTAGACAAGCTCCCAAAGGCTGGTGATTATGGCCTGGACTTTTCATCCCACAAAGATGGATTTTGTAAAAAAAACTCAAGTATTTTTCGGCGAATTCTACACAACCTAATATACGTCTCAAGTGGTGCCTCTACCACTGACCTCCTTAAACACAACCTATTACTTAACCCACTTAGCCTCAGAAAATCTATATACAAAACGTGAATACGCTAATAAATTTTGTTAATAAACTTTGTGGAGCCCGATTTTCAAAAATAATTTAGCCCTTTAAACGGCTTTTCCAATTTTCATGGTGGAAAGCAGAACGATGATCTTAAGAACTAATTTGAGCGCCCTTAGTGATTACTGGCTCCTTAACCAATACCATTTCTAATGTATGTAGCGCGCATAATTTCTGAAGAAGAGTGCTCAAACAACGAAACTGCAAGCCGAATTTAACTGAGATAGGTTACTGTGGATGAAATTACCTGTTGACTTAGCCTTGGATAGTTCGGACCATTTGACCCTGGTAAACAGGTTGACCATCTGGCCCGATTTTTGGTAGCTGTATTGTACCTGGCCGCATATTTCCCGTGTAGCCCGTCTTACTAAAGAAAAAGAATTTTACGACAACGGGTACGAAAACCGAATTTGCAACGTGAGCAGAATTATCGTTTGAGTCAGGGTTATGATCAGTAAAGATAATGCGTCTCATTCTCATGCAAGTGCGTATGGCGCAGTATTTAGAGACGCTCTGCGACAAGCACGTGGTCGGTGGTGCGATCATAAGCGGTGCACAACAGCGATGACAGTGCCTAGGTTACAGGAATCACCATCAAGTGATAAACTTTTATGCAGAATTTGGAATGATACTTCATGGACTCTTGAGTGACCCACAAGGCTAGTCTGGCACTACAGATAGAAGAAAACTATACTGCAGACTATTTGAATAACTACAGCGTCAAAATACTAAGTTGAGGCATCTTTGTTTACAAGAGAAAGACTTATTTTCGCTTCCGTATGACCTATGTGTAACTCATATCCCCATAAATTTATTCGAATGTTCTCAAATCTCAAGAAAATTTCAGGCTCCCTGTAGTGTCCTAAAGCTTCTTGCTAGTGAACTTACCCAGGATTTTGCTCAAAATCACTGAATTCATTGTATTGAGGCGGTGGTGGTCCAACACTGGGGACTTCGTAGATGTGGCCTGTTAAACATCGATTTAGTCGAGCAGCAAACAGAAGAAAAAGCAGACATGTCGTACCATTACCATCATAGTTTCCTCCAAAGTTACTACCATGTCCAGGAGGTGGCGGTGGTGGTGGACTGGATGGAGGAAAAGGCGGCACGGAGCTGTCTGGCAAGTTCCATCCGTAGTTGACTGGTTGAGACTAGAAAATGAGAGCATGTCTCAGAACCCCGGGAGATTCTCTCAAAAGTTGACGCACCGTGACATCACTTGGAGGAGCTACGATACTTCCAGAAGGTCCAGTATTTTGGCCAGTGGAACCTGCTTGCTTGAAATCTATAAGCATTTTCTCTGCTTGGGCAACTTCGTCATCTCGCATCACATCAGGGTCCGGAACGAACGGAACGCCAGCACTGGCAGCAATCTCGATCATGTATCTAAACAATTCATATGTATTAATAGACAAATGGACCTCACCTAGACAAACAACTAGAACACTTTCGAAATTTCTTACAAAAGCAGGTTATGTTAATCTTATTACATATTTCCGATAACTAGTTCTTACACTCATTATCAACGTTGAAAGGCGCTGTGCAACATCTTTCTGCACTTCATTTCCTTTAGAAAAAAGCATAAAGAGAAGATCTAACCGTTCAACTAATAGCTTTGGTGGAGCAGCGGCAGATAGTTTACTGATAAGCTTCGGCGAAACCTTAGCTGGAAACTCCAGTTGATTTGCTCGTGCAGCCTCAGCGAATGGCTTACCATATTTTATAGTAAGCTGGTCACTGATCGTCTAAAAAAAATAAGCTTCTAGAGAATACAGAAGTGTACTGAATAAAGAACATAGATAATAGATCAATCACATACTGATTGCTAATCGAGTCTATAGCACGAAGTTGGTGAAAACAAATTTATTTGGCTCCGACGACTTCTACTCCAATCAATTACCCAAATGTCTGAATGTCTTCTTCACCAACTTCGTCCTACTGGCCTACTCAACAAGAACTGACGGAATAGTAATGCTAGAGTCAGAAATAGAGTCAGTTTTCGAAGTGCAGTTAACAAATCTAGCTCAGTTAAGAAAAAACTTGAACCTGAACTGAATCATGGATTGCCTATTTTTGAAAAAGTCCGTGCGAAGTTGGTATGTCATAAAAGTGACTACTATTGTTCCGGCGATTTCGTCTGCCTCGGAGCCGCTCAACCACTTGTATAGCGAAGGTCACCAACGTGTTACCATGCACCAAAATAGTTCTTTATAAAAAGAATTAATTCATGACTCATAATGTGGTGACAGCGAATCGCAGGCGGCTCCAGAAAGGCGAAATCGCTGAAATGCTAGCCATAATTTCCGAAAAAAAAACAAATTCGCGAAAGTTTCTTTTTTTTGCAAGAGTTGAGTTCGTAAGATAGTTTCCATTCTTGATACTCAGATTGAGTATCAGTTCTTTTTTCGTTTGTTAGGAGATATAAGTTGATCGAACAGCGATTCACAAATATCTCCTGACGAACAAGTCAGAGCGAATAAATGGATAAACCCTCAACGAGTCTCAATACCGGGAAGGGGGTTAACAAGATAACCATATGGACAATCTTGTTGACAGTGAGTTTATCGTTAGGTTGAAAACCCCATTATCAAACTACGATAAAAATCATCCACACAAATGCCTCAGTACCATATAAAAATGACACCTTAAATTCCGCAATATCGGTGGCTATTCGTGGAGCAGCCCACATGATACTAATCACCGCTTCGGCGATACCATCATCCAATGTCCTATAATTGTTAGAAAAAACTAGATCAAAATTTATCAAACCATTTATTGTCTTTCTTACTCATATTTCACGATCTTGAGCAGACTCCACGAAAGAGTGGAACACGAGTTTCAAGTTGTTTAATACCGATGTGTGCTTACTAGATTTTATGGCATACTGAAATTTGAGCTGTGGTTTTGAGAAAACACTCGTTGAAAGAAATGTCAGATTATGCTGTTCTCGAGTGATGTGTCAAAATGATCAATTGAAATGTTTGTTAAATATGCCTTCATAACAGCTATGCGATATGCAGTCGACAATCAACCACGTTAAAAAACGCTACGGTGATCACTTCACCGTACGTTGAGCGTGAAAAGTTCGTTGTCGATTCCTCTAGATAGGAGTAGATCCCCTAGAAACGCACTGAATGAAAAAGCCCCGTATAATTGACGAGGCTCAAATGCTGAAACATGTGGCCTGCTGCACTGTATAGGTGCCCATAACAGACATCGTAAAAGGCTCAAAATTCGATGTCAGATTATATAAGTAAAAAATAATCACCAACTTCATTTGCTCTATCAGACCAAATCTAGCAAGCAGCAAATCACAATACATTTCCAGAATCTCGAACGCTTCAACCAAATAATCCTCTCGTATAATGTGTTCCACTCGTATCCGCGCACGATCAGCCTTATTGTCTGAAGAAAAATGAGGCAATATTTATTTCGAAATCTATACGTCCTAACTAAAAGCGTCTATCAGTTGAATTTAATTCAAAAATTGTGTTTGACATTGGTTTTACGCTGAAGGCTAAGAGAGCTCTCGACGTTTCCTAAACCCATACGAGACCCCTTCAAGAAAGCTGTACTCTACATAATCAAAAGAACAAATAGTCCATATGAAGAAGAACTATACCATTTGGTAGCCTACACTTCCATTCTAACTTGTACGTACTAAATAAGGGATCTATTCTGTGAAATATGCAGAAATAAAAAGGATGAAGCTTTCGACGTTGATTAATCCTTGGAAGATGTGCCCTACATTCGTTTTCATCTACTAAGGTTTGAGGTGGCTCACATGAATATCTGGTCTTTGCAATGACTCATTCAGCGACCCAAGAGGGACGGAAGGCTTGGTGAGCATCAGACGAGCGATCGAATCATTAACCCACGTGTAGGTCGCAGGACACCAATCACTGCGCTGCATGCGCTCACGCCAAATACATTCAATTAAAATATACTTCCATTTTCTATTTTTTTCCTATATTTCTTAACATTTCTACAAAGAGATAGCAACACTTCCATGTTTTCCTATAACGTAAAAGAGTAACTCAGTGGACTCCTCGCTCTGAGGATTCGCTGAGTATCATATCTTTTTTCTAGGCCTATCTCTTTGGCTCTCCCGCTCTCCTACCTCTTCTTGGCTCAGTCAGATAGTAGCACGAAAAAAGGAGACGATGTGTTCACAAAAAAGTGAATATCCTCCTGTAAGGGGTCCTGACAACCGACATTATGGCTTTGAGAAAAGTGGAGTTTTACTTTCCAATTAACATGGCGAGTTCTAGAGAAAGTCGCACTTTGGAACTAAACAACAGAGAAGCAGCAGACTAACATATGATTCATCGAAAATCTTCGCTTGCATGAACTGATCCTCTCCTTTCGTAGCCCTTTTCACCCCTCCTCCCACCTCCTCACAAAGGTTTCCCTGCCCGGCTAGTCCCTGAGATGTCAAACGCACCACACGAAGACCACCGATCCGATGCGGTGGTCCAAATTCCCCATGAGAAGTCTGAAGGAAAAAAATTTCAATAGATCCTTTCATTATCATTTGAGCCAACTTGTCATGTGGTCTGGTAAGGGCTCTTGTACAGCCCGATACACGTGTTTCGTCCTTACAAACTCGTCAGTCAGTATTGAAAATTGAGCGTGGTCTTCATAAAGCACTCGAAATAAAGATATAATATGATTCGTATACCAGCCAAAGAGCAATCGAGTGCGCAAACGCTCTGTGTTAGGCGAAAATTTCACTTGACATGGAGTGTAAAGCATTCGTCGTCGATAACTAGATATGAGGAGTGTGACGCTCCCAAGAGAACTGACTATGAAAAGATCGACAGACGACGGGTTCTGCCCGGCTGATAAGTCTGTAAGGACGAAACACGTGTCTCGGGCTGTACAAGAGCCTTTACCAGACCACATGACATGTTGGCTCAAATAATAATGAAAGGATCTATTGAAATTTGAGCGCGGTCTTAACAAGACACTCGAAATAAAGGTATAATATGATGTTGCGATCAGGCCTTGACCAATTGATTATCAGGATACAAAAAAAAGAGGACTACACACCATTCAAAAGCAAACAATCAGGAAAACAAGGGGAAAAAATAGAGCATACCACCAGTTAGTACATTTTATGAGATGACCACTGACGATCTGAGAATCGTTTCGTAGTATAAACACCTACCTGCTATGTAATCAGCAATCTCTGTTCGAGCTTTCATTGCCATTTCAGTTTTCTTCTTTCCCATCAACTTTAGCCGATTTATTGCTAATCGTAGATTCGTCTTTAGTTTCGGATATTGCGCACCCCAACTGATCGACATTTCTCGCTTTTCTCTGAAAACACGAAAAACAGATTGGGAAAAAAATGAGGCGGATTCTTATGAGCGAAATAACTCGGAATATAACACTTGTTGGCAGTAATCAAAAACCTAAGGTTTCTATTCATTTCAAAATGTTTGAAGGATTAAATAGGGGGGAAGTCGTCCACAGAATTCTATCATCGAGATGACTCAGAGGCATCAAAGCTCAGCAGCATTCCAATCGATAATGTCCAAGGTTTGTGGGAACGTGCTTGGAACATCACGACTCGGTGTGAGGAAAGAAAGAAAGAAATAGTGAGAAAAGGAGAGAAAAAAGAAAGAGAAACAAGAAGGGGAAAAGAAAAGAAAAAAGAAAGAAAGATAGAAGAGACGGAAAAGGCAAAGGGGAAGGAAAGAGAGGAAAGCAAGGAGACAAAGAACAGAGAAGGGAGAGAAAGCAGAGAGAGAGGGTGGAAGAGGAAAAGAAGGAAAAGAAGAAAGATATAGAAAAAGAAAGAGAAACAAGAAGGGAAAATACTAGCAAACGTACGAGCAAGTGACGTTCGAACGGTTCATGAAAATGGAATAGAGCACACTTTCGCCGCATAGGTGGTGCCCAACGTGAAACTTTTCTCCTTGTCTCCTCTCGAACAGCCTCCTCGTCCTTCTCCCTAGCCCGAATTATCGATTGGATCGAACCGATCTATTGATCGGAGCTATCGAATGAATCGAACGGATTGATTATCGATTGAATCGAACGGATCTGCTATGGAAAGAATTGGTTGTTGGATGAAACGAAGAGATCAGAGGTTCCGAATGAGTCTTATTGTAAAGGTTAGAAAAACCCTCTGAGACTCTCTAACCTCCTTACGGGCAGGTATTACGGGATACTTTTCGGTTGTAAGGGGACAAATGAAAAACCGACCCCACTCCCTGGATAGAAACTTTTCACAGGACTTTTAGTGACCATTCGGAAGCTGAGATTTCTGGCTACAACCCCATGTCACCGATTTTCGAAACACCCTTTTCAAATGCTGTAAAATCCAAAATAAAACTAGCCTCAGACGCGCATATTTCTCGCCGGACAGAGCTCTTCCTTTGAACTACTAGTAATCGTTCAATAGCCTAATAGTTGCTGATTACAACGCCATGTTTTTATCCTGGGAAAGCTGCTTCTTTTCAACGCAGCGGCAAAATACTATCGAATGATTACCAATTGTCTAAAGAAAAAGCTTTGTACGGCGAGAAATATGCGCGTCTGAGGGTAGTTTTATCTTGGATTTTACAGGTTATAAAAGGGTGTTTTGAAAATCCGGCGACGTGAGGCTGTAGCCGGAATTCTCAGCTTCCGAATGGTCACTAACAGTCCTATGAAAAGTTTCTACCCACGGAATGGGGTCGGTTTTTTATTTGTCCCCCAACAACCGAAAAGAACTGTACTATGAATAGAGAGATCACTCGTCTTGGCTCCGTCATTTCCAACTGACCTCCTGTCGATGATTTACTCAAAGGAAATCATGCAAAATCCATGGAGCACATAAGTGCTTTGAGAACGTCCAGAGACGTAGGATACGACTAAAGAGGCCCTGCTACGCGACAAAAGCTGAATAGCCAACGAAAAACGAGTTTGGAAATCTATGTGAGGAGGCGTTCGGACTAGGAATTCTTTGAGTACACTGAATGGTACGTAAAATCTTGACCCTCGCCTGGGAATTGAACCGTGTCTCACCCTTTCGGGGAGCGCGCACTAACCGCTGCACTACCTGAGCTTACCTGGGCATCACTCATTGGCAGTTCTTCATTCGTATCCACAATAGGACAGTAGGTCACTGGGGCTTATTTTCCCTCCGATCGGTTTACATCCGCGGACCCTAACTGGGCGTGTCCGCCAGCGTGGGAACGGCCCCACCTCCTTTGCCCCGATTAGTCACCGATTACAGCACTTTTTTTCTTGCAAGACCCAGTCCAAAACTTAGCTGCGGGTCTTGCAGCGGAAAGAAGTGCCATAGCCCGGCGACTAGTCGGGGCAGAGGAGGTGAAGCCGTTCTCGCGTTGACAGACGCGCTCAATTAGGGTCCGCGGAAGTCGGCCGGTTAAGTTGGCATGAGATTAGCGCAAAATTTTGCATTAACCATTCCCTTTTTTTGAAAGACAATCGTAGGTTTTCACGGGTTTATTTCAAAATAAAAAAATAATGAGGGAGACTACGTAAGCCTTCGGCCATAGAAGAAAACCATTGATCACGTATGCGCCACCCGGCACATCTAACCAGTGCGCCATACGGGCCACTTATTTGAAATGATGGCTTCCACAAATGACAGAGAAAGGAATGGCCAAGAAGCCATGACAGGCAATGCTGATGAGCCCGGAATACGATCGTCCAACGATTACTCACTCGGGAAACAACCACGTCATTCCTCGCCGTCACCCATATCGCCGCGCAACACGGAAATGTACCCAGCCCGGTCTGCCAATGAGTCCCTCCCGCCAGCATTCGCTTCACTCTGCCTGTCTGTAAGACGCGCATCGAAGTCAATGCATGCCCGAGATTGTAAGCTGTTCCTTTGCCAACGACGACTAACAACAAGAACATTAGATGAAAGTACGTGAACACGACTACATGTCAACAAAGGGCGGGTGTGTCGCAGTGGTTAGGGGTATGTCGCGCCATACGCATGGTTGTTGGTTCGATCCCGTGCCCAAGGCTCATCAAGCCTTTCAAACCTCCACAATCGGTGGGTGGTTAACAGAGTTGTTTAGAAGTATAGCGGCACTGCCTTAATACCGTAGGCTACCGTAGGTCGTTATAAAGGCTACATAAGTATCCAGTCACCTCTGTGATACTACGAATTGATCTGACCCTTTGAGGACCAGCACTGATGCGAAGACGGCGTCGTGCCATCGCTTACGCTGTAATCCTAAAGGGCGGCATCTGCGTCTCCGTGCGTAAATGTCGTGTTACCTGCTTCTTTGTTCCCACAAGCATAGTCATTCTCAAGATACTAAAGCCGCCGTTAAAGTAGCCGAGTGAGATTCGGCGTCGCGCGGCATGGTACAAAACGTACCGTACAGTCCTTTAAGGGCTAATGAATAGCGCATCCCTTGTGGTTTGGTCAACGCTGAGAGTTTTGTTCTTTTACGCTAATATGAGTATTTGCTCTTAAAGGAAATAAGTGCCTTAAGAACCCTCAGTTGTAGCGAAGCTTCTGGCCGATGCACCAAATTATACGTGGTAGTTCAGTGGATTTGTACTGTATTGTGAAGGTTTAAGGGTTTATATGGGTTATACCAAACAACAGGATGGAACCAAACAATGGCGTGGTACCAAGCAATGTGCAAGAACCAAACAATGTGGTAGAACAAAAAAACGTTTCCATCGTTTCATGAATCATTCAAAATTTATGCATGTACTCAGACAACAAGCAACAACAATAAAAAGGATAAAGGATAAAGCTCTCGGCGTTGATCAATCCCTGAGGGATGCGCCATTCATTCGACTTCAATTTCTAACTTCGTATGAGGTGATTGAATGAATATCTGGCGTTTACAATGACTCGCGGTGGCCTCCCGCTGAACCGAGTCAGTGCTGCTTATCCTCCCAGACAAGCCTGAGACCTGTCTGGTACCAATTTACCGACCCCGGAGGGATGAATGGCTTGGTGAGCCATGAGCGCGAGATCGAACCATTGACCTCGTATGTGACGCAGGGCACCTCTAACCACTGCGCCACATGCGCTCAACAACAACAATAACTATTCTTAAAATTACAGGCTACATTATCCACCACTTTCTGCCATCGGTCCGCCACGTTTCGGATCTGATCAAGGTACCACTCCTTCGACTATGAATAAAGGAACTCTTGACATACTTCTTCAACTTCATCAAAAGATTCAATCGGCTACCTTCCAAAAGTGTTGCTTTGATCGCAAAAGGCCGTAAGCATATGGAGCAACGCCCGGACTATAGGATGGATGCGGTAGAATCTCAACTCCGTTCAGTTCCTCAAACTTTACCTTGGCCTTTTTAACTGCGTGTGGTGTTGCGTTGTCTTGCTGAGACAAAACACGTTTTCGACGAACAAGTTCTGGATACAATTCCATTCTGCAGCAGATACAGACAAATTACATATCAAAAGATGCGCAAGAAGTAGACCTTGCAAATGATATGAAAATCACACACGATTCTTCTCGAAAAAATTACATTCACATCCAAAGGATGGAAATTTTTTTCCCAACCTAATAGATCGTATTTCGCACTATTTCCAGCATTCAGGCTACTGTTTTTGAGCCATGACTTTCTTGATTTCACAAGATGTTACATACTATTAATCCATGCTACGAATGGTGTTTGAATTGTGTTAGTGTAAGCATAACTTTTGGGACTGCAAAAACACTGCACAACCAAATAGCACATTTCAGCGTTCAAAACTGAGCAGACGCGTAAAGAACTGCGAAAAGTTCATGTGTCCGATCGGTTATATGTTTACAAAGGTGATGAGATAAGAAGGAGGCTACATCAGTGTAAGAGGGATTCCAGTGGCGTGAAGTTGGATGATGATAAGGAAATACGCTTATGCACTTCATGGACCTGACATATATGCATGAGTTATCTAGCCACAAAGTGTACAAATTTCCATAGAATGTTGAAAAAAAAAAAGTGTTAGATGGCCGTGATTGTCGGGTAAGATCACGGTGATTTACATCATTTGCAAAACTAGTAGCTAGCAACAGAAATAAAGATTAGTAAGCCGACCGCTCCGAATACTCGCACAATTAATCGAGAAAAAACAAAAGATCCTCCTGTGGGGAAGATCTGTGATCACGCCATCATTCTTAGCAAAGTGGTAAATTGAACTGTCAGTCAACCGATCTGAAAGTAAGTAATACATGAGTCACATGTTTCCGTCTATGTGGAATAATAGCTTTACCATTGAACATTTCAACGATTTTGTTCTCAAAACGAGTATCCGTGAATTTTTAGATATGGTCTCGTCGAAGCGACCAAACGGAACAATAACTTGAAGAGCGAATTTTTCCGTCATTACAACCACTTACATCTAAGGAGTGATAAGAAGTACTTCTGGTCTGCTTATTCAGCAAGGGCCTCGCATGAAGATGGATTGTGGTTATGCATGAGGTAGAATAAGAAGAACGGAAATAAAGATAAGTTTGAATCACCTGCGAAAAAATAAATTTGTGTTAACGATGACATATTTTTTTTGATACATGGTTTTGATGCCATTTAGTTTGTAATTATAGTATCAAAAATCTCACGAAACACCAAGTGACTAAGTGTTTACCAGAGCAACCTTTTCTCTCTTTTCTCTCTAGTTTCTCAGTAATCATGACATTTATGCATCCAAGGTTCGATACCAGTACGGCCATCTTACGGTGATTTATCTACTGCTTGTTAAGACATAACTTTTGAAGTCTCGAGTGTCTTTGTCATTCAGATTTTTGATATAACTGGTGCACATTACGTTCACATTTCGCTCATCTTCAATCGTTAAACACTGCAAAAGTCGTCGAATTTGTCTCGGATTCTAATGTTCTGCATAAGAGCATTAATATTGCAGTAAATTTCAGAGAATTCTTATTCTGTTCAGCGACACGAACAGAATAAAAATTGTTTAATTCTCAGATCTCAGATGAAGAAGATCTCATTACTTCTGAGAAACCATTCGAGTGCACAAATAAACGTATTTGAATTCCAAACAGAATTTCCATATATATTGTCTTTTAGAGGAGGATTATTCCAAGTGTCTTAGAGCGAAGCGTCAATCAAATTCAATCATCGTTTACGGGTAGTGGAACGTTCTTGGCGGGAAAGAAGCCCTGTAACGTACATCATGCTTCTCAATTTCCTTCTTTCGCCGATGTGTGCTTCTGAGTGGGTTAAGCCGATTTTTTGACATTACAGGTATTCTTACTATTCCGTGTTTGTTTATTCATACACTTCCATAACTCAACTGCATCTAGTGAACTGAAATAACGCTTTACATCATACACGTAGAGTACTGTGTCAAAGAGGCAACTCGAAAGAATAGCCAGCACTGTTTTATAATCGAAAAACGAGAATGAAGAGTAAAGAAGATGAAAAAAAAATCTTGCAAGAAATGAAGGGAAGGGATTGAAATAATCAAAGAATAAGATAATGAAGTGTAATAGGTAGGAACAAAACAGAATTCTGGTTTGACTAGGTTTGACTTCACTATGACTCACATACTCCTGGGTCGAATAATCGGTACCCCACATGCTTGCGAACAGTTCATTCTCTGCAATCTGAGAGAAAAAATGATGTGATTTGGCTATTTCGAAACGCCAGGGAGAATCGACTCGAGCAGCATGAGACAGACTTCATTGCAAACAAACGTGAATCATCAGCCAGATCGTATAAAAAGCTTGAAATGCTTAATAAATGAAGGATACGGAGAGACGAGTCGAATGCATGAAGTAGTGGGATTCACACAGTAGATCTAAAGAATGGCGGCCGTGCAAATGAATTTGTAATGTGATGTCAAAATACGGTATATATGTAGTACTCTGAGGTAAATGAGAAATTGTGGTGAACGTTCAGTGGTCTTGTTGTTTTGATTTGCTGCCAACTTGTGTCTCGCAACGGACAAGAGCGTAAAGTTCAATCTTTATATGAGTTATACCAAACAACCCATAATTACATACGTTACTATAATGACAACATAGTAAATAATATATACTGATTACGACAAATCGTTGTGCGAACATATGACTAAGTCAATATGAGTGATGTATTAATAAGACGTATCGTCATCTGACGATCCTACTGATATTATCGTAAGCGAAAGTGTTACGGTAAGTGGTGTTATTGTAGCTGACGGTATTATTGTAAGTGATGATGTTATTGTAAGTGACGATATTATCGTAAAAGACGATGTTATTGTGGCTGACGGAGCATGACTTAGGCGACGGGGCCCGTTTGGGTTGATATGCTCGCCCCAGAATAACAAGCCAACGGTGGGATCCAGTGGGTGAATTTATAGTTTGATAACAGTGGGTTCTCTACTGATTGTATATGAGCAGAATCTCTTAATCGCGGTGGCGCGCCGAGCACAGCCTAAGTAATTTAGCTCCGCCACGTTAGTGATATGTTCCGCTCACAATTCTATTGAGTTCATTTAGCAATTATGTGAACACAACCTCATGATAGCAAACACGACAACGAGACTATGTGAAGAGAGCAATAATGGATCAGTTACGACTTGAGGTGAGGTGGTTCGGATGAAGTCACAAGACCGTTCGGATGATGCTTGGCGATCGAACGACTGTTGAGGTTGGTGGCAGATGGGTGCCGCCCTCGTCACTCGGACCATTTCTATCTAAGGTCCTCGAAGCTCTGTGATAGCATTTGCTATCTAAGGTCGTGGACCATCTTCGTTGCCTAAATTATCATGTAATTCCGAAAAGATAGCAAAGCTCCGTTGGGAGGTTTGCTGTACTCCGGCCTTGCGAAATGTTCATCTCCTATGCTCAGCAGATCAGGCGTCTACGAACCTGAACATCATGCTGTCTTGCATGTTTGAAGACAAGATGACTGAAGGAGGCGAAGAAGGTTTTTCTGTAAAAGGTTAGAGACCTGGAATTGAAATTCAGGAGATGATGTAGCTATCAAATGGGAATTGTGAGAACGGATGAAAAAAAGCGAATATACAGATTATAGTAACTCCCGCAAGGCTTTGTAGCTATTGTATTACTTTTGGCCTATGGCTATTGTGCTATCAACGTGATCGTAAAGGGCTCACGGTATGGAAGTTGGAGTTGAGTTGTTCTTGGGCGCGCCACGGACAAGACCTACAGGCTCTACATGATCAAATGTACATTGTTATCTTTGATACCGTTTGATATCATTGTAACATCGGCACCGAGAAATGGGTAATCACCAGGTTGCGCTTTGTGCTGAAAGCGGAGAGAACCATCAGGTGGCGGAACTTTACAACAAATCATGTGGGATTCGCCACCGGGGGCAAAGCGCTAATTTCCCTAACCTTCAATAGCAACAACCACTCTTCGCTCCCCCGGTGAACTTCCTGAAGACCACATGAAACATCCAAAACATTCACGTTCCACATAAGGTGATCATGTCCCACATCCGCTACAAAACTTACAAAAAGTTCGAGAACGACGACCCAGCATCGACGCCGGTGCCCTCAGGTCCCTCCGTCACTCTTGCTGCTGTCCCAATTTTGTGAGGTCACGTACCTATTATTCTTTCCTTCTTGTTACTTTTTTCGTTTCGTGATCCTGTTATGTTGTCGCTCAATCAATCGTTCATTATCTTGTCATTGCTCTTGAATATAATTGCCGAATCTCAGTCTCTGGGCCCATGAGAAGACATAGTTGCCTATTACGTAATCTACCCGTGGCGTCAGGGATTTGTACATATTGTTTAATATCGTTATTGTAGCATTTGTTCTTTTAGGTTGTTCGTCTCAAACGAACTATTTCGTTGTACTTTCACCAGACACTCACTAGTCGTATATCGCCAACCGCTCTCTGGAATAATACTGTCGTTATTGGATAAATTATTGTCCAACTCCCGTATCCACAGAAGAACGGGCAACAGCCTTTCTAAGAACCGCGTGGCGTTTAAGGGCGATAAAAGGCCAGAACAAATATACAGATATTGCTCTTAATGACTGGGATCTAATCGGAGGTAGCCCCAATCTGAGGTTGTTTATTACGTTTGGTTTGATCGAGGATTTAGCCAGTCTTTGTAGTTTAGTCGTCTTCTCGGACGATCCTCACTTAAACTTCTTCCTATAGATGTCAAGACTGGTTCGGGAAGTAGATATGATTCGGAGAATAGATATGCAGTCTCAAGCTGAGGTTGTTTATTAGGTCTTGGGGTAGCAATGGGCGCTAGGAATACCCTTGAATGAGCAAAAGTAAGATTAGGTAAACCTCAACGCAAGGTCGTGTGTTGTGAGTCTATTTTTGGAGGTACGCTAAACTTCTCCAGTACTTCGGCTGCCACTACGGTGTACTGGCCCGCCATGATGTTGACGTTTTCTATTTCCTGCTTAATTTTAGTTCAGTCCCTTTCCATACAGTGATATGGAAAGTGACTTTGATGTAATGACGGAATTCAAACGTAACGGGTGGTTTTGTGAGTTTGAGGTTGTTCGGTTATGATTTGGTGAAGTTGACTTGTTGAGCTACTCATAGAGTTGTGTTGTCACAATGATGAGCAATGCGATCACTTCATTCGGCTGGTGAGACTGCGTCCTTTGGTTGCAAGATTCCCTGACGACTACTATGCGAGCGTGGTCGGCTGAAGCGCCGTATGGGAGGCTTTCTTGCCAGTTCCCCGCTCTCGTAGAAGGACGTGGGGCTGTTTTCTTGCTAGGTGCCCGCTCTACGCCCTAAGAACTGGGAGCGCCGAGTACCCCGATCTACAAGTAGGAAATCTGTCTGCTGAGTGCCGCGATCTATGAATAGGCTATGCGCCACATGTGTGGAGGGTTAGCAGTAGAGCCGAGCGTTGTAGCAAAGGCGACGGATCACTGATAGAAACGAGTTTGAACTAAGGTGGCCAGTGCGCCAAGATTGTAACGAAGCTTGTAGCCGATGCACTATATTATATGTGGTGGTTCAGGAATTCGTACTGCTTTGTGAAGGTTGTACCAATGAGACATATCGTCATCTGACAAACCTACGAATGTTATCGTAAGCGACACTGTTACGGTAAGTGGTGTTATTGTACTGACGGTGTCCTTGTAAGTGACAATGTTACTGTAAGTGACGATGTTGTTGTAAGTGACGATGTTATTGTAACTGACGGGAGCATGACTAGGCGGCGGAGTGGAGAAAGTAATAATGGATCGATTACGATTCGAGGTGAGGTGGTCCGGATGAAGTCAAACGACCGTTCGGATGATGCCCCGTGATCGAACTGATTGTTGAGGTTGGTGGCAGCTGGGTGCCTCTCTAGCCACCTCAACCATTTCTGTCTAATGTCCTCGAACCTCTGCGTGTTTGCTCTCTAAGGCAATGGACCATCTGCGTTACCTAAATTATGATGTATTTCCGAAAAAGATAGCAAAGCTCTATTGGGAGGTTTGCTATACTCATAGTTATATGCTGGTTTCCCGTCTGCCAATCGCTGTTGTTTCGCCTGCATTGAGAACTACTTGGATACTTGGATGGCGCGTCTTCGCTGATAATGCTAACCCTAACGTAAGAAAATTCAGCTGGTTGAGCTGCTCTGTTCCCTGGAGTACCGAGGTAAGCCCAACCGGGGTTCCTTCAGGTCGTCATCACTTTAAGGCAGTCGCTCACTTTTGTGGATCAGAGGGAGATATTCCTGGTACGCTTCACTCCTAGCTGGCCTCTCCGGATGAAAACGTGAGACACCTTCTCAGCTTGGGTGGCCCTCATGAGAGGTTGAACCCCACGCTCTGCTTCGCGGTCCGACACTCAGGAACATCTTCCAGCCACAATGAGGCGATGAACCATTTGAAAGAAAGTATTTTAAGGAAAACCGCGACAAAGAACAATAGCTGGATGTTCATTAAACTCGCAAGCGATGCCTTTGCTCGCTCGTGCGAGTCTGGCTCGACTCATCAGAGTGAGGGACCCATCAAGTTGTTCTTTCGTTGCTCTCAGATGTCAGTGATGTTGCTCGATCTGAGCATCCATGCTGATCTCTCCATTACCCAGTCGCAGCGATAGTAATCCGAGTTCGTCTCCTTCATGACAACCCTTTAATTTGCATGTCACCACCGTCCATCACCAGCCGTAAGTACTCGGCTGACATCTCCTAATAGCGATCAACGTCAGACTTCATCTGTGGGGTTCACAAAGTTTCCAGACGCAAAGATTCTCTCGGTGACAAAAGCTCCGTCAATTTCGGACCAACCTCAAATCAAGACTATAAGTCAACATCTATCGCCCTTCAACCGACTGTCAGTGGAACCTCGTTCAAAAAATAGTCGATTGATCGAAAGTATCTATACGACTTATGACAACCGTGTGCGATCAATTGTAAATAGGCTCAGATTAGACAACAATTCACGTTGTGTGGTCCTAACACTGTGTCTCCTCGTTCCTTACTATATAGCGGGTGACTGGTGGGGAGCGTGGCTCTGATGTGGCAGGCGAGATCGCCGAAACGTTCGTAAGCCCATTGACATACCAAACCTCGAAAACGATTGAAACAGTCCTTCAGAATGTGTTCAGACATCTTTCGTTTCAAGTGTTTTCTTAAAATCACAGCTCAAATTTCAATATGCGTGGTGATTATTTTTTGAACCACGCATGTCAGTGGTCTATCGAGTGTACAACGCTGTGTTCGGTGATAATTTCACTCGACATAGAGGGTAAAACGTTCGTCGTCGCTAACTTTTAGTGTGGGGACTGGAGCACCTACACAGGATTGGCAAAAGACGAGAAAAGGTAACTGCCCGATTGACGAGATCGCAAGATTGAAACACGTGTATCGCGCTCTATAAGTCAGCCCTCTTTGATAGACCACTGACATGCTTGGCTCAAAAAATAATCACCAGGCATATGTTCAGATATATCTGTGCATGGAACAAGGCTTTGTTAGAGTGAATCTGAAGAATAGAAAAATGCGATGTGTTGTTTTCGAGCCAATTAACGTAAAACTTGGTTTATTTGTAGTCAGACATTGTGAATTGAAGACTGCTAAACAGCTTTGTTCACACACAGTAATCACAGTACGTCGATAATGTCATGGAACTCGCAAAAAAAAAGGTATTGATATGCTAGACAACGAGAAATCGACCTTTTTCGCTGAAAAAAAATTTTTCATAGGAGTTTAAGTAACATTTCGAAAGCCTAAATCTCTACTTACAGCCCCATGTGGCCTTTTTTTCAAAACACCCTTCTATAACGCCTTAAAATCCACAATGAAATGATGTTTCACATGGTAAGTTTTTTTCTTATCTCGCTTATGATTCCTGGACAAAACTTCTTCTTTAAGTGAATATGTTCAAAAATATCTGTGCATGGTATTCTTTCGATAGCACAAGTCTCGAAGAACTCAAAAATGTGTTTGTTTTTTGGAAAATGTCTTATGACAGCGCTGTAGGAGAAAGTAGAGATTTGTGCCTTACAGTTCGCCGGACAGACATCTTTCTTTAAACTATTAGTAATCATTCGACAGCGTAGATTCCAGTGATTCGAACACTGCGCTTATTTTCTGTGAAAAACCGTTTCTCTTCAGTGTAGTACGAAAATAAGATCGAGCTTCATATATTTGGGCGACTTTGTTACCGGCTAACTCACGGAGAGGGTGGAGCGATTGATGATACGGATCACATATGAGTGTAATTTGTGTTCGATTAGAATTTTTTCTGTTTTGAAAGAAACTTCATGTAATAATGTTTGACTCAACTACCACGAAACTTTCTCTACACATTCATATGCTTCTTGTGCTTCCAGCGAATTATACGCATGAGAATAATGAAGGCGCGCGGAGGGTGTGAAATCTGATTCTATTTTGTTTTTTACAGCGTTCTAGAAGGGTGTTTTGAATAACCAGCCAGTGAAGCTGTAGCCAGAGATTTAAGCTTTCAAATAATTACTAAAATTTCTATGAAAAATTCTTTTTCAGCGAAAGGGATCAGTTTTTCACTTGTCGCCGTCAAATACCAAAAAAGGCTGTTATCACACAAAGGAGATACTGCTAGGACTGTTTAACGTCTTGTCGACCAACCATATAATGGACGACAATACTTGCTTACTTCCTAGTTTTAGCCAAATCATAAACAAAATAAGGACATTACAAAATAGAAATGTATGTATTGAGCAGTCAGCTATTCGAACTCTTAGCGACTGGCAAGCGCAGCGGTGATTCCTCCCACAATGTTGACTTTTCGACCATCATACTTCATAGAGATATCCTTTTCTAGCTGAAAAACATAAGGAATCACCTCAAACAGCCTCTAGGTCGGGAGAACCAAGAATGCCTATTAAAATCAGTATTTTTCCTCGATAAGCAGATGCGACATTGTCAATAGTAGTATTTACTGGATACAGTAATGCAGTATAGTAACAGTACAATGGCTGACGTTTCATCTGGTTTTGCCCTTTTCAGAGTCGCTTGGTTGTTTGTAGGCTTGTTTATAGGAAAACAACAAAATACTCTCACGAAAGCGATACAGCCGGAACTTCAGCCACTGCATTATCTGTGCTGAATTCGAAATTCCGTAGTCGAGTGGCTCGTGATGCTGTGTGCGGCTCAACGCAAGGTTAATCCCCCTATAGCAATCTATAACAAACGCCTTGGGAAACCCGCCAGTCTGGCTATGCATGAAACTGCAAAAGCTGCTCAACCAGTAATGTAAGACACTAATCATCAAAGAAAATCTTCAATCAATCAAGTGAAGAACGCAAGGAAACGAGTTGAATGCTAGAAGTGATAGGGTCCGCACAGTGAACAAACTGAAAAGGATCAAACGAAGTGATAGAGTGATAATAATGCAGTACAACAACAATGCAATCGCTGTTTCGGCGGTATCACATTCTCCACAGCTGTTTTGTTGTTTACATGCTTGTTTACAGGTGAACAAAAAAACAGCTCTAAAGAAGGCTCCACAGTCAAATTCTTTCACTGTGCGGATACCAGGATTTCTCGCATTCAATTCGTATCTTCGCGTTTATCACTCAATTGCGGATTCGCCTTCTTGATGTACTACTCGAGCACATCCTCATACAATCTTGAGGGTAGCCAGGCTACGGCATTTCGTTATTAATTGCCGGAGTGTTCGAGGAGGGAGAGGGGGGGGGGGGGGGGAGGCGACCCCGCGTCAAGTATCTCTGGCCACTCGGCCATGGGCCCCCGAATAAACTACAGTGCAGTGAAAATACAGTGACTAACGTTTTGACGGTGTTAACTTCATAAGATCGACTGTTTTTGAAATCCCGCAGTAAACATCCAAAATAATTCCAAAAAAAAAAGAATGCCTAAAGCCTATGCCACCACCACATAGGCCTCCCTCCTTGCTACAATGCAGGGCTTAATGTGGGGCGAGGGTCACTGACGAGGAGGCCGAAACACTGGTGTATGGCCTTGGCATATCAACCTCGTTTAGGCTTTAGGCATTCTTTTTTGGTAATAACTTCGTCAGAGCCGTTTTGCTGTATTCCTCTAAACAAGCCTGCAAACAACAAACGTCTTTGAAAAAGGCAATACTGCCGAAACATCGGCCATTGTATTCTTATTGTTCTGCATCACCGGATCTGATAAATACCACTGATCCGTTGGTGCGATTTCTTCACGAAAGCGATAGAAGAAGGATATGATGCTCAGCGAATCTCTAGAGCGAGGGGACCCACCAGGGTACTTTTACATCCGATAGGGAAAAATGGAAGAGTTGCTGGTACCCGCTCGAGTCACTCGACGATCAACGGGACGACAGGTGATACAGGTGATATCGAGGTTACAGATGTCGGTTTCGAGATTATCAGATCATACTTCGAAATAACTACGCACCTGCTTTTGAAGTGTTCTTGTGGAGTTTTGAACCGCTTGCAGCTCCTGACTGACTTTCGTAATCTGCTTTCGAGCTTCATCTTGCTTCTCAATCATCAGCGCTTGCATTCTTGAAGTAATCTTCTTTGAAAGAGCATGGGAGATATCAAATTTGGTACTTTTAGATTATAATAGAACAAATGAACATTCGACCTCATTCACCGTATAAGAATTTTTCACATGAGTGTTAGCAATCATTCGAAACCTTGAAATCTCTGGTTACAGCTCTATGTGGCCGGTTTTTGAAAAAGTCCTGATTATAACACTTAAAATCCAAGATAAGATTATGTTTCACACGACCATATGTTTTTTCTTATCTCGCTTATATTTCGCTAGACAAACCTCCTTTCTTAGAGGGCTAGTACTCTTTAAAAAGTACAGATCTCGAAGAACTCAAACATTTGTTTAATTTTTGGAGAAGCTCTTTTGATAGCGCTGTAGGAGAAAGTAAGATTTGTGTTTTACACCTCGTCGGACTAAGCTCCTTCTTCATACTATTCGAAATCATTCGATAACGTAAGTTCCATTGATTCCAACGATGTGCTTATTGTCTGGAAAGACCGTTTCACTGCAGTGTAGCAGGGATAATAAGATCGAGTTTCACATCTTCGATGGCCTATCCAATTGCTAACTTACAGGCGAGGGGTGGGGCGATCGAATGGATGATCCAATGGGTTGGGCATGTGTGGTGCAACTTCTTATTCGATTGAGAATTTTTCTCGCCGCTTTGAAAGAAACTTCATACAAAACGATTAGCTCAGACACTAAGAGATTTCTACACGTTCATATACTTTTCGTTATTCCAGCGAACTATACGCGTGATAGAAATGAAGGCGCGCAGCTGATGTAAGACGTAATTTTATTTTGAATTTTACAGCGTTTCAAAAGGGTGTTTCGAAAAAACGGTTACATAAGACTTAGCTAGGGATTTAAGTTCCCTAGTGATTACTAAAACTCCCATGAGGAACTTTTGTACGAATGAGGTCGATTATTTCTTTGTTCGCTTATAACCGTAAAGTACCCATGTTCGATACATTGCACTTTTACAGGTCATATATTATTATTATTTTGCCTTATTCTATCCTTTCTGTTAAGGTAATTAATTAAGGTGTTTGGATGACTGGATTATGAACAACCTGATCTCTCCAGATTCGAAGAAGCTAAGAAGAGAGTTCGAAGTTCGAGAAGAAGAAGAAGAAGAAGAAGAAGAAGAAGAATAAACTTTATAATTATGACCTCATGCTTGGCTTACAGGAAAAAAAAGCTGTGAATTATTCAACAATGTCAAGGTCAGTAGATATTCGGCCTTGGAAATACGTACTTCAAATTATTTCACAGCCTTAAACGACCCACTCATCTCACGTAAAAAAGATAAATTTACGAACACATACTTCTTATAGCGGCCCTCAAGTTCTCTCTTCGATTCAATTTCTTCGACTAGTTTCTCGACATACCTAAAAGAAGAGTTCACTTGCTTCTTTAACTGAACCTTATGTATATTATGAGTGTGCCATGAATAAGCACACTGATCTGTTACTTGTACGATGAAGAATCGCATGGTGCAGTTGTTAAATGTGCCCTGAAATACACGTGTGAACGCTAGTTCGAGTCCGCGCCCAAGGCTCACTAAGCTTTCCATTTCTTTCGGATCGGCGAATTAGCTCCAGACTTGTCTAGAAGGAATGCAGCACTGACTCGATCTTGTAGGTAGGTCACCACATGCCATTGTACGCACAAGATATGCATTCAATCCCCTCGAATGACGCTTTGTGAAGTCCGATCCATGGCCCACTCCCAGGGATCGGTCAACGCCGATTTCCTTTGTCCTTTTCACAAGAAAGACATGTGCTCTGTTTGAAGCTATTTCACATGAGCGCGTCATGTATTCAACTCCATGTAAGCCTCAGTTTCAAACTTGGAGAGAAATTATGAGGCAAGCCGAGAAGGATGGATGGTGGCTCGATCAGCTCCAGAAGCGGATTCTTACGAAGAAGTATGTGCACAAAGAGCACTTCTAACGACTGCGTTGTACTCGTCGATGTTACTTGCACGATCGTGGGAAACCTCTCACAGAAATAAGAGTATTTCCTCCTACCATCTTTGTAAAAGAAAAGACTTACTGTGGTGACGACCTGATTTGGACCAGATAGTTCTTTTGCGGATCTCTTAGTTGATCTAGCACTGCCCTTACTTGTGATATCCAACTATCCAACTTGGACGAACTCACCTAAACGCAATAAAATTGGGTAACTAAATATCCAAGTGCTTCACGCGAATGATGACGCTACTTCCTGACCATGAGATAGCGTACAGCGGATTCAGTTGGCTAAGATAAGAAATCCCACAGATAACAGTAAGTTCAGCACTAGGGTTTTACCCTTCGCGCTGGAATTATGTGTATTCCAAGACTATATCTTGAAACCTGAAAGTCGTGATCTGTGAAATATCCTGACCTTGCTAATCTCAGCAGGTCTTTTTTCAAAGCCCTGAATGAATATATCCGATGAAGTCTCCCTTTCCTCGTCTTCTTTACGCATCATGAGAAAAGCTAGTAACTGAAAAGAATAGAATATAAGTGAATAGCTCATCGTTTTGAATGAGCGTTCTAACACACCTCATCAAGTTCATTCCTAATCACCTTTTGGGTGGTTAGATTCTCCACTACTCCAAGTGCATCTTCACCACGAGCCACTGCTTCAACGACAAGGCCTGGAAGGTCTATACAATGAAGAACGAACTTCATATACAAAAAAATCCCACCACCAATAATCAGTCTGAAGCAATTACGAGAATACAAACCACTTGAATCCGCTACAACATCGATTTGAAGGTCATCTTCTGGAAATTCTATAGACTCAGCATCACCGAAATCGATGCAGTCCTCACAAAAATCGATGTCATCGTTAGATGGCTTCTGAATGGCGAATGGCAACTGGGGCAACATATTGAATTCATTTAGGAACCCTCGACATTTCTTTTGATAATTTACCTGAAGCTGATGTGGTCATTGAAGGGGCGCGTGTGACCAAGTGGTTAGAGGTGCCCTATGAAGAACAACTGAAATAGTACGACCCCGTGCCCAAAGCTCACCAAGCCTTCCATCCTTTACGGGTGGATGGGAACCGGATTTGCGCGGGAGGATAGCAGCACTAGCTTTATAAGTCGACAAGCCACCGCAAGTTCTTGGAAAGGGTAGTCATGTATTCAGTCACCTCTACCGATGTTGCGAATTGAGATGGATGCTTGGTGCATCCGTCAGTATGATCGACGTCGTACCTACGTCAAGGATTCCATGTATTATTGCTTCGCAACTAACGAGAAGTTTGCTGCTACCAGAGTGGTGGTGATTCCTGACGTTGGCCAAATGATGGTTCGGTTTCTGAGAGGTAATGTCATGCTAAATTTTAGCCGGGGAGGCTCTGTTCAAGAAGATTAATCGTAGTCCTACACAGTAGTTCGACACACACAAGAAAGCATGCACGATGAGGCCAAAAATTTGGACGAGGGTTTTCATGGTGAGAAAAAAATTTAAAAAAGAGGTCTCGGCGCTGAGGTCACAACTCATCCACCCGTGAAGGATGGAAGACTTAGTGAGCTCTGAGCACGGGGTCGTACTATTAAACACGTGTTCTTCATATGGCACCTCTAACCACTAGGTCGAATTCACCGACTCCATATGGATGGAAGGCTTTGCGAGCTTAAGGCACAGGATCGAACCATCGACCACTTGAGTGCCGCGCACCTTTGACCAATGCGGCACACGATTCTCATGACGTTGGCTGGATTTGATAGTTGCAGAAGAATACAAACGTTCCGACCCACCTTGTCCCGTTTCAATAACAGATCGTACGACGGTGTCTCGACACTATCTGGAGCTACGCCATATTTATACTCAAAAGTCGTTGGTTGGACACCTCTACGTAGGATTAGACTGATTAGAGGTAACAGCTTCACTGGCAGATCGCTTCGTCTATAAAAACCATACAAGCTGAGATATTTATTGGAATTATTTGCAATGACAACGTACTGATAGACATAATGTCTGAAATTGACGCAGTACTCATATGGCTCCTTTAAACCGACGATTTCAGTAGTTAGCTTCGCAAAGAACGAAGGTAGATCGGCTGCTAATGCAAGGAGTTCGGCTC
Source organism: Parelaphostrongylus tenuis (assembly GCA_019055375.1). Classification (NCBI taxonomy): domain Eukaryota; kingdom Metazoa; phylum Nematoda; class Chromadorea; order Rhabditida; family Metastrongylidae; genus Parelaphostrongylus; species Parelaphostrongylus tenuis. The sequence continues at coordinate 205,186 of JAHQIW010000064.1, read as the reverse complement.
GAAGAGAATGACCCTTAAATTCCTATTTCAAGCTTTTAGCTTACAATTTAGGATAAATAATAGTACAGTTCAATGCACAACAATAAATAGCAGATATCCGAGAATGTTGAGAGTACGGAAAGCCTTGAACCTCGAGCGAGAGTTTAAAAAAGGCCCATCTGTACCAAAGCGTGAAAATTGGAAGATGTTTATTAGGCCTGACTCGTTAATAGTTATTTACTGACAGCTCCGACACCTTGTGACGTAGAAAAAGCAGTAGAAAAGCTGGAAGTGCAGCGGCTAAGACGCGCCCTTGGGAAAGGTGAAACGCGGGTTCAACTCTCGTCCAAGGTCCTAAGCTTTCCATATCACTCAAAATTCATCGATAGATATTTCTATAATAACACTGCTATAAAAGCTGCGAAACCAAAAGGAATTCTGAGATAACAAGCAGTTTGTAATGAGTGTAGAGCCAGGAATTGTCAAACCTGAATCCCTAATCGAGTCAATTCTTTTTCATAGATTTTCCTGCCATCCTCTGCTTGCTTGCAGTAATCTTTTTCTTTCCGAACGGTTTCCTGAACAATTGAACTGCGAGGAACAACTTACCGTCTCAATTTGCCGATAGAAAATCAGCTCACATACCTCCAAAGTCTGCTCCGCTTTCGTAATTTGTTTCTTCAAAGCTGGTATCTCATACTGCACTATTCGTTGTAAGATCTAAACGCAGCAATCTTCTACTACAATTCCAATAAATAAAGAAAAAATAGAGTTAAGATCCCATGTAATAAGGCTACCTGAGCCGATTCGGCAAGATATAAGTTGTTCCGCTTGTACAAAGACTGGATTTCCTGGAAAAGAAATTGAATTCCTTGTTCCGCTTCATAAAACTTATGCCTACCACTTATTTATTTCATTTTGCTTGATCCGTAAAACACTTTTTTCATTGTACAGCTTCCAGTACTTCTAGCGTTCGATCGTCTCCCCGCTGGTTCGTGGATTTCGTCTTCTTCAAAACGTCGTAGGATACTGGTTGAGCACTTGCAATTTCGCGGATACCCAGGCAGGCGTGCTCGGCGAGGAATTCGTTGATGATTGTCGAGGAATGTTGGCGGTGTGAAAGATCAACCTCGCCTAGACCCGCTTTGAGCATACTAGCCACTTGGTCGCAGATTCCTATGCCCTATAGGGCAAAAGGAAAACGACATCCACCACTGGAAACACCATAAATGCAAAGGAAATCGGACTCAATATGTAGAGCGACTTTTGTGGGGGAATTCGACATCATCACTTAACGTCGATTCTACGAAAGGCTCATTTTTGATAAAAGTTGGTAACATACTAAATCTGATTTTAGATGGTCCACCTGATACGCGGAAAACACAGAGAAAGAAGCTATGTGTTAATGACCTTCAATTCGGTACAAAAAATTTGAGGAACGAGAAAAAATTGAATATTTTTCTTCAAAATCAAAATAAATAAAATTTTTCCTGACAGCTGACAGTCGCTAACAGATTATGACATGACAGCCCAATATTAGGTTTATAAGGGAAGAACTGGAGAATTCTTTTGAATGCCGAAGCTGACAGGCAATCGATCTTGAGAGTCATTAGAACAAATGAAGTCATTAAAGTAGTGGCTAGATGGTGAAGTGATAACAGGCGCCTCTTATAAGCGTAGAACGTCGGTTCAACTCTCACCCGAAGTCAAATTTTTGCTCACTCGATATTCTTAGAAATCAAAACATTTACTGATAAACCTCAAGACTTCTACGAGAGGTTATCATCGTAAAAATCAGCACTATTACCTGCCAGTCCTTCATTCGCTGAGACGAATAGTATCCGAGAAAGTTCCGTGTGTCTTTTTCGGTGTCTTGTAGAATCTCAACAATACGAAGACAATGGAAGTAATTTATATCTGCAACAGGACTATCCCCTTTGATATTCGAATTAAGAAAACAAGTAAAAAGTATGACACAATTCGTTGAAAGTGTTTTCTTAAAACCACGCTTGAACTCCATTTTTGTTTTATTATTTTTGTTAAATTTGGTACGACCCGTCATCACAATTTATTAATTCGCGGATCCCAATACTTCCAGCACTCAATTCGTTTTTCGTCTTCTCGAATGTCATAGAATACTGGTCGAGCATGCCTCAACATAATCTCGAAGACAGCCTTGCTGTGGCTTTCCATGAAACGTCGTTATTTGACTGCCGAAGAGGGTTGGGTGTGAAGCTCGGCTCCACGTGCGCCGTGACGAACACCACAACCACTCGGCCACGTCACCCCCCCCCCCCCTCAATCCAATATACCTGATGATTATTACGTGAGACAACATGTCATATGGTCCGTTATGGGCTCTGGTACAGCTGATACAGATGTTACAGCCTTGGCAGCCTCATCAGTCGGGCAGTTCCCTTCGTCTTTGATCAATCCTCTCGCGGATCCCCACATCGACTACACAGAGTAGGTGACGACAAATGATTTACACGTGCTGTCAGGTGAAAATAAATCACTAGTTGTAATGCTGCAGACTCGATTGCTCTTGGCTGGTATTTTGAGATATTATATCGTTCGTTTCGAGCGTTTTCTTCAGAAAGGAGGATTGGCTAAAGTCAAAAGGCACGCCCGACCGACGAGGCTGCAAGGCCAAAACACGTGTACCGGGCTGTGCAAGTGCCCATACACAGACCATATGGCATGTTGGCTCAAACAATAACTACCAGACAAATAAAAGTGTAAAACTCTGGTCTTTCATAAGGTCTCATATGGCAGTTCGGGTGGTAGACATACGTTTCGGCCTTCATGTCAAACCTCATCAGCAGCACGGTACCTTTCGTTTTAACCGAGCTCTCTACATATAAAGGAATCGGCGCCGAACAGCTTACACAGTTCGGCAGGTGAAAAGATCAGCTGACTGCAGTGACAATCGATTGCTCGAAGGGTAACTGCTACGCCGCATTCTTTTTATTTGACCGCTTTTAGGAGCAGTATGATGTTATACCCAGTGATGTGCAAAACTTTTGCCTCAAAAGGGATTCGAACCCGTATCCCATTTCATCCGAGAGCGCGCGCTCTAACCCGTTGTACTACCGACGTCCATTTTGCCATCGCTTTTTCTACAATGTTTCTTTCTGCCCGGTACTACTATATTTACTTAACAGGCTATTGATCAACGTCAGGTGATCTTTTCACCGGGCGTGCAGTGTAAGATGTTCGGCGTAGATTCCTCTATATGTAGAGGGACTCGGTTAAACCTAAGAGTGTCGTGCTATTGATGAAGCTTGACACGAAAGCCAAAACGTACGTCTAGCACTCGAAAATGGCATACCAGACCTCATGAAAGGTTTGAGATATGTTATCAAGTTAGAATATTTCCAAGCGAGATTTCAAAAAGTGATCGAATGTAAAGACAATCAAGAGGAATTCCTTCGATTTGACCGCTTTTAGCGATGGCATGATGTTACAGATATGCAAAGCTATGTTGAGTGATGTTCAAACCTCAGGGCGGTCTCGAACCCGCATCTCAGCCTATCCGGGAGCGCGTGCTCTAACCCTTTGCGCTACTGAAGCCCGTTTTGTCATCATACCCTATGTCTGAGAGCGTGACTGGGTTGAATGTCGATAACGACTATCCGACCCAAACCGTTGACGGTTGGTTGCTGACAGATAAATGCGGTTGCAGAGTAGAAAGAGTAGTGTCGAAACAAGCGTCGGTAGTGCAACGGTTCAGAGCACGAGAGCACGCACTCCGGGATGGAGTGAGATACGGGTTCGAGTCTCGCTTGACGCAAAGTTTTGCACATCACTCTATATCACTGGGTGTAAGGATAATCACTTGATTAACGATATGGCATTATGCCGAGACTTACAAGCGCCCTGAAGAAGCTCGACGATTTCGTCAGATTCCGGCATGTCGAGAATGGCATTCTTGATCTTCTCACGGACCACAAGAACGTCCTTCTGCCAATCCTTCTGGCAATGTCGGCGACTGATCAGCCAATCTGAGATCTCCTCTCTCAACGGGAAAGTCTTCTGGAGATCTCCCATGCCCAGTGAAATGTGAAAAAGTACTCTTACCTAGTAACTTGTTGCTATGAATGTCGATTGGCAAATCTTGTGGGTTGATCATTTTTCCTCTGAAAGCGGCTTTATCACATCAAATCACTGCCATTTAAATTCCTACATTTTATTACTTTCAAAAAAATTACGATGTTATAACTATAGAAAAAGAGGACTGAACGATATACAAAGCTTTCGACCACGGCCGGGTGTTGAGCCCGCATTTCAGCAATACCAGGGGCGAGTGATACCCTCTACGCCAACGAGGCCCCAGATTGGCTACCACGTTCTCTTCACAGATGACACATTTCGGATAGCTGTCTACGCGACTTGGTCTAATGTCGATGTGTACTTATCCAAAAGAACCCGTTAACGATTTGTTTCTGACAGCTATACGCATTTTGCCGTTTGGTAGCACAGATTTCCAAGGCTATCACTCACGCTGAACAAGAACTTCTCATAAAGAGTGTTAGTAATCATTCGAAAGCGTAAATCTCTGGCTAACGCTGCACGTGGTCCGCTTACCAAAAAGTCTCTACTATTACCCTCAAATACGAAAAAAAAACATTTTTGCTTCACATACGGGTTTTTCGCGCAAGACAGAGCCCTTTCCTTAGACTGTTAGTTACCATTCGAGAGCGTAAGACTTGCTGATTCCAACGCTGTTCGTATTTTGTGGAAAGATCGTTTCTCTGCAGCGCAGCAGGGGAAATAAGATTGACTCGCACACGCGATCATGCACTCTTTAGCCCATTCACAGGCCACGGAGTGGGGCGGCAAGGCGGGCTGGCGCGATCACCGATCGATGGCGGCTATGTAAAGAGCGATTTTTTATCGAAGAAGGACTGATAGCAAAGCATCGGCCGCTGCGGCGTAGTGGTAGCAAAAGCCTGCGTTGTGGGTAATTGCTTGGATTCGAACCCGCCTGGGGACGAATGCCTCGTATATCATTCAACAATCCTGTCCAGATATAGTTACAACACCACGACAGTGTTAGAATAAGGTGAAGAAAAAGAATAAATCTCATAGATCACTTATTCAGACAAATTAGCGCTTGAGCATAGATTTGAATTCGAGCAGACTTATCCGTCTAGTGAAAGAGAAATCAACATCAGGAGTCTCGATTCGTGCACGCTCACTATGCAAATGTTCTGGTTAAAAAAGGTGGCTCCAGAGCACACATTTCGATTGGAGCAGCTTAACCGTGCAAGTAAGAAAAATGACTGTGGAAATCTTAATTCGGACAGTACTAGCTGAGGAAATTGGCTCGAGAGCACATCTTGCGATTCGAGCACGCTCAGTCACGAAAGTATTTTGTGAGGACAATTCGGCTCTAGAGCAGTTATTTCGATTCGAGCAGTTTAACCTCGTCTAAGCGAAGAGAAATTGGCCACGGAAATTTTGCTTTGGGCAGTTCCGGTTATGTGGAAATTGGCTCTGGAGCAGTGATTTCGATTCGAGCACGTTCATCACACATTTTTTCTGAACTTTATATTTTATTGTTGCTTGAAAAGTTCCCGGGAATTTCTTTTCCCAAGGAAAAATCGTTTTCCAATTCTTCATCTTTGTTCTGCTGATTCGTGTGAAGATTCCCTCGTATCTCTGAGGTGTTGAACTATTCCATTTCTTTCCGTTTCGAGTGTTTTCTTAAGACCACAGCTCAAATTTCAAGATGCCTGATGAGAATTTTTTGAGCCAGGCATGTCAGTGGTCTATCAAAGAGTGCTGACTTATAGAGCGCGATGAATATACTAGCCAAGAGCAATCGAGTGTACAACACTTTATGTTAGGTGAGATTTTCACTGGACATGGAGTGTAAAAGGTTCGTCGTCGCTAGCTCTTAGTGCGGGGATTGAAGCACCCACACAGGATTGGCAAAAGACGAGAAGGGTAACTGTGCGATTGACGAGATCGCAAGATCGAAACACGTGTATCGGGCTCCATAAGTCAGCCCTCTTTGATAGACCACTGACATGCGTGGCTCAAAAAATAGTCACCAGGCATATTCCATTTCCAGCGTTTTATCACTGAGTATTGTCAGCTAGCGGGACTATTCTTCGGATGTCTCAGGAGAGTCCGTCGTCCTCGGGAACTCGTCCGTCCAACTCTGCAGGTGTTTTTTCCGTTCTGGGTCGAGCTCTTTCGAATTCTAGCCGACTTCCTCGGGTCTAAAAAGCGCTATTGCAGGACTCATCGAATGGTATGATTCGCCGAAAATTTTCCTTTCCTCTCAAGCAAAATCGCTTGCTAACAGTCGTTTGCTGAAGTGTCGAAGCGCTGAAGATTTCTCACCGTCGCGATCCTTACTCACTGGTTCGTTCCATTGAAATTTTTATGGCCACTATATTTATTCGAGGGTGGGGGGAAGGGGCCGTGGCCAAGTGGCTGTGATGCTCGTCGTGGAGCGTGTGGGCCGAGCTGCACTCCCGACACTCTCCAGCAGTCAACAACATGGTCCTGTGGACCGCCACAGCCAGGCTAGCCTCGGGATTACAAGGAGACATGTTCAACAGGTATTCTACGCCATTCAAGAAGAAGACGAAAAACGAATTGAATGCTGGAAGTACTGAGATCCGCACATTGAAAGATCGCGATGACGAGTCGTGTAAATGAAAAAAAATGAACAAAAAAATAAGGAATATATTTATTCGGAAGGGCGGGTATGGCGCATTGACGTTGGAGGTGCCTTGCGACACACACATGGTCGATGGTTCGATCCCTCGCCAAGGCTCACCGCGCATTCCATTCCTTCGGAGTCGATGATTTGGTAGCAGATCTGTCTGGGAGGACAACAGCACTGATCTGATACATCGGTAGGCTACCGTGAGTCGTTATAATGGTCAGAGGTGCATTCTGTCACCTTAATCCTTTCGGGATTATGGACCTAATCCTCTGCGCCTCTAACACAGCGTGTTGCGTCTAACAATGGCTTATAACCCAGCCTGCCATCATTGGACGCATCGCGCTGGGGGCTAGAGACGCAGAGGGTTGGGTCCGTGGTACCGAAAGGAACACACGATTCTTGATGAAGTGGAATGAATGGCGCATCCATCAGGGATTGATCAAAGACTCTATTCTTTTTTGACTCTTTATGGCGTGGGTGAGAAAACTATGTAAGCTTTGTGCAGGTAAAAAGAACCTGTGAGTGTTGACCAACTTTAAGGGATGCGGCATTCAGTCTGATGAGGCATCGTTTAACCCTTCCGATACTATGGATCAAACCCTTTGCGTCTCTAACCCCTTGCGTATCTTGTCTAATAATGGCACGCTGGGCTTAGACGTCATTGTCAGATGCAGCACGCTGGTGGGTTGTAGACGCAGGGGTTGGGTCCATGGTCCAGGAAGGAGTAAGGTGACTGAGTGGATACCTGACCTTCACAATAACTCGCTCACAGATCTATTAGAGTCAGTGTTGTCGTTCCCCGACAAGTCTGGTGGTGATTCATCAAGCCTGGAGGGTGGAGGGAAGGAAGGCGCGGGATTGAACCATTGGCCATGTGTATGTCGTGGTGCTCCCTCTAAACACTGCGCCACACGACCCCATTCTTTGTGAAGGTACGCCCACAATCGATAGGTATCGCATATATCACCTTTAACCCCCTCAAAACTGGAGAAACTCAAGCCTCATCAGGACCTCCATCTGTCCCCACGTGTGCGATCTCTACAGAGGTCACATCGTGAGTTTGCACGTTTTTTAAGACTTCTGGTAGAATCCACTTCAAATTTACCATTCTTAGTGAGAAAGCAGCCCATGATTAGTTAGCCGATCCCTCCAGTGGCAGGTTGGGATTCTGGGCGGCATGTAGAACTTTTAGGTATCTACTCGGATAAATGATAAAGGATCGAAAGCTCTCAGAGTTCTTTTTGATTATAAGGGAACATATGAAAAACCGATCTCGTTCGTTGGAGAGGAACTTTTCATAGATGTGTTAGTAGCCATTCGAAAGCTGGAACTTCAGGCTACAGCCCCACGTCGTCGGTTTTTGAAAAAGCCTCTTTTTAGTTGCTACAGAAGGAGATTTCTTGCCTTCCAGGCACGCATACTTCTCTCTAGACAAAGCTCTTTCTTTGGGCTATCAGTTCCGGCTAGAAACATGCGTGCCTTAGGCTAGTTTTATTTTGGATTTTACAGCGTTATGAAAGGATGTTTCAAAAAACCGGCGATGCAGGGTTGTAGCCTGAAGTCCCAGTTTTCGAATGATTATTAGCACTCCTATGAAATGTTCCTCTCCAGTTGATGAGGTTGGTTTAATTTGCCCACCTTATAATCACAAACTATCGCTTTCGTTGCTAATGAATCCCTGAGGAATGCGCTATCCCTTTTTGTGCAAGTCGTAGCATCGTAGAGGTGACTGTGCATATCTGGTCATTAGAAAGGCCCGCGGTGGCCTACCGACCTATCTAAGTAGTACGGCTATTCTCCTAAACAAGTCTGACACCAACGCGTGACTCCAAAGGAGTAGGAGGTTTGCTGAGCCTTGGGCGTGGGGTCGAACCATCGACCCTCGAATGAGCGACTACGTGTGTGTCGCGGAGCACTTCTTGCTATTGCGCCATACGCGCTTTTTAAGAGAAAAATGAAAGACTTGAATCTTTCTTTTATAGGTACCCCATCAACATCGGATTTCGATAGTCTCTGGTGTGGCACTTCACCACAGGAAGATTTCAAGTCGTCAGGCGGAGGTGATGGTACTTCAGCTACAAATCGACTCAACAGTGTCTTAAATAGCAAATCTGATTCGGTATGCCTTCTCAGTCTGCTTTTACCATTTGGTTTTCTTGAGAGTTGCTACTTTCCTTTGTTAAATGTTCGATATTTCCGGTTACGCCACGTCGATCTCAAGTGAATAAACTTTTGATGAGACGGAGGCGACTCAGGACTGCTGAACAGCTTAGCGTAGACGAAGTGAAAACACCTACATTTGAAAAGAAATGTTTGTCAATGGAAGAAGGCCTTGCCATCGGGAAAGCATCGCTAGGTAATCAAGAGGATTTATCTAGGTAACCCTTCCGGGACCATGGGCCCAACCCGCTGCCTCTGTGAACCCCAGCGTATCGCGTCTAGCCCCCAGTGTACCGTCGTTAGACGCAGCACGTTGGGGGTTAGAGACGAAGGGGGCTTGGGTCCATGGTACCGAAAGGGTTAACTACTTTTTTGACAGTGGTGTGACTTTATGATCATATATTCAATTATGTTGAGTGACATGCAAGATTTTGAATCTCAGATGCGAGTTGAACTCGCGTCTCACCCTTTCCGGAGGGGGGATTGGTTGCTAACCATCGCGTCGGCCATACTCTTCTTCTGCTATCACTTTTAGACAATAAAGGTATCGATTCTGTCAGCAACCAACCGTCAACGATTTAGCTCCGATAAAGTGGGACCCTCGTGAACCTTATGCACGAAGTTCAAAGTCTTGCTGAGTAATTAGCTACAAAAGAAGAAAAATCTTGTTCTTGCACTTCATCTGTGAAACTTCAGTGAAATTGCGACAGCGTTTGAATGGTGAATTGGACAGCACTGGAATCGAGAAACCCAAGCTTAACGTACGTCATCGTACTTTCCTTATCTTCGCCTTGACATTTCCGTTATCGAAAGGGTTTTTGAAAGGGCTCTTTTCCCTCAACAAAGAATTCTTCAGACTTCTAGTAACAATTCGAGTGAATGAATTCTGATAATGACAAAAATCCTATAAAAGCCTTTGTTATAAAAGCTGTGTTGATAAAAGCAGCGCTGTAGTATTGTGAATAATGAGCTTTGGTTCCACACTCTGCGCGTTTCGGTGGATTTTTCGCTAGCTTGAATTCTTCCCCAGGTGAATAGGATTCATGCGATAGTCTAAACCACGGCGATTTCAACAGTGTATTTGCTTTATGAAGAGACCATTTTACTCCACTGCACAGAGAAAATAAGGTTGATTTTCACTTCGCCGCGCAATTCTGGTCCACTAGGGAGCGTGGGGGCCATGGATCGGTAATTGGTTGATGGACTGCGCAGCGCTGCTCCTCTACGTAATCAAATGTACTGCGCGATTTTTGTTATCAGATTTAGGAATTTTTTCTCCTCAGTGAATAAAGAATCACATGTAGGATACTTATGCTTAGGTTCAGCACCGGGTTTATTAGGCAATATGAAATGAAAACGGAAAGCCTAAATCTTTAGAACGATCACACAAAGTTTCTTCTACAATGCCAATACGAGAAACTCAGAAGTCTCTACGAAATGGAGAAATTCCCAAACATATAACAGAAGTGAATTGCAAACGATAACGCGCGGGGTTTGTGAGATACAGTTTTATTCTCATAACTGCAAGGTGTAAGAAGGGCTTTCATTAAAACAACTCCATTTCAGAATTCGCCGTGAATTAGGCTTATAAGTGACTACTTGAAATCGAGTTGTAAGTCCTTGTCTGCCAAAAAAGGCCTCAAAAAACCCTTCGCGGGAAAGTTTCTCCGTTTTTTAGGCGTATAGACACAACTCAGTGTTTTCAGAATTCAGGCTCTCATCATCTTAAAGCAATACAACCGTGTTCACCAAATATTTCACCTATTTCTTCCCACTCGTCATCAAAAAAGAATATGTATGTTTACAAAAGCTGTTTTCAAGCATGTTTTTACTTTTCCTGATGTACTGAAAGTGCGCTGTCCTTTTGTCTTATAAAGCTTTCGCGAGACTCGTATATTTTCTTCAGAATGGATAGGCAATATTTTGGCTATTGCGCTTTCGTCGCAACCGTTTATCTTCCTATGTGGGAGAAGTCATCAGCGTGTTGTCACACACTATGAAAAACAAAAACTCTCTCTCTTTTGGAGAAAACATTTTTCTAATCATGCGTGATAGCACCCGCTGACTTCTGCCATATACTTGGATGCTTGGACGGTTCATCTTCAGGAATTGTGTGGACCTCAGCTCAGAAAAAGGTGCTACTCCAGCCATTTGTACCCTGAAATCTCGAGCTAAGCCCAATCGGTCGGGTCTTTCGTAGATCGTCACCGGTTCTTGTGGATCAGAGGGAGATTGTTACCATGCGACTGTTAGCTGCCAAGATGGCCATCATTCCTGGTACGGTTTACTCGTGGAAGCGTCGGACTCCTCAGCTTGGGTGGACCTGCTGGAACAGGGGGAGGGGGTGATTAGACTCCCCGCGTTCTTCCCAGCCCGACACCCACAGACGCCTCCTTGTTACGATGAGGCTGTAAACCATTCGAGAGGCCTCTCCCGTGTACGGAAATAAACGGCTTCGAGGGAAACGAAGTTGCTGAAAAGTAATCCATCGAACTTGATGAAAATATACCAATCTCGGCCAAACTTCAAATGACGAAAAGAAGAGTTTGTGCAATAGTTTCCATTTTTCATGCCGAGCTTTAGTGAGGGTCGGTCTTCTAATCTAAAAGTGAACTTCTCCCTCTAGAGATACCGTGCTTACTCCATCAATGGCTCGCTCACTACCACAGTCGTACTACCTCACAAGCACTCCGAAAAGGTTAGCGGCAATCCACTTGCATTGGTCTTGTTCACATTTTTTTAATTATCTTGCTACGCGTTGCTTTGACTGCTGCCTGTGGTTCTCATCTTCTTTCTGTGATTGTCGTAGAATGCTGGAAGAGACGGTTCTCCTTGTTATCATGGATGTAGCCGAGCTAAGACATTCCCTAAGGCAATCCATAAGATTCACTGTTTTTCAAAAACTCATAACAAACATACAAAATAATTCCAGAAAGAATGTTTTAGGCCTAAACGAGGCTGGTGCGCCAGGGCCATTCGGCTCCTCGTCAGTGATCCCCGCCCCACATTTAGCCCTGATTGTAGCAAGGAAGGAGGCGTTTGTGGTGATGGCATAGTGTACAATGACACTGGTCCGTCACCACATCATTATCATCACATCATTGTAGCACTTTTCAGTCAATGGATCTCGGCTGGTAGACCAAAATTAATCCATAAGATCGACTGGTTTTTTGAATCAAAATAATTCCAAAAAAGAATGTTCTAAGCCAAAACGAGGTTGGTACGCCAAGCCCATACCATTTTTCAAAAACAGTCGATCTTATGGATTAATTTTGGTGTACCAGCCGGAATCCATCGGCTGAAAAGTGCTACAATGATACAGTGATAATGATGTGGTGATGGACCAGCGTCATTGTGCACTATGCCATCACCACATACGCCTCCCTCCTTGCTACAAGCACGGCTTAATGTGGAGCGGAGGTCACTGACTAGGAGGCGAAACCGTCGAAACACCTGTGTATGGACCTGGCGTCCGAACCTCGTTTAGGTTCAAAACATTCTTTTTTGTAATCATTTCCTAAGGCATTTGTTTCCGCTTGTAAGGAAGTGCTGAGGGGAAGTGGGATCGAACCAGCGCATGGCTTATCAGGTTGCTTCCCAATGGTAGACAGCTAAAATCCTGTGCAATGTTTACAATTAATCCGTGAAGTTTCTCATGTTATTAATATCGTTTAGCACATCATTCAAACGATATCTAACAATGGATGGTGGCACCGTCAGTGACGAAGGTATGAGTCAGGTATTTTCAGCTTTTGTCCACTTTTGTTCCATTCCTATCTTGTAATATTTTAGGAATAATAAGAAAAGTACCGCGTACAAAAAGTTTAAACGTTGCCGAGGAAGGAAGCGATGATGACTCCTTTCTCAATGATATATTTGTACCGTTTACTCATCCAAGTCAGTATGTAGAAATGTTAAAACAAGGCTCTGCAAAGAGGTAGACTCCTTGTTCGTGTTGTTCCCCAGTTTCTTCCATTTCAAAGGCTGCTTTGACCGAAATTCGAGAGGAATAAGTTTGCCATTTCAAAGACTACTTGAACCGAAATTTGAGAGGAATAAGTTTGATCCAACCTATATAGTTATCTTCTATTTAAATCGACTATAGTGAAGTGTCTTTATTTATATGCCACTACTTGAAAGAAGTCCGTTTTATCCGAATTCCAAGTCAGTATGTAGAGATGTTGAAACAAGGCTCTGCAAAGAGGTAGACTCCTCGTTTGTGTTGTTCCCAATTTTTTCCATTTCAAAGACTACTTACGGAAATTTGAGAGGAATAAGTTTGACCCAGCTTATATAGTTATCTTCTATTTGAATCGATTATAGTGAAGTGTCTTTATTTATATGCCACTAGAAGTCCGTTTTATCCGAGTTGTCATGATGTATTGGTGCCTTTTTATAAGGGTTTACAGTTTGTGGCTTCAAATAAACATTGTTTCCTACTGGATTAAGGAGTATTCCATAGACAAATTCACTTTTGATCCACGTGAATTCTTTATTCTACTGCTTCTAACAGTTTATAACGTTGTAAATACACATCTATGAATGTTGAGCAGGAAACAAAATTCGATCCAAGCGGCGTTGAACCCAGGTCTCATTATAAGGATGCGCGTGCTACCACTGTACCACCGAGGCCACCGTAGATTGCACATGTAGAAATAGTTGTCAGCCTGACTGGGTTGGTGGGTTCAATGCCTGATATGTTCTTACCAGGTCTAGCTGTCGATGGTTTGTTGCTGACAGCTTCGATAGTTCACCCCGTTGAAGGCCACTTGGTACGCCGAGACGTCAAATCTCTCTCAGCTACTGTAATGGCAGCGTCTGGGTTAATAGGAAGGCAGGCAGGCAGCCGGACATGCAGATGCTGAATGCCTGTAATCGCCGCGCTAGTGATGGCACGACGCTGCCTTCCTATCAACGGTGGTCCGCAAAGGGTTATACTGGAGAACGAGTAGCAGTAAAGCGGTGGCCTCAGTAGTGTAGTGGTAGCACGCGCCCATGGCATGGGTGAAAAGAGGGTTCAACTTCCGCCTGGGGTCGAACACTTCATATGTCGCTCAACATTCATAGATATTTCTGAACTATTCATAGGACGCGGTTTCAAATATGCGGATCAGAGCACTTCTTCCATTCCATTCGTTTCATCCAGTCTACATCACCAATGAAGGTCTTCACATTCGCAGTCTTTTTCGTGCTCGTCGAGTTGATTTTCTCTTGAGATCCTGGGGTTTTTTTCGCTAGACTGTACTATTGAGAACGTCATCATAGGCGGTGGTCTACTTGTGTCGATTGGCGGAAGATTTTCTCGTCTGAGTCGAGTCTCAATCCGCCATTGTTGGAAGGATGACAGCTTCGTTAGTTTGGTGCTAGGGCCTTCAAATGTATACTTTAGTTTCTCGCTTAATCGTGGCTCACAACTATTTATTAGTCTTAGAATTCAAAGCTACAGCAGGGTTTAAGCCTCTGCAAGTTCTCCTAATTTGAGAAGTTCAACAATTAGATCTGGAGGTACAGAGATGAGTGGATCAGTCCCAGGATATGTAGATATCCTGGAGGCAACGTAGTTACTTGCTGGTAAGTGGTGACGATGTGGAAAAGTCAAAACAATCTTTTTGAGATTGTGCAGAGGTCGCCTGAATCCTTGGAATACATGAGGGCTGTTCATTTAACTTTTGAGACTTAATCATGTTGGAAGCAATGTGATCACTCAAACTGCCCTGGATTTATGATAGATCTGAAAATTCGCGTAGATACTGGCTATAGGATTACCCTTTCGGGACCGTGAACCCATCTCCATTACATCTCTACCCCCATTGTGACAACGCTGGACGGTCTGCTCCACCTACTCTGCACCTTTAAGCCTCGGCGTGCAAACGCATCAAGTGTATTATTTTATAATTTCGATCGTATTATTATGGTTATTTTTCTACTTATGTCAGCATAGTACATTTACATATAACATAAACAGGAAAATAATAATAGCACTATTGAAATAATTCGATAATACACTTAATGCGTGCCCACGCCGAGGGTCAGAGATGCGGGTTGAGCAGACCGTCCAGCGCTGTCACGCTGGGGCCAGAGATGCAGAGGAGTTGGGTCCACGGTTTCGAAAGAATTCAGGGGAGAGGGGGAACAAGAGCCATCACCAAAACCGGGGTTTCACCATTCGTACAGCATTATTTAGACCTTTACGTAGATTCTGCGAAATGAACGGAGGAGGGTGATCGTTCGTGGGGTGACTAGGTTTTGGCGTTGTCTCGTGCGCTCCTGGATATGGTCATGGACTAAATTCATTATGTTGCGGTATTTGATTTAAGGCTAGCACCATCAGACGCCTAATAAATATGTGAACGATCCATATCCTCAATTCAATGATTCATAATCACTTTTGTTCCTAAATAATGTACGTCAGTCATTCATTCGTTTGAAAGCTCAAGAATTCTTTATTTTACCACTATTATAAAAAAGTTATAACGTCATAACTATATATCCAAGAATGTTGAGTGATATGTAGTACTTTAGACCTCGCCAAAGAGTTGAACCCGTGTCCCACCCTTTCGGGGAGTGCATGCTAACCAGTGCACTATCTCGGCTCCTGTTTTGCTACTACTTCTTCTGTGCCCCTGCAGAAGGTATGACTCGAGTTCAATTTCTCAAGTTTTAGTGTTTCCAAATGGACAAGACATCGACACAGAAAACTTAGAGATAGAAAAAATGAGATAAAATCAGAGATAAATTAGTCGGATGACATTCTGATAAAGAGAGACTATCACTGGCTCCTACAAATCTATCACCGTACGCTACTACAATTGTCCACCTGTCAAGATGAAGAAAACAGAACGATTAAAATGGACCATGACGGGGAAGATGACATGCCGCAACACAAATTCGTTATCATTAACCCTTTGAGGACCATATGATACGTTTGTATCAAGCCGCGCGACGTTAGATCCCACTCAGCTACTGTGAAGGCAGCATCGCATCCCGTGGGAAAGCCGGCGCATACAGCCAGAGATGAATACCCAGTTAGTGGTGGTACTGATTCTCGTGGAAAAGCAACGGCGCGACGCCCTCTGCCCATCAACGCTAGCTCTCAAAAGCTTAATAGTACATCACTTCTTTACTCACTTTATTTGACCCATATCAGACTTTTTCTTTTCTTCCATGGGGAGCCCTGAAACTTCAAGCATTCGCTTCATCTCCTCGATTGCTAAAAGATTTCATTCTCACAAACGACGCATGATACTTGTCGAGCACGTCTCCTTCCAATCTCGAGGGCTGCCTAGCTGGGGCATTCGTATCAATCGCCGGAGAGTATTAGAAAAAGGGATCAATTCTGCATCAAGCCGCACCGAACATATATAGCCACTCAGCCACGGCCCCACTGATTATATATCCTTTGAATTTAACAAAGAATCGCGGCAAAACCAGTAATTGTGTGAACTTTCACAGCACGGGGTAAGCCTAGTACTAAAGAAGAAAAATATAAAGGATGAAAAGATAAAGCTCTCGGCTTTGACCAATCCCTCGGGATGCGTCACGCATTGAGCTTCATTGAGCACAAGGGGAACGAAAGGTGTCCCACGATACGAGTAGTCGATGGTTAGATCCCGCGCCCAGGTTCACCAAGCCTTCCATCCCTCCGAGATCAGCGCAATGGTAACAGACTTGTTTGGGAGGATAGCTGCACCGACTTAATGTGTCGGTAGCCCGCCACGAGCCATTGTAAAGATAATATATGTATTCAATCACCTCTAATGATGCTTGATGAAAAAAGGCATACATACATGAGAAAATCTACGATTCTAAAATCCGTCGTATAGCGACGACGACATTATCAATTTGAGCCGGTAAGTCACATGAGGTGTCGTTTTTCAATATGATATCGTGGACATAAGCGTCGAGACCACACTCAGACGGCATGTCATCAATGCCTTTGACGAACTCGAAACCTCGTTGTTCTCTCTCCTCGAGGCTCGCCTCCACACGAACTGTGAGGCATGGATAGTTGCTCCTGAAGTACTCGATATCTGTTGGCCTCCTGCAGTCCGAAATGATCACAACGTCATCATCACAAGTAGCAGGAATTGTCGCTCTACAATCACTAATAATTTGAGCATAAAACAAATATTATCACACGGTTCATTTCGGCTATAGGGGAACAAATGAAAAATTGACCTCATTCGCTTCACAACAACTTTTCAAATGAGGGCTAGTAACCATCTGAAAGCTGAGATATCTGGCTAGAGCCCCACGTCACTGGTTTTCAAAACATTTTTTCATAACGGTGTAGAATCCGAAATAAAACTACTCTCAGACGCGATCATTCGCCGCCGAACAGAGCTCTTTCCTTGGACTATTAATGATCGCTCGATAGCATAATCGTTGCTAATTCTAACGTTATTAACAATTTGAAAAGAGCTCTATCTTGGGAGAAAAATGCCTGTGTGAAAGTCAAGGGATTTCCTTTTGTAACAACGTCAAAAAAGGCTTCTTCGAAAACCGGCGACGTGGCGCTGTAGCCAGATATCTAAGCTCTCGAATGACTACTAACATTCCAATGAAAAGTTCCTGTCTAGCGAACGAGGTCGATTTTTCCTTGGTCCCCTTATTACCGAAAGAACAGTTCATACTTCAAATCATGTTTCAAACTGCAAACCTGCAGAAGAAATCCGGTTCCGCTGCACGTATTCTCTCACCCCATCTGATCATCTCTAAGCGATGTAATTCCTTATAAGGACCATTTGAGATGAGTTCGGAATAATCGAGACCTTAGAATAGTGGAATCACATCCAGAAGACACTATTAGGAATATCCAGAAATGTTTAGTGAAATGCAAAACTGTGAACCTTAGGCGGGAGTCGAAATCGCACCATCCATATCGTAAGCGCATGTTATCACTAGACTAGACCTTGATGCTGATTTTGCCTACCACACCAAACCCGTAGACGGTTGTTTGCTGACAGTTGTGATGTCATATAACAAAGAAAGATTGGTAGCAAAGGGATGGCGCAAGTGATGTAGGATGGCACGCGATTCTCGAAAAGGTGGGATGCGAGTTTAACTCCCACCCGAGTTTGAAAGTTCTGCATGCCACTCAGCATCCTTAGACATGCTGATAATGATGCTATTACACAGATAAGCTTCAATACATCCAATCAAACACTAATCCAATGTGACTGTTGAGACTTCACCTCACTTGCACAGTTATATGTGTACCCCCATTTTCACCGCACTCGCCATGAAGTGACACCAATTCGTGCCGGCGGAATTGCCCCCCCTTCCCTTCGCAAATAATCGCGCCTTTTGCTCTGCGTATTTTTTATTCCAATTTTCGCTAGTTTTTTTCTACATAATCTCTACCAATACCGGAAATATCGAAGTCTTGTTCGTGATTTTAAAAAATCCCTTAACTTCATAGTCGCTGTTGGCATGTTCTAGTCGGTTTTTCCTACAACATATAAGAAAGATATCTCGCTATTCTTTACGCTCATTCCATCCGCCATCTAACAGAATGTGCATCGGTGTGAAGGGAAATGAGATATGCCTGATAATCATTATTTGAGCCACGCATGTCAGTGGTCTGTCAATGAGGGCTGACTTATAGAGCCCGATACACGTGTTTCGATTTTGCAATCTCGTCAGTCGGACAGTTACCCTTTCTCGTCTTTTGCCATATAAGTCAGCCCTCTTTGACAGACCACTGACATGCGTGGCTCAAATAATGATTGTCAGGCATATTGAAATTTGAGCAGTGGTCTTAAGAAAACACTCAAAACGAAAGGAATTGAGACAGACAATACTGTCATTACGAAGACTCTCTACAATTCCCCGACAACTGAGGTACTTGAGGGCATCAGAAGTATTAGGTCGTTCCATAAGTTATAACATTAGAGCAATAAACACCAAATTTATCAGTCAGAAGTAATGTTAATTGCATGATAAGGCATCGTTCAATCGCGCCTTTTTTGCAAACATTTTAGTATACAACTAGCCTATACTTGCATTAAGATGGAGCTGTCCGTGGGAACATATTCGCCTCCTACTCATGCACGAGTGGCGCGTAGGGGAAATGCTAGTGAAGCGATGCGCAAGATCAATGAAGCTTCCTGTGGACAGCCCAAGAACGACTGATCCTCCAGACTGTGTTCCTTCAGTTTAAGCTTTTCCAACCAATTCCTAGCCGTCCTTTCTGCAACCGTATAATCGCCCCAAGCTTCACTGAACTTGCGCGCCGCTTCACTAACATTTTCTCCCACGAGCCATTCGTGTATGAGTAGCAGGCGAGTTCGTTCCCACAACAGCTCCATCCTGCATATCAAAATGTTCGCAAAAAAAATGCTCAATTGAACGATACCAATATCATGTAAGTTCTGGTTAACAAATTTAGTGGACGAAGGGAACAGATCCAGAAACAAAAGATCCAGGGCCATGAGCGTAGCAAATCCTGTACTTGAGCTGTATCCAAGGCATATGTTTTGCTCCTAACTGAATCATCTTCACAACAATCGTGCTGATCCCAACACTTCTTGTATTCGCTTCGTTTCCTAGCATCTCTCGTCCACGAGGATCTCCGAACTTTTCTGTGTGGTTTTGGCTTCTGTTGAAGACTTTCACCTTCATTACGAAGGCCCTTTCATGTTTGTCGAGTCCACTATTCCTTGAACTCTTGGATAGCCGTGCTAGAGCGTTTATACGGGAGCTGGAGGAAGGTGGGTCGATCTCAGACAAGTCTACAGTGAGTTTCCCGATTCCGACGAGACGGATAAAGTGCTCGTGAAAAACACCGCCACCACTGCGCCACCCGGTCTTCATTAAGTTTAGACAACTTATCGGCTGAATACGAAAACTACAGTAAATAAACTGTCATAAGAACTTTTCGCTGTTTAATCTTTAATACTCGTACAAATGAAGATCTACAGATTTCGGTTTCTAAGTGGTAAATAACGACTTCACCATTACTACGGACTATGGACTAATGGACCAATGGATGCCACAACTGAGTAGCAACCAATCGAATTCTTGGAATTCTGTGTCCAACCCACAGAAGAGTTCCCAGGAGGAGTTTGTATGTGAAATTTAACTTTTGGGGTAGTGGATCCACCGCCTCTGCATCTCTAACTGGAAACTCTGGCCGGGTGCTCCACCGTCCCTGTATCTCTAACCCCGAGCGTGCTGCGTCTAACAATGGCACGCTGGAGTTCGAAGATGCAGAGGAGGTGACCCACGGCCCCAAAAGGGTTTATGCACTGAAATGGCGTATTTTCCAAAATCAGACAATCCGTTTCACACTGTTCCTGCACGAATCCCATTCTCCCGGATCCCATACTTCTAGCATTCGCTTCGTTTCCCTCGCAATCAACGCTTGCTCAAGGATTTCGTTTTCTTCTTGAACGTCGTAGGATACTGACCAAATGGATCTTGCAATTTCAAAGATAACTAGGCTGGGGCGTTCCTTAATTAGTTACCGAAGTGTTGGGGAAAGAGGATCAATCCCACACCAAGCATAACTAACTACTTTGGGACCGGCCCTAAACGTAATCACATATCTTAAAAACAAATGCATTATCATCTACGATGCCAAATGATACCTACAACTCTGTGGCGTAACAAGCCAGATCTACTTAGCTTATTCCGTCCTCAAATTCCCATATACAGCACTCACCATGGTTTTGGGCATAGATAGCCTTCAAACTGTGAGAAACTCCGTATATCGAAACTTGCAGAGGTGACAGAGCAGTTTTAAGCTTCTCGCTGCAGAAATCCTTGCCGGATTTACGCTTTCCTGACATCAATACGACCAATTTTACCATCGAATAATGCCTCGAGAATACAACAGCCACAAAGTTGCCGTAAAGATAAGAACGCTCTGAATATTTTCGATACCGCTTTCATTGTAGCAACCTCGATCTTTTTATAATCTTAAGAGAAAAAAGGAACAACATGATTTGCAGGAGTTCGGAGAAACCTTTAGAATAGTACAAATATAGATAACACTAACATATATTTTTATCAGAATACGAATGAAACGAGTAGTTAGACATCTTAGGCGACCATCACAGACAATGGGAAAAGATCGACTACAAGAAGAAACTGAAACAATTCACAACAAACAGCTTCGACGAGCCGCACAACAACATCGAAGTTCAAGCCCCGACGATAATGTTGTTGATTGGTATATGAATCAGCTTCACGAAGAATCCGATGAAACCCATAATGGCAAAGCCGATGGCGGTCGCAACAGCAATCTTTTGGTACTCTGCAACATTTCTTTACTCTTTTGGTATTAACAAAGGGTTCTTTTCGGTTGTAAGGGAACAAATGAATATTCAACCTCTTTCGCATTACAAGAATCTTTTCATAGAAGTATTAGTAATCATTCGAAAGCTTGAATCCCTGGCCAGAACCGTAAGTGGCCGGTTTTCAAAAACACCTTTTGTAACGCTGTAACATTGAAAATAGATTGAGTTTTACATCGGCCGCGCGATAAAACTATAACCGCTGCAAGCCCGAAAAGTATATGAACGTGCAATGAAAGACGGTGAGTATTAAAGTCAGACGTTTGATCTGGAGTTTCGAAAAACAGTTCCTAACCCAACGGCGAGAATCGTACTTTCCTATGGCCCGTCGAAGGGCCAATCGGTCGACCTGCGTGTTGAAACGACCACATCCGCCCTGCGCCCCAAACCGTAGAAAAGCCAAAATCCCTTTATCAACGTATGTGAATTTGATCCTATTTTCCCTGAAGCACTGCGGAGAAACGGTCTTTCCAGAAAACAAGCAGAGAGCTAAAATTAGAATCCTTAAATATTACGCTATAGAAATTACTTATAGTCTAAAAAAGAGCTCTGTTCGGCGGGAAATATCGCGTATAACATAATTAATTTCGAACTTTCAGCGTTACAAAAGGGTCTTTTCGAAAACCTGCTAAGTACGGCTCTAGCCAGAGATTCAAGCTTTCGAATGATT
The DNA here is from genome assembly GCA_019055375.1 of Parelaphostrongylus tenuis. Taxonomy (NCBI): domain Eukaryota; kingdom Metazoa; phylum Nematoda; class Chromadorea; order Rhabditida; family Metastrongylidae; genus Parelaphostrongylus; species Parelaphostrongylus tenuis. Next base: position 183,393 of record JAHQIW010000064.1, on the reverse strand, counting down.
ACTAACACTCTTATAAAAATTGGTACTTTCCCGTTATATGCTCGCCACTTTAGCCCCTTCTGAGAAATTTCCGTATCTCCTGGTCTTTTTCAGTGTTCAAATAGTCGTTCAATAGCGCAGATCAAAAGAATTCGAATGGTATATCTTATCTTAGAAAAGCCTTCTTATTGCGCTAAGAGGGCAGAAACAAAATTCTGTTCCTTATTGGAAGATTTCTCGCTGGACAAAGCTTTTTCTTCCGAGTTTCCGTAATCAATCGACAAGTCAAATCTTGAGGATTCCAATAATCTACTTAATTTTTATAGAGAACCTTGTATTACGCTGTAACAAAGAATGTTTAACTTCGCAAAAAATAAATAACTTCGACTATCCTCTTTTCACTTCGATCCATTGGGAAAAACGTATTTTTTGAACGTTCCTAATGTTTGAATAATCAATCGATAGCTTTATTCAAGGAATTTGAATGGTGTATGTCCCGTTGAAGAAGGCTTTGTAATTGCGTTGAAAGAGCAAAAGTAATAATTTGTTTTTCATTCGAAGACTTCTCGCTGACCTGGGCCTCTCTCTTATAGTTTGAAGAGCTAAATGATAGATCAGATCTCAAAGATTCCAATAATGCTTATGGTTTCTTGAACAGACTTCCTAGTGCTTCATAAAAACCAAAAGAAGATTGGGTTTCGCACTCGACGCTATTCCAGTTTTGCGAAGCCCAATCTCTTTTAGCTGTTACAGCGTGACATAAGGTCCATATTCGAAACCAAATAGATGATCATCGGAATTCCTAAGATCTGATCTATCGATTGCTTACTGAAACTCCAAAGCGAACGCTTTGGTCAACGAGAAATCTTTGAATGAGGAACAAAAATTTATTTTTGCTCTTTCAGCGCAATAAAAAGGTCTTTTTGAAATGAAATACATCAGAGAAATTCTTATGATCTGTCCTATCTTATGGTTACTTGACCATTGCGAACGACCAAAAAATACGCTTTTTCCAACGTAACGAAGTGAGGAGCAGATAATAGAAGTAATCCAGTTTTGCGAAAACCACTCTTCTTTTGGCTGTTACAGCGTAATGCATAGTCCATTTCGAAAACCGAATAGATCGTTGGAATCCTTTAGGTTCGATCTATCGACTAATTATGAAAAATCCGAAGGAAGTGCTTTTGTCGATGAGAAATCTTTCAGTGAGAAACAAAATTTCATTTTTGCTCTTTCAGCGCAATGGCAAGGCATTTTTGAAGTCGGAATACACCGTCAAAATTCTTTTGATTTATGCTACCGAATGATTGTTCAATCATCGAAAACATGCGCAAAATGAGCTTTTTCTGAAGGGTCGAAGTGGCGAGTAGATAACGGAAAACTACCGGAAGACTCTTGCACAGCGAGTGTGCTCGAATATCCATGCTTCCTTAAGACCGAGAAGTACCAATAAAGTACATACAAAGCAAGGAGAGCTAAATTTTGACTGAATGCAGAATAAAGAAATTTACGAGTCAGCGATACTGATAGTGAATCCAGATCATCCTCACCAGAGAAACTTCCTTTTAGGAAATGAGCTTCAGCTTCATATTACAGACATTAGTTTGGTTAAAACATCCTATGAAAATATAAAAAGGATGAAGAGTATTAAGCTCTCGATGTTGACCAATTCCTGAGGGATGTGCCATGCAATCGACTTCATTCAGTAACGTCTGAGGTGACTAGATGCATATGTGATCTTTATAATGACTTGAATGGCCTGTCGATATGCCAAATCAGTGTCACTATCCATCCCGACAAGTCTGGTACCAATTCACCGACCTCGGAGGTATGGAAGGTTAAGTGAGCCTCTGGCATCGACATCGACTGATCGATCCACGTTTGTGTCGCAAGTCACTCCTAACCACTGCGCTACGTGCGCTCTTCAGCGTATTCTTTAAGAGATTTGCGCTACCAGCACATGATGAGTGATGTCATTTTTCTGTAGTAGAAAATAGCTTCTCGTTGAGAAGATGACTTGGGCGTTAAGAATTTGACAGAGGTACAGAAGAGACTTTGTCTTATCGCTCAAGTCCTGCAGAGTTTGCCATACAGAATAAATTAAACTTGTCCGCCACCCTACCACATCACTGTCGGTTTTATTAGGGAAATGGTTTTGTAACTATGAATTTATTTCTGCATTTACTATAACTACTCATTCCATGGGTGCGCGCGGCCTAGTAACTGGAGGTGCCTTGTGACATACACATCCATGGTTCCATCCCGCGTCCCTCTGGCATCGGCGAATTGGTACCAAACTTGTCTGGGAGGGAATCAGCATGACTGATCGTCCGTAGGCCACGAAATGTCATTTTAGAGGCTATATAGCATTCAAGCGCCTCAAATAATGTTTGATGAAGTCGAATGCACAGTGCATCTCCAGAGATTGACCAACACCGACAGCTTCATCCTTTAACCTTTCACCCATTTCATACGACAATTATGATTCATAATAAGGATAATAATAAAAAAAAATAAACCAGACGTCAATAACTGTTGTTTCAATGTACGGAACCAACACACCTCTATAAGCTTATAAGTGACATCTGAGAAAACATGTTTTTATTGATTTGAAAATATATCCAATACAAAAGGATGTGTACTGAGGAACGAGAAATATCGACAAGTTAGGATCCATCAGTCTGGTCTTCGACAATCGGCTACTAGACTACCAAGGATTTTTGGACTTCCAGTCCGTTAGTGCACGTCACCCCACTGCAACTTATGCAAAGATAATAGATCGATTCCAAAGACTGTTAGCTGGTAGAAATTCCACTAAGATTTGATAGAAGTAGAAAAAAAGCCCGCAAGATACGTTTAGGTCGATGGATTCCAATATCAACCAGCGAAAACCGCCTTTCTCCACTATGTTCTTCACAAAAACAAGAATCGTACTCAAATTATTCAAACTACGTCCGAGTTGAATACATTACATAATTAGCGTATAGTGGTATACATCCTTCTATAACTACAGATACGGCGCATTACAAATCGATGAATATTGCGCAAGATTTGTTGAACTAAGAAGGGAGCTATTCAGAAAGAGATCTACTCTGAAACAGACTACAAAATCAGTTCGCCCATTTGAGGGTGAAGAAAGTAAAGTGGTCATCACAGATCGCTTATAATTCCCAATACACGTGTTTCGGTCTTGACAGCCTCATCGGTTAAGCAGTATCCTTCGTTTTGGCCAATCCTCTCCGGAGCACCCATCCCCTTACTTGATGGCACGTATAAGTAGTACCTCTGAGCCTTCTTTGTGTAAGGGTACTACTCAACTGATGAGGCTTGTTTGGGCTCTATAAGTCGAATTGCCCATAAAAGACCACATGTATGGGTCAAAACAAATTATTATCAGACATAGAAATTTGAAAGTGGTCTTAAGACTCAAAAAACACAGTAGGAGATAATATTCAATAAAAGTAAAATAAGATAAAAAAATAAAATAAAGTAAAATAAAAAATAAAAAAATTAAGTTTGTTTCTTAATTGAACTAATACCACAAGTATGTTAGACAAGATTATTCGACAGGCGCTTTGACATCTTGGTTCTTCAAAAAAAAAAACATCAAATATAGGAATAAGTGGAATGAAATAATAAAATAACAGAATATCATTAACACTCAAACCTTCTGGAAAGGATGCGACACTGGGTTGTCCTCACAAAGAAATAACTTCTTTAATTACTAAATATACTAACGTAATTATAAGAATCTTTATAATCAAATTTTGCCTCATATTCATAGTAAATAGTCTACTTTGTTTAGCATTAAACCAATTTTGACTCTACCAACTATACAAAATAAAGACTGAAACATTTTCGTTTCAGGGGTGTAAGTGAGTGAAAACTCAACAACAAGAAAACATTGAAAAGTCAGTTTGCGAATGAAGTTGAACACTTCAACAGACTCATTTGGTACTCAGATCAAAACCTGGACCATTTTCTCTATTTTGAGACCATTCTCCGATAACAGAGCTCATTTAGAGCACCTTTTAACGACAGAATCAAGTATAAAGTCTAAAGGTCCACAATATAGAGCAAAATTGCTTAAAAACAAAAGAATTTGGCGGTTACGGGTCACCTTTTCTGTCCGGCTTCGTGCATCGTTTCACCAATCGAATGGAATCCTTAGCAAACTGACGGCCAGGTTCGATGAGAGCTTGGAACTGATCCATCGTCTGATATCTGATGATAACACTTTCAGCAACAATTTACACCTTCAAAGGCGGCAAACTTGTACAGCACGACGAATTTACAATCGAGACGTTGCGATAGAACAATGAGGCTCGGATGTCATGAGGATCCAAGCGACAGGGCACAAGAAAATTCTTTCTAAAGAAAAAAAGCGCAAATGTGTCATTTCAGTACAAGTTCTAGAGAAAGAGAAGCTCTACTACTGCAATACATGACATTGAAACCACTGTTTTATTGACTGTTCTTTCAAAACTTCAATATATTCCGATAGGTTGCTCTTCAAGCCTTTTCAAGGTTGGATATGTCAGTGGCTTATCTATGCTTTAGAAATCTCGCAGGCCTCGTCAGAGTCAGACGGTGGCTCTGAGGAAGCCGGCAAAACCGCAAAACGTACGGATCGAAAAGGCTCAAGGACATTCTTTCGAAAGAAACTGAAATTTGTTCACTCTGTTCTTGATGAGCATACATAAAGTTCCTACGAGTAGAGCTCATTCAATACAATACTGGTTGACGTTTCGGTGATTTCGAACTCATCAGAGCCTGGGAAGTTTGACTTGACACGCCATCTACTCAGTCAGACACTTCCATAACCTAGTTAGGAGAATCTTGATGCAGAAATTTTGTTTCGCAGAGCGAAAAATCATGGGATGTCAAGCGCTCCACAGGAAGACCACACCGATGGTCCGTTTTCTTTTCGATAAGCCTAGAATAGTGATATCACGCTCCACGAATCTTTACAGTGGACGAACCACTTGGGCTGGCAGGAAGCTTTTGAAACTTTTCCATCTCCACTAATTATATTTTACTCATTGAAACTTCTGCTCTAACTATAGTTTTGAACAGTTTTTTTGTGCTTATTTTGATATACAACACTCCTACACTTCTTTAAGATGCAACTGCCTTGAGAGCAAAACGATTGTTGATGATATACGAGTATCGCTGCGTGACAAAGCAGCACTTGAACCCAAATGATACTCGTGTAGCATCAGCAATCGTTTTTGCCCCCGGAGCAACTAAATTTTGGAACAAATGTACAAGTTTTAAATATCGAAGTGACCGCAAGAAGCTGCTCTAAACGACAGCGAAAACCCAGTTCTAAATGCATGGAAAATCACCTGTATCACCTGTCGTCCCGTTGATCGTCGAGTGACTCGAGCGGGTACCAGAACTCTTCCATTTCTCCCTATCGCATACAAAAGTAGACAGTGAGTCCTCCTCGCTCTATGAATTCGCTGAGCATCATATCTTCCTTTATCGCTTTGGTGAAGAAATCGGACCAACGGGTCAGTGGTCTTCCTTTAGAGCGCTTGACGTCCCGAGGAATCCAGTCGGTAACGGCACTCGTCCATCGGTTGTCGTTGAAGCGCATTACGTGTCCGGCCCACCTTATTTTCGATATCCTGGCATGTAGAACATGCACGGAAAATAATCAAGAAAAATTAAAAAGTCCGAAAAATTATTCACCACCCTAATACTGGTTACTATTGCACGTGACAGGGTGAAAATGGAAGTATCACTGGTGCTCGCTCGACTCATCACGATCAACGGCACGACGGGTGATACAGGTGATATTGAAAAGTATCTTTGAACCGCCTGTGGGTGCTTTTCCCATAGACGGCACGGTATCAAAATCTGATCCCTTTCGCTGGACATGAACTTTTCATAAGGAGTGTTAGTGACCATTCGAAAGCTTAAATCTGTGGCTAGCGCAATACGTAACCGGTTTTTGAAAAGGTGTTTATTATAACGCTTCAATGGATGGAAAACATTTGCACTTCACAGACACGTTTTTTCTTCCCAAGACAGAGCTCTTTCTTTAGTCTGTTAGTTATCATGCGATAGCGTAAGATTTGCTGATTTCAACGCTGCGCTTGTTTTCTGCAAAGATCGTTTCTGTGCACTGCAGCAGGAAAAAAAAGATCAATCCACATACACGAGCAAGTGTCCTTTGGCTAATTCACGTGCTCCGGGTGGGGGCGACACGATCATCAACCCTATGGCATCTATGTGAAATGCTATTTTTGTTACCCGATTAGGAATTGCTTCCAGGCTTTGGAAAAGACTCCAGATCAAACGTGTGACTTTGATACCAAAAAATTTCTCTACGCGTTTATATCCTTTTCGTGAATCCAGCGAGTGATAGTTGAACTGCGCAGCTAATGTTAAAGAAAACTTTATTTTGAATTTTAGAGCGTTTTGAAAGGGACTATCAGAAAAACGGTCATATACGGCGCTAGCGAGATATTTAAGCTTTCAAGTGATGCTGACACTCTTATGAAAATGCCTGATAATCATTTTTTGAGCCACGCATGTCAGTGGTCTATCAATGATGGCTGGTTTATAGAATTCGATACACGCGTTTCGATCTTGCGATCTCGTCAGTCGGGCAGTGACCCTTTCTCATCTTTTGCTAATCTCTGTGGCTGCTCCAGTCCCCACACTAAGAGTTAGCGACGACGAACGTTTTAAACTCCATGACTAGTGAAATCTTCACCGATCACAGTGTTGTACACTCGATTGCTCTTGGCTAGTATATTCAATATATCATATCTTTTGTTTCGAGTGTTTTCTTAAGACCACAACTCAAATTTCAATATGCCTGATAATCATTTTTTTGAGCCACGCATGTCATTATCTATCAGTGAGGGCTGACTCTTATGAAAAGTTCTTGTCCACCGAAAGAGGTCGATTTTTGGTCGCATGCCGTTTAACGGAAAAGAACCTAAGTGCGTTGAGAGAGAATGTTTCAAGCCTTTCCAAAATTACTAAGCCACTACCTTGCATATGCTTCGGCAGGTTTCGAGCAACTCATCAATAAGCCGCGTAAGCCATCGACTAAAAATCAGTAAAACCGCATTATCACGCGATGTTCTACGTCCTTTCTGATCAACTGTTACCATCTCTGCTATTAGTAGGAGTGGCTCGTAGGGCATGTGTCTCCGAGGAGGCGGGCGAAATCGACGAAACGTATGTAACTCACTGGCGCGAAAAACCTCGGAAAGGTCTCTTTCCGACGATAATGAACAGTTTTTTTTTTGAATACTCGTCGTTTTTTCTTTCGTCTTCTCAAATCTTCCACTTATTAGCAATGATGTAAGTGTCACCAATAGCTTGGCACTTCACTGATCCGCCTTCACATTGCTTTTGCACTGTGCGCATCCTGGCACTTCTGGTATTTCCTTTTTTTGTTCTTCTTCTTCATGAACGTCGTAAAGAAAACTAGCTCGCGCGCGCCGCGACGAGCATCAAAACCACTCGGCTACGGCGCCCCGTTACCAATAACTGAAGGCACGAAAAGAGACAAAACGGTGAAGCTTATCCCGCTGAGGTTCCGAAAGTGCTTGACCGAGTGGACCCGATGTCAATTTGACCTACGCAGGCCCTGAAGACGACGGAACGATCAAAACGTTGACCTAGATTGCCTTACAATAAATCCTGCCGCTAACAGCCTTATGTTAACGAATCAACATAGTACTCAATTAGAGTTGTAGCGTAAAATGAGTGATGGCAAACAGACGACGGTAGAGCAACGGGTTAGTGCACGCATTCCCGGATAGAGTGAGATATGGGTTCGAGTCCCGCCCTGACGCAGAATTTTTGCAAATTATTGGGTATATCTATAGCATCATACCACCGTTGAAAAGCGGTTGAACAAAAGAAATTCTTTCTCTTTGATCTCTAAAACACTAAATGGTCTGACCAAAGATCAACAGAAAGTCGATCCCAGGAATTCGATTTTCCGCCATTTCAGAAAATGACGACAGACAAATGACTGAATGAATGAGAAAGGAGGAAAAAGAAATGAAGAAAAAGAGATGAAATAAAAATGAAATAAAGAAAAATGGCTGACTCGTGATGGACGAGCGGCGAGAATGACGCTCCAATAGAGACGGGGATCGAGCCGACAAGCGAAAACACGTCCGGTCGCCGGGTTGTCGCGTCCGGCGGCAAACTGCAAGCGGGAGTGGCGCGCAATTCAAATCGTGATTTCGCGCCGAGGAAGAACCTGTCGTTCGCGCCGAGAGGAGAAACTAGCTTCTGGGCGTCGTGTGAAGCGCAGCATGTGGGCGGCCGACGGTGGTTTGCAACCGATTAGTGACGTTTACTCTTTCTTCAGCCACCAGCCATTCCCATGTGTTAGACCCCTGTCCCCCTCAAGGAGTCGACAGGACCCGATCTCTGGGAGTTCTCATTTCCAAAGCGACGACGACGACGACGTCTTCTGGGATTCTCAGAATCTCGACAGCCGACTCGATGACAGCGGTGACGACGACGACGACGACTGTCTTGCTCGTCTACGTCCTATTGATCGCTGGAGTCAAAGCGGAACTACCGACTGAACTCGACCCGTTCCTGGAAGTTCTATTCGAACAACAAGAGTGTAGGTGGTTTCTCAATGTCTCATTTCTATGATCAGTTGTTTTGTGAACTCGCCAGCTGCCTGAAAACCTCTCCACAGTACTTTTTAATCTATGAAAATTTTTATTCTCACACGAATTGAATTCCTGTCTCATCGCGGCGCAAAACATGCTGTATTAACACATTCGCGACACATGACCTCTACAGAGGTCATACGCGATTCCAGCGTTTGGATTCCTGTGACAGTCATGTAGACTGCGAACGTTTTGCCTGGTATGTACAGATTCCGAGGCATCTGTTAGTTTAACCGCTCGACAACAATGTGAGCTGTTATCAGCTCACATCTCTCTCCCTCTCTGTCTTGTCTATGTCGCAGTAAGTATGTGTTGGCGCGCGCTTCCGTGCAGATCTAGTACTCAATTGATGGATTTATGCTGTTATTCCTATTTTTGTTTGCAGTCCCACAGTTCCTTACAGAAAAATTTTTATTTATCAGCAGCATACAATGTATAACAAGTTCTCATGATAGATGCACTAACACTTTTGAAAGAGTTTGCTGAATGCATCAATTTTGTTTTGTTCATTGAGAGGCATGAGCATTGTTTCTACTATCGATAGTCTTATTGAGGTCTCAGCAATCGTATTCAGTTGAAGTCGTTAGGACAATTTAGTCATAAACTTCCAAATTTCATCACAAAATACTACATTTTTATAGCATCTCGCGACGCAGTCGCCTGCGTGCTGTGCAAGGTTTCAACGTCGTTGTCAAACGGTTAATGACCTAAAGTCTACGCCATAATCTGCAGTACGATTGACAGAGCGATGATCTTCAAAAACTACATTGCCGTGCCTTTACTGATTACTTGTCAGTGAATACGTACTGATTTGGTGCATACCGAAATTTGAACGATTTGAATGAAGGCCAAAGTCGCCTTGGGACATCTTTTGGCGGTGTTCGGAAGTTAATGCAGTTTCAGTTCTCATCTCATATAGCCGTTCCCAGACTCATCATAGCTGTGATGTTCCTATATCATACGAAACATTGATTTCAGGGCAGGATTTCCCAAATCGGAAATGATTGAAGCGGTTTCATCTAGAAACCCAAGAGTGAATGAGTGAACCTAGAGACACTATCTATGAGTTTATCATGATTGTAAGAAGAAGCTTAGCTAACCTAGCAACTTGCCAGTTATTGAAAAATCTACTGAAGCGCGAAAGACTGTGAAGACAAACAATTTAGTTATTCAGCTATTTCTCTTACTTTTTATGTGCACTTATAGAGTGCAATGCACGTGTTTCGGCCTTGCCAGCCTCGTCAGTTTCGTCTTAGCCAATTCTTTCGAGGGAACCCAACTCGTTACATGGAGAGGGCGCAGACGTACTATCTACCCGTGCCATCAAGTGCAAGATTGCTCTTGGCTGTTATACATAAAATATCATATTGTTCATCTCGAGCGTTTTCTTAAGACCGCGCTCAAATTACAATATTCCTGATAATTGGGCTACCAAGCCGAAACACGTGTATTGCACTGAATTAGTGCCCATAACAGACCACATGCATGGCTCAAAAAATAATTATAGGCATACTGAAATTTGAGCGTGTTATTAAGATAACACCCGAAACGAGCGGTATGATATTTCTTTTACCGGTATGTTTCAACACTTGGAAAGTACGCCAAGCATCAATCAATGGATTGAACAACAGTCAAGCTTACTATCGGATTCATGCCTAGTTGGACGCGCAGCATTTCCTTATATCAAATATGATGATTCAAAAACAAAACAAACTGTCTACATGAGCGATGAAAATGGGTGAAATCGCGATAAAAAAATTCCTTTTAAGTTGACGATTCATCTGTTTTCGCATTTTTGATTTGAAAGCAAAATCATAACATGTCGTCTTATATCTTACATGCTGTTCTTCTCACGTATCGTCCTGCCTCAACTAGTCTACTTGTTGAAAGACAAACTTTTTTTTTTGAAAATCGGAGGTTCAATAAGGAATATAAGGTCAACAAAAGGAGATCTAACACTCATATGTGACGTCGTACCTCTAAAGTGGCGAAAACCTGCTTCTGACTCATGAAGGTAGAATAGCATTTCACGGTTGGTTTCCATGAAGACTCGGATACTTGATTTTCATAACACTTCAATAGACCTGACAGCTCACGTAGTAGTGTTGTATAATATGTTCCTATTGAGATACAGAATGAAGTGTTATTTCTGGAAATGTGAACATTGGACATTAGCCGTCTGTATATAATCCATTTCCTTCCCATGAGAATCCTTTCTTTCGCCTCGTTAGCACACACATTGATTGACGACATCTCTCGGATTGAGTTGGATGTCATCCAGATTTCTCGTCGCAGCTGGGCTATCAGTGAAACAAGCTTTCTGGCTGCTGTGTCATTCGTTTTGCTACTAGAAATCATTATTTTTTTCACTGTTATTTTCGACTACTGAGTTAAGCATTATATTTCGAAGTCGTTCAGGTTAATAAATTTAGAGTCTTTACGTCATGCGGAACGAGGAGTGAGTAGAGGATTACGGTATCTCCTCCGACACTTTCTTTTGGTGTGGAGAATATCAAGTTAATCCATCGCCATCCCACAAACTATGATTTGAAGTCAGTGTACTTCCGCATAGGCTATCATCTTCAAATTTATTTCACCGTCGTCGTGCCGAAAAAAATTTTGTTTACTTAAGGGGGTTTTGAAAATTTCCACTTTTCAAGTGTTGTTTCAGTTATTTCAAATACCCACAACTGCAATTACTTTTTGTTTGTACGCAGTCTATCATTGAAACTTTTACTATGCGGATCCCAGATCTGCTGCATTTGATTCGTTTTATGGCATTTCTTCTCCACGAAAATCTTTGAACATTTTAGGTGTTATGCTGCTGGTTCTTGAGAATTTTGACCTCATCGTGCCTTGTAATACTGGTCGAGTCGATCCCCTTCCAGTCTTGCACGTAGCCGAGCTTAAGGCGTTTCCCAAAGCACCCGTTGATTGTTAGCAAGAGAGCGTTGAGGGACGGCATGTAATCAGCGCTTGTCGCTTCTCTGTTCGGAGATATAAATGTCCACGACGTGTTCTTCACTTATCTGTGACTGTTCGCTTTCGTCACAAACATATGTTGAATTTTTTTTAAAAAATTGCGACAGTATACTGGTTCTGTGAACAGAACCGGTAAACTGTAGATCCAGTCAAATGGACTGTTATCAAAAACCCAGAGTTTGTCAGGTTTGACCTGTGTGAGTGCCTCATGTCGTTCAACTACATAGGACTGGGAGTTGTAGTTCTCATCCTCATTTCCCGATTTACTTTCGAATAACTCTTTCACAGGAGCAGAGAAGCTTTTTTGTTGCCCCACGTGTATTCAGTATTTTTGTTCACTGTCGATAAATGTCGTCGATATGGAGTTCTGTTTGTCATATCCTAACATGATTCGAAAATTTTAAAGCTAATGTTTTGGCAACAAACCTATCATTTCTCTCCAATTGCTATAATGCATTGTGGTGAAGAAGGCTAGATGATTTATAAGAGCGTTGAAATATGCTTCGCGCAAAGTATAATGGACAAAGATTTCGGTATAGATCAGTCGCTGACGGATGCAGCATACATTCGATTTCATCAAGCATCCCTTGAAGTGACTGAATTTCATATCTGACCTATACGATAACTTGCAGTGTCACATAGATGAAGCAAAGCAGCAACACTTTCTTCCACGCAAGTCTGGTACCAGATTGTCGACCCTGGAGGGTTGGAAGACTTGATGAGCTCGGAGCCCGAGATCGAGTTAATCGTCCCGCTTCTATTGCCAAGTTGCCAAGTGCTCTACACGCGTCTTCACTCACTGAATAAAGAAAAAACGAGAACTTGGTCACAAAGATTGCTAAGTGGTGATGCTGACTGAAAACTATAAAATGCTTTTCATAAGGAATTGAAGCTTCACATAAAATGTTCCCTTCTCTGCTCTTCTGCCGTGTCATCATCGCTGCTGTCAATAAACCATTACAAAAAAAGCTACCTAACATAAAAAGTACGTTCGTTGTAACTCATTGACATTGTCACCCTTTGAAGCCAACTCATCTGGTTAGCAAATTCCATAAGATGACGAGCACCGAATTTCCGACGTTACGATGAATGTAGTGCTTTTGTTGCATTATAACACTTTCGCTACGACGCCTACTTTTTTGAGAGGCACGTGGGGCGATGCTTTACTTTTTGCTTCGCATAGAATGATGACTCACAGACTAGTCCGATAAAGAGTTTTTATATGCTATGAAGTCTAGAGAATAGATTGATGCATCTGTGACAGGGACGCTATCGATACTATGCGGAACTATCGTTGAAATTGTTTGCGTTGCTTTCGAGGTCGTTAGTCCATACGTGACTCATGCTGATGTGAACGTAGAAAACTACTATTGTTGCTTGAATGAATCATTTCACGAAGCTCTACAATTTTTCTTGCGAAATCGACATAGCAGCAGCAACTGCACAATTAAGGCCGACTACCCTTGCCATTTACGGACCGGTTTAGTCGCTTTCTCGTACCAGTCTTGAAATGATGAATGGTCGTGAGCTGACGTGTAATGAATCATGGAGGCATTAGTGTTCCTCAAGGATATCAAGCTCTAATAGTAACCCTCCCCCAGGCACGTTTTACTCTTCGGTTAGAGAGCGATGTATGTGTGTATCTGTTTCAGTGTAATTCTCTGTAGGACTGAAGAAAGGTGGTGCCCACTGGGTTTATTGAGACAATCATCTCACTGCGCTATTCTCAAGAATGAAAAAAGGCCAATCACACTCAATTGAAAAGCCGTTTCGACCATACATGAACCCACAGCCTCCACGTTGGATATAACGTATTGAAGTGATGGAAAGGTAAATATTCAGTGTCACAAGGGGAAATAAATTTTCGGGGCTAGAAAATGGAACTCCAGTTTTCCTGAATAATCTCTCTAATTTCGAGCTAGGATTTCAAAGAGTAAGTTCATGGGATCTAGAAGGCTAACATCAATGCGAAGAAACTTACATTTTTCAACATCGATGTCCTCGTTGAGCTGATAATCATAACTTTATGGTTGTGCCCAAATCTCACTATCTTCTGACAAACACGACCTTCCACTCAGTCGCTTTAAACACATAAAAGGCCACGCCGTATCTTCGATGAAGGCTGATGAATGGAATATTCATCTAGTTTTAATACTTCTTGATACCGAAATTCTCAAAAAATTCAAACTAAGTTTAGAACAGTCGAAGTTGATAGTATTTTTAATGCATTTCGCACTGTTATGATGTTTCCAATATTCCTAAGAGAATTGAGTGGTGAGCAAAAACACGACCTCAGGCGGGAATCGAACCCACGTTCCATCCTATCCGGGGACGCGTGCTCTACCACTACACCACCGAGGCACATTTGCCCGACCACTCAATTCTCTCAAGCTTAAAACAATTCTTAAGACCACCTAGGCATGCTTCAATATATCCTAATTTCCCTCTTCAAGCCAAGACGAAGTGTTACATTAATCTTTATTCAACAGCTTACGTTTCGGCAGTTCGCCTTCTTCAGAGCCTGAAAAAAAAACTTGACCTTTCCAGACTCTGAAGAAGGCGATCTGCTGAAACGTCGGCTGTTGATTGAAGATTAATGTGACACCTCGTGTTTGGCTTAAAGAAGAAAATTAGGATTTACTAAGCTTAGATATTTGAAACTCCAACCCGAATGTGTGGAACGTCACCCTTCCTCCTAAACGAAATCACCTTTTTTCATTGGCCTCAGTTTTCCAGGTAAGTGCGCCAACGAAAAATGAGCTAATAATTAGATCATACCTTTCGTTTCTAGTGTTTTCTTAAGATTCCCCTCAAATTTTAACATATCTCATAGTAATTATTTGCGTCAATATACTATGTGTTCTGTTATAAGGCTGACTTATAGAGCCCAATACACGTGTTTCTACCTTGACACTCTCATCAGTGTGGCAGTTCCCTTCGTCTTATGCCAATCCTCTGTCTATAACACACCACATGACATGTTGGCTCAAATAATATCTATGAAAAATGTTGAAATCTGAGCGTGGTCAGGAGAAAACTCTCGAAACAAAATGCATGATATATTGCCGATACTGGCCAAAAGCAATCGAGTTTACAACATCATTCAGTGATAATCTCACTTAGTGGACGGTGTAAAATGTTCGTCTTCGCCTACTTTTAATATGGGGAACTGAGCGTCCCGATAAATTGGCAAAAAGACGAAGGGTAGCGCCCGACTAATGAGACTATCAAGGTCGAAACACGTGTATTGGGCTTTATAAGTTTGCCCTATAACATACCACATGACATGTTGGTTCAAATAATAATCATGAGCTAATGATTACATTTTTGGCTCTAGAAAATCACAAACTTACCTAGGTGAGATACGAGATTTTGCACGTCAATGAGAATGATTCATACACCGAATGTTCCTTTGTGATTAATAAAATTAACTAATGCTCGAGAAATATTGGTTGACAACTGAAGCGGCTATTCTTTTCACATTATAGGAATCGTTACGCGCCAGTTTGATAGGTTTGGTCGCGTTTCTAGAGTAAATGACTTATCCTAGGCCAATGTTGGAAATCATACCCTTTTGTTTTGCCGGTTTTGTTCAATTATTGTCACATTCTCACCTCACGACGCGTGTGGCGCAGGTGTAGTTTTCTGCAGCCTACACAAATCTATAATTCAATTCTGCGTCTGAGGCTCACCAAGCCTTTCATCCTTCCAATATCGGCAAACGGTGTCACACTTGTCTGGAAAGACACCAGGACCAACTTGATCGCAACCACAACAAGTCGTTTTGAAGGCTAGACATGCATTTAATGACCTCTAGCAACGCTTGATGAAGTCAAATGCATGGCGCATTTTCCAAGGATTGGTCAACGCTGTGAGCTTTATCCTATTTCTGTAGCTCTTCGCAACCGTTAATGAATTTTCAAGCAGCAAAGTTTATGACGATACCCAGTGTGATATTGATTTTTGTATCATCAGATTTCCCATAGATTATATGCATGTTGTAATTGAAGAAATCTTATAAAAATGTTTGACACCTGGTACATCAACTGCTAGAAATTCCCTAGTTCTCCACTGTTTTGATCAGCATCGTGATTACTTAACACCACTACATGAAACATGGTTTCCTCTAAGTGAAGATGAGATTGACGACCGACTCTGCGATGTCGCTACATTACTTGGGAAAAAAATGAACGTCGACGATCTCCAGAGACATGATGAGATTAATACCTTGTATTACGAGTAATGATGTGCTTTTCTACGAGTGGAATTCAATTCTCACTAATAATTCCAAGATTGCATTTTACCAGTTAGATCCCTGGCCCAATTTTGACCTAACCTTGACATTTGGAATCCAAAACTCTTCCAGAGTATTGCATCAATGAAAACCTAAGCTCGCATGAGTTTGTATCTCTCTTTCTAGAACTTCTTTGATCGGACTTTACAAGTTCCTCGCATAGCTTGTACTCCGGAAAAAAAGGTGTAAATTCTTAGCTAGAGACTCAGTTAGGCTGTTAAAATGTTTTGGTCCTTTCAAGAGGTTTGGTATGGCCTCTCGGTAATATACGTACGATTCGGCATTCTCGTACGCCTCATTAGTACCATATACGCTACGCATCTACGTAGCTACTATAAGAAGTCGAAGCCGACGAAGTATAACTGTACGTCAAGTGAAAGTGTCATTTGATGTTGTAGCCTAGAGTGACTAAATGTTTTTGGTTTGCTCAAGTCTATTATGGAAGCATATCTAACAATACTTTCCAATCGACTATTTTCAGATCTAGCTTAAAAAGTCGATATAGTCTGTTAGAATACTTTCAACTGCATGAGTCTTGATGAGGCGAGTGAGAACGCCGAAACATACTTACACTACCACTAAAATGCCATATCAGATCTTTCGAAAAGCTTAAAACATTCTATCAAACAAGACACTATTCGAACAAAGTCTTGAGATTGGAAGGTAAAATTATATAAAACAACTATTTATTTATTGCCTAATTATAGCCATTCGTTTCATGACATTCACCTACATTCTTACTATTAATCCACCAGAGGGCAAATGTATCTAGGTCTGAAACTACTAAAGTAAGTAAACGGGCAGCCCGAAAATTGGAAAAACTAATCTTGTTACTCAATAGGTGGTCAAGTATGTGGCTGGTTCGTTCTCATATGTAAAGCTTCGAGAATTGCATCTGCTTCTCTGTGAGCGTCAACGTCACCTGTAGAAGTAAACGATCCTGTATGCTTGTTCCGTTACAGCTTGAAAGTCTGTCGCGTTCTCGTCTCATTGGCCGGTTCTATGTGGGACTCTTACAGATCCCATTTAGGGCTTTCCGAGGCAGGTCTTTAGTCAGACTCACTCGTCTACTATGGTGGATTAGAGGGCTAATTGCAGTCTTGCTATTTGGATTCGTTTGGGATAAGACCGATTGCTGCGATTAGTTGACTACGCGGTCGAAGAACTATTATAAAGCCGAATTCCAGAATAGACATTGTGTGTTTATAAGTTGGAAGGACTTTAGACGGTTCTTACACGTAGAGCTTGATAAAATGAGAATGCAGTACCAAAGTGAAGAAATACTTTTGAAGATTGTCGTTTTGTTTTTCTTCTGTTGATATTTGAGAGAGAAAGTTGTGTGTGTGTGGTATATATATATATATATATATATATACACTCTTCCAATTGAGCTGTGTCATGAATGAATCGAATATTGCAGGTGATTCGTTTCTGACTGGAGATTTCACTACTGTTGCGACTATTGAATGTTCTCCATATCGATGCGATTTCCCACGACAGGTCTGCACGAGGCCGAATTCTAGGTACCAGGAAGTTAGTGCAAATGAGTGTCGGCCGGTTCCTATTGAGGTGAGCACGTTTCAACTAACACTGAGTTATACAATAATTTTCGCTACATTCTAAGTATTGCAGTCCAGAAACAATCTTGTTTATATAATTCAACTGAGTCTGTGAGAACGTTTCATGCCTTTTTGATGTTGGTACGTTAGCTTGGCTTACGTACGACTCGGCGGTATCGCCTGCCTTATCAGAGTTACAGGCTCCATTGGTCAACCCTACTTTATGGTAAGCCACTGACTGAAAAAAAATGATGATAGCCTCAGTTTGACGTACCACTACCAAAAGCCCGTTCTCCCATCCCTACCATGAAGTTGAATTGACTACTGCGGTTTGTGGCCCTGATGAAGCGGACGTACCGCCAAAAGGTACGTAAGCCACTGATGTATTAATATCGAGAATGCTTGAATTATTCTCACAGACTATATCAAGTGTGTATAGCGAGGCTCAGAAACAGTCGATAGGAAGGTGATTCAACTTTTTATTCTTATTGAGTGAATGCTCCTTGCATGTTCTTTTGCTCATATATTGCTTTTCTAAAATATCACATCTTTAGCTCTACAATATGTTCCTAAAATTCAAATAATAACTGAACCTCGATGATGTAGTGGTAACACTTGTCCTCAGTATGGATGAAACGTGGGTTCAACTTTTGTCTAAGGTCGTATCTTTGCTCACTACTCAATTCTCTTGGGTCTACATGTAACATCATAACACTGCGAAAAATGCAGTAAAACACTAGAAATTTGGACTATCACCTAAATGAACACTGTAGACGGCGCTGAGTCATTTGAGTATCACAACATGCCTTTAGTGTTTTCATTAGATTAAGAAAAATGTTTCTTAACATCCGCTGAAAGTTCAAAGTTTATACATAGACTCAATTAAAAGCAACAATAGGTATTCTCTAGAATAGAAACCATAATTAACAACAGTCTTCAACAATCTGCAAGTTTGCAGATCTGGTCAAAGTACCATTCCTTGGGCTTTGAATAAAAAAATTCGTCACATGCCTCTTCAACTTGATCAAAGGTCTTGAAGCGGCGTCCATGCAAGAGATGTTCCACGTAGCGGAAATCGGACCAAATTCGGACGGCGCAGCATCTGGATTGGACAAGTAAATGTCGAGTACTTTCCCTTCAACGCATGGTATACTCAGCCCACTTGCTTTCTTATGGAAATATTCTTGAGATATTTCCAAGAATGTGCAATAACCGATACTGTGTGAAACAAGTCTCAAATTTGAATTTTTTGCGAGCAATGAGAAACTTTTCCCTCAACCTTATTTTATTGCTGAGAAAGATAGTCGGCCAAGAAGTGTGGTGAAGGTGTGGCAATATCCACGAAAAGCTCTCATCGAGATGTACAGGAGTAGACAATGGATTTATTTACCAAAGGCGATCCCATTTGGCTCTTATTTAAGGAAATGTTTTCTTTTTGAACAGTCGCAAAGTTCCTCATAACAATATTAAATATCAATACCCCTCTGTAGGAAGAGTAGGGGCTCCCGAGAGGACTGGCCAAAAAGATTGAAAGACGACGGGTTCTGCTCGAGTGACGCAACTGTAAGGTCGAAACACGTGTATCGGGCTGTACAAGAGCCCATTACCAGAACACATGACATGTTGGTTGAAATAATAATTATGACATATATTGAAATTTGAGCGAGGTCTTAATAAAACACTCGAAATAAAGGTATAATGTTAAATCTGACCTGTTTGACATTTCAATCTTACGATACACTTCAAAATCTCAAAAGGTCACCATTCACAAGCGTTTAGAAGCCAAACAATTTCATAATTGAAAGATTTTTTCTTGAAAGTTTGACATTTTATTCCTTGTAAGTTGACTGATTATTCAGCCCTCTTATTTATTTTCCAATAATTTCTCTGCTATTTGTTGACCGAGTCGGCTCTCAGAACGAGCTGCATCCTCCTTCATCCGGACACATCGCCTCGTACGTAAGCGTGGAAATAATGACGTGTACTTATATAAGATAATCATGAGTTAGTACGATACAGTAGGCATGTTCTTAACAATGATAGAATACAAGAAAAAATAACAAATAAAGAGGAAGAATCTGACAAGAAAAATCTGTAATATAATTGTGGAATCACTTAATGAGAGGAAAAACCATTCAAAATCAAAGACTTGTCGATAATTTTATCAATAATTCCATTGTATTTTACTTGGAAGGCTGTTCGCCAACCTTCTTGCTTACTGAACTGTGGTGTACCGGAGAGAAATCTTGTAAGAGTTATTTTGAGTGCAAGTATGGAAAGGGACTACGAACTGCTTTCTAGTGTGCTTTGAATCGTAATTGGAGTTTGCATTGAAAACTAATTCCGTTTGCCACGTAGTCTTCGACAAGGACAACGACAGTCGCGTATCTTGAACCGCTACCACTTTATTTAATTTCTTTGCCCTTGAGAACTGCAACACGAGAACATTGACAAATTAATGCTTTACATCTCGCGATTCTCTAAAACTGGAACTTGACAGTGCTAGCATTCCATGACATAGTATAGCCGGAACACTTGCTTCAAATAATACTGGAAGATTTCAGTGTTTGACGGCGGCAAATGCAGGATTACCAGTTGACCCTTCTCAGCTAATAATTCAACCGCCATCACCAGTGTCTACGGTGGATAGACCATGGAAAGAACGTGGATCATTCAATGGATTTGGAGGAAGCAGTATTGGTAAGAGTAATCATTTCTTCGATTTTTAAGAAGGTGGCAAAAAAGAAAGCGTTGACTAAGAATGGCGACTTGAACTTTAGCGATTAGAAATGTTTCTTCAAGGGTGAACAAACGGTCTTTTGTTTGTTTATTACAACTGCATGGTTGCGTCGCTCATCATCTGGTGAAACGTTCTTCAACCCCTAAATATTCAGTACAATCAGGGACGACAGCAAAAAAAAAGACGGTTCAATTTTTTTTCAAGTAACCAAGACAAACCAGAAATCTCATCATCATCCTTTAAGAAGCAACATTGGTTTCCAATCTTGGCGGGAACATCGAATAGTGGCTGTAAAAATGCGTCTTTCTATCTGATCAAAAGTTCTTATTGCTAACATTTCAAATGCGTTTCTTTTAAAAGGCGTGATCGTTAGTGCTTATTTCTATAAGCTAATCTTGAGGCAATAAGGAAACCTCGGTTGGGTACAGCAGCACATGAACGATCAGATCTGAATTTCCATCGATAATTATGGTTTTTATTTCTAGTGCTGAGAACATTGAGCACCTTAAACATCAGACACGAGAGAATCTCGTTATGTATGTGTTACTTTTAATACCTTGCCAGTTATCACACTTTCAATCTTCATAGTGTTGCTCCAGACTACCTCAGACTTCTCTGAGAGGATAAGCAGCAGTGACTCGAAATAGGGAGAAGCCATCGTAAATCATTGTGAAGGCCAGATATGCATCTAATCACCTCAAACGAAGTTGAAAATTGAAGACGAATGCATGGCGCATCCCTCACGGATTGATCAACGCCAAGAGCTTTATCCTTTATATGTTGCTCAAACGCACACCACTAATCCGTATACCCGTTGTTATGATAGATTCTAATTTTTTCACGACGTGCTTACCGATTTTCACGATCGACACAATTTTGCATTTTGCCCCTCGACACTCCTTTTGTTGACATGTAATTCCTTTTTTCCTCTTTTCCTTTCTGGGTGAATAATGTTAACGACAGGCTCAGGAATTCAGTGCGTCTCACCTTTCTCAGGTTCCACAGGTAATAAAGGCCGATTTGGGTGCATATAAATATCGCAGTCCAATTGGGCACCCCGAGGTGCTCTTGGTAGATTTGAAAAAAAGGTACCAGATTTTTTTCGTAGGATAACTGTCATGGGGAATTTTTTTTCGTTCATTGACAACTCATATCACATCTACACATTTTCTGCTTTTATGGATATTTGGACTGGGTGCTTATATCTTCATACACCTCAACGTTGTAAGATGTGAATTTTCAGAAGAGTATTTTCAATACCTGCATTCAAAAAAAATTCAAATCTGTCGCCTGCGTTCAGTGTACAGCCAGCAATGTTCCACTATAATAACTGAACAAAGTGCTGTTAATTTTTTGAGCATTCTCAGCTAGCTGTACCTTTGTAAAGCTCTGTGATTCTCGCCTTTGAGATGCTATGGTTACTTCAAGCGTTTTTCTCTTGCTTATTCATCGATGACGTCAGCGAACGGGTTACGTTCACACTGCTGACGTGCAAATGTTATTAGCTACGGGTATTGTAGCAGAAATGAGAGTTTTTTTTCTGTCAAGAATCAGGTTTCCAAGGACTATGCAGGTGTTTAAAATGAAAGAAAAGGCGCGAAAGCATCACTAGTCATCGGAACTTTTATTCCTGGGCATTATAGAACAAATGTGAAATTGATTATCAAGGACTTTGAGAAACTTAATAAATTTCTCATTTCTGAGAAAGCAATGTCGCAGTGAACTGGACCAATTGAAGCATAAAACTACGATAAAATAAAAGGTGAGGTATAATGAAGACCAGTAAAGTCTAAAGCGCCTAATTTATGGTGACGACAAGTTGTTAGCAAAGTGAAAGCAGGCAATGCTCTGTGTAAACCTGCTGTTTGCTTTCATAGTAAGCCTACTCATAGAGAAGATATTTTTCCGAAGTCCGTGTTAAGATTTAGACGCGACTTGGAAGTCAATATGATCAATATGCAGATTTTATTATCTTGATACCTCACATATTTAGGGCCTCCGATGCCGGTAAATCCTATCGACATATGTCAAATGGGGCCACCGAACGGGAGGTTTTGTGGGTTCAAGATCATGTACACATATAACAAGGTCAGAAATATCTATCATAATCTATCACAAATCGATGCAACTCAAGATTCAACGTTCACTAGCCCATGCTTTCTAGTTAGCACAGATGTAAACTCAAGAGAGGGGAAACTAAAAAAAATTTAAATACCGGATTATTGTCAATATAGGCTGGCAGCTAGCAGCCTACTCTGTTTGCTTCAGGGACCTTTCTCTCACTGTACTATTTCTCTTCTTTTCATTTGTAACTTACAAATATGGAAAAACTCTCAATATATGCGGCAACCAGAAGCGTACTTTTGAACGAATCAAAATCACAAAACTTATTTTGGTAATCATCACCTGGCTTTACGTTTTGCATGCAGTTCATCCATGGCAATGACAGAACAAAACTTTGCAGAGATTGCTTCTAGTTAGAACGGATTGACCTTCCTCTGGCACGCGATAATTGTAGGCCCCTTCCTCATGTTACAACATTTGCATCTCTTGTTCGTAAGTAGTGTTGAACAAAATTTCCGAAAAGACTGGCGCCGAATACCCTTTCAGTGTATACGGCTTTAACAGAGGTGGATTTGCAGCTCCATGTTATCCCGTCAGCTTAACCCTTTGAGGACCAGCTTTAACAGGCAGGTGACGTAGCGCCGTCGTTTGCGCGGCAGTCGCAGGAGGCAACATCCGTATGTATGTACTTGCGTGTCTAGCTGTGTGCGCTTGCTTTCCCACGAGACGAGACGACGCCGTTACAGTAACTGAGTGAGATTTGACTTCGCGCGGCACGTTACGAATACCGTTTGATCCTTGAAGAGTTGAAAATTTTCAGAGGCATGTCTCGTTTTTGGCGAATTTTGAGTCCTCAGTAGTTCTAAGAGATTTTACTGACTTTCTCTTTTTCTGAATAATCAAGAGGATTTACAAAGAAAGTGGGGCCCCAACTTGATGTAGAACTTATGAATAACAGCGGCATTTGTTAGATAAAACAATACTTTGATTTACAATAATTATATCAGTGTCATTTCAAAGTACTCTGCTATTAAAATCGGTGTCTTATTACTACTGAACGACCTCCAAATATCGTTCGTTATCACAGTTTTGACGTCTTGAGAACCTTTCATAATGCTCGGCCTATTCCACATATGTTCTTTGAACGTTTTGTTGCAAACAACGTTTCGTTTCGAGTGTTTTCTTAAAACCATGCTCAATTTTCAAAAATCCAGATATTAAATTCTTGAGCGACGCATATGTTCTGTTATATAGGGCTGACTTCATATATGGAGCCTCATACGCGTGTTTCGATCTTGACAGTCTCATCAGTCACTTTTCATCCTTTCGTATACCGTATCAAGACAACCTTTCGTATTTTGCCAATCATCTCAAGACATTTCGTATCAAGACACCCTTTCGTATTTTGCCAATCATCTCGGGCTCTATAAGTCAGCCCTATATAACAGACCAAATGTGTGACTCAAAAAGTGATTATCTGGCTAACAACTTTGTTGTTCAAAGTTGACGATGGTGGCAATGTCAAAGTCATGATTTCTTTTGATGTCACTTGAAGAGAACGCTCATCTTCTTATTCCAATTTATCGAATAACGGTCTTGAAATTAAATTGCTTCAATTCGCATTATCAATGAAATTTTCTAGCGATAAAAAGTAATATAAGAGTATCCTTTGAAGAAGGCCTGAACTTGAAATACTGCGTAGAAGAAGTGATTTGAGGATGAAATTGAACTTGTGATTCGAAATTTTGTTCTTTTTACTCAGTTTGGATATACTGCTAGAAGAGAGGCTTAGTTGAATGCGCAAGGCAAAAGATATACTTTGGTTTTCCACTGCTTCGGTGGTACTTGCAATGTCGTAATTCTATTACATCATGTTCACTTTTTAGATAATAATTCTTTTATCATATTATACGTTTCCTTTGAGTGCTTTATTAAGACCACGCTCAAATTTCAATAGATCGTTTCATTATTATTTGAGCCAACATGTTATGTGGTCAGACCACATGTCATGTTGGCTCAAATAATAATGAAAGGATCTATTTAATTCTTTTGTTGATAACTGATATAAAGATTTACGATCATCAAGCGTTTATTCTAATATTCAACTCTTCCAGGAGACGTTTCAATGCGACGAGTTTTGGTTTCCCGGTTGTACGACGGTTGATACGAATTCAAATCTTTTTAGCGACATGCGTTCCTGCCAAAAACTAGCTGAAATATGTAGATGTGCGTTTTTTCATGGAATGACTGGTTAATTAAAAAATCTTTGAAAGTAATCTATATACTTTTTCTGATATTGAAATCACATCGTATTTCTTGTAAAAGCCTGACACGTTTCACTGTTTTCTTGATAAAATCACACGAGGTTGTTCCTATGGTTTATTCGCATAAGCTGACGTTTCGTCGAATTTCGCTTTCTTTTGAGTTTAGAAAATTTGACTTGACTTCAACTTGGGCAGCTATATATCTCCAAACCTCTTAGGAATATTGTTGAATGTGTCTGAATACCGAAATTTCAGATGGCTGTGCTTAGAATTATAGTCATTTGCTCTAGAAAAATCGATATTTTTTATCGACTGGAAATTGTGGATGTATTGAGCTGACTATGTTGCAGTCTTGATCGTTCCAGACCGTGAACGATGCAAAGTCCGTCAAAACACCAGCCTTTTTGAATAAATTCTGACAACAACCTTGTACGCACGTATCAAGAAAACAATGAATTATTGATCGATGCCAAAATTAACAGAAGATCAATCATAGGAATTTAGATATGATAATATGAAGAGTTTGATCAGCTCGGACATGAAATCAAACTACCGTACGATATCGATTTTTCATTGGAAATATCGGTACTTTTCCTAGACAGCACGAGATGAAGTAATAGGTCTCTCTCTCTGGATAAGCACTTTCCATAAGAATGTTAGTAATCATTTTCGAAAGCTTAAACTTCTCGCTAGCGCGCTACGACTAGTTTTTGATAAAGTCATTTTTATAACGTCTCACTGAAAGGAGAGCATTTGTGTTTCACACTCGCGTTTTTCTCGCAAGACAGAACTCTTTCTTTAACCTAGTCGTAATTATTCAATATCATAAGAATTGAAGATTCCAACATTTTTCTTATTTTCTAAAGAGACCGTTTCTGTGCAGTGCAACACGGAAGATAAGTTTGATCCACATACGCGAGCAAGTGTACTTTTGGCGAAAATACGGGCTGCGGGCAGGAACAGCAGGGGGTCGGCGCGATTATCGATTTATAGCTCGTGTCTGAAGCGCGATTTTTGTTATTAATTGAGAATTGCTTTATTGGTCCGAAAGAAACTCTACACTAAACATGACTCTGATACTATAAGATTTTCTCTTCACGATAATTTGCTTTTCGTGCCTTCAACGAAGAATTAGTTAAAATGCGCGACCTATGTGAAACATGATTTTATTTTAGATTTTATAGCGTTATAGAAGGTTTTTTGAAAAAGCCGCAGACGTACCGCGCTAGCCAGAGATCTAAGCTTTGGAATATACTAACACTCTTACAAAAAGTTTTGTCCAGCGAAAGAATCGTTTCTTCATCCCGTGCCGTCTAACGGAAAAGAACCTCAAAATTCTAAATACAAATTAATCTTTGCCAAGCACACTGTATTAGCAACGAATTGTAGATTTTTTTGCATCATAGTCTTCATTCTGTGCTTGGAAATGTGTGAAAACTTCTTGAGTTCATTGAACTGGAGTTGTTCGAGTGTGTTTGGCTAACTTCTTGGTATCATTCTAAACATTCTGTAACTGGTTCATTTCAACCAATCGACGCTGTCGATGTTCTCTGGCTTCTCACTACCATAATTTGCGGAGTTTTTGCCACTTTATTCAGACTTTTTGAATTAACTTTGAGTGAATCTCGTTCTTTGAGATATTGATATTTTGAATATCGAGTAGAGATCTATGAAGGACTATCTTTTCTCTCATCAAAAAAAATGTGCAGAATTTGGTTGCTTTGGGAAAAATCACCTCAAAAGATATTCGATATTAATTAAATTGTAAACATTATACAGCAACTTACGGACAGGTATTGACCTTGGAATGATATATAGAGTTAACAGAAAAGGAGTTTCCCAAAATCTTTGTGTAGTAAAAATTAGACTTTTCTTCTTAAGCAATCATATGATTTTGCAGTCTACGATAAATTTTCAATTTTTGATTGAATAATATAGCTAAAGTATATGCCACTTTATTTTTGCCTACCAAGACTTTACTATTTAGTTCATTGTTCTACGACTAATTCAGTAAACAAGGGTGCAGTCAAATGCTCTAAAGTCTTAGATACTTTTAAATTTGAAAATTGAAATATAATTTCCCCCATTTATATGAAAATAATGGATGAGAATTGTATCAGTGCATTGCGCATCTTCAATCTTTATTTCTCAATCTTACTATTTAGTGATACTGATCAATTCTAGCTATGCCATCTTCGTTTCAAACACCGCCACCATCAGCTGGGTTCCCTTCCACTAGTACTCGAGTATTTTTTACTCCACCTCCGCCGACACTACCACCTCCAGTGCCGTCTACAGTCGATTTGGGCGTATTTGCAAGAGGGACGAATCCAAACCGAATTATTGAAACGATATCAGGGCGAGGAGAAATAGAAGGAAGTGCAGGCGGAATAAGAGGACCACAAGAAAGACCTTTTGTCACAACATCACCTTTTGGATTTGGAAGCGGTTCGTTTTGTTTTCTTAGAATGTGCTTGTTGTAATGATTAGTTCGCGGATTTATGTAGTATTCTTACGTCTCTTTTTGTCATATAAATAACATAATCCTATGCTGGTCACATGATGTGATGATAAGTATGCGATGAAGGGCTGCGCAATTTCTTTATTAATTATTGCCGGTATAGAATTGAACTTCCTATCATTATGAGTCCCTCATAGCTTTGATACTAGAACTTGCAAAATGTGAGCATTTGTAGAGCAACAGGGCTTTTACATCAAACTATATCGTTTATATAAACCGTTCCTGAGGAGTTATGACATAGCTGTTAACATGTTCTTATTAGATTTCAGTAGCTAGTATCTCAGTGATTTCACCTCTTTAACATCTGATTTTTCTTTGCATAACAAGCGAAATTCCTTTTATTTAACCGCTTTTAGCTGCGGTACGATGCTATAGTATACTCCATATTGTAGAGTGATGTACAAAACATTTGCGTCAGGCGGGCACTTGAAACCGCGTTTCACTCAACCCGACGACACGTGCTCTATCTCTTGCATCAACGACGCCTGTTTTACCACCACTCTTTCTATGGTACAACGCATCTATCTGTCAGCGGTTCTGGTATGGGTAGTCACATTGATATCGACATTGAACTCAGTCATGGTGCAAGGGATAAAGCATGCGTCCGCGGATTGGGTGAAGTGCGGCTACGAGTTCCACCTGACTCGAATTTTTTGTTTCCTCGTTGTTTACATTCACACGAAGCGAGGGTATCCATGTATTTTTTCTATATTTTGGTTATTTCCGATTAGAAGGGGACAAATGAAAAACCAGTCTCATTCGCTGGAGAGAAACTTCTTACCAGAGTGTCAGAAACCATTCGAGAGCCGAGACTTGAGGCTACACTCCTCGTCGCTGGCTTTTCAAAGCACCCCTTTATAACGCTGTATCATTCAGAATAAAGCCATGTTTCTTAAACCACATTTTTTCCTCTTATCTGTTTATATTTTACCGGACAAAACTCCTTCCTTAGAGTGCTAGTACTCAAACCAGAGCACAAGCTTCAAAGAACTCAAGAATATGTCTGCTTTTCGAAAAGCTCTTTTGATCTTTTAACCTCCCTGGTATTTTCATTTGTGCTTTGAACCTCGCCGGACAGGGACCTCCCTTTAGATTATTAGTAATCATCTGATAGCGTAATGTTTCTGATTTTAGTGATGTGCTTACTCTCTAGAAATACGATTTAGCAGAGAAAATAAGATCAAGTTTTACATTTTTCGCATCGTCCTTTACCGAAAATTCGACCAGACAAGGGCTGTTGCGAGGAAAGGAAGTGGTAGGGGTGGGGTGAGGCGGGGCGATTGATATTTTTAACATGCCAGACAATAATTTTAAACCACGCATGGCAACGTGGTCTGTTAAGATAGGCTGACTTATCGAGCCCAATACACGTTTTCGACCTTGACAGTCTCATCAGTCGGGCGGTATCCTTTCGTATTTTGCCAATCCTCTGTGGGTGCTTCAGTGCCCACACTAATAGTTAGCGACGACAAACATTTTACACTGTAAGTTTAGTGAAATTATCACTGAATAGACACTGTTGTACACTTGATTGTTCTTGGCCAGTATATTCACTGTTTTTCTTCTTTAAGCAAAACACGAGGTGTTATAATAAAATTTTATTCACAGCTGACGTTTCGGCAGTTCGCCTTCTTCAGAGCCTGGAAAGGTCAAATTGTCCGCAATCCAATAAGCCAAACACCTCCAATACTCTTTTAGAAAAAAAAAAAACACCAGACCTAGATTTCAATCGCATCAAGCACAAAATCAACTCTCAACATACTCACCGCTTTTTATATGTGTTCCACTGAATGATTCAAGTGGAGACAATCGCAAGGAGATCACATAGGCTCGTAATGCACCTTACCCATCAAAATAACAGTCTTATATACTGACTAAAATCACGTGTGATAACAAGGCATTCCTCCCTGCGGTTCATAGTTGGATTGGTGGTATTAATCCAAAGTGCTTCAAGAAGTTTTCGCGCTGATGTTTTTACCGTTGTACCGTTGTTTTTACCGTTGCTGTTTTGTACCTAATCTCTTGCAAAGCGTGTAGCGATAAATATATAAGGGTGGAGAATTTGTTGTGATTCCTCGACAGTTAGATATCGCAATAACGAATAAGCATCTCGAAGATGCTTCGCTTTACCGATCATCTTCTGTAAAGGAATTCAAAAGGCAAAACCGCAAATTAAACAATGAGTGGGTCCGTACGGCAAAAGCGGCAGGCTTAAGACCATCTATCATTACTCAATTAAAAATCCAGTCACCAACATGTCCTGTCTTATACTTACTTATGAAAACACATAAGTTAGTATCCACTAATGATCTAATGTCTAACGATCCATCCATATTCAAAGTTAGACCTATCATCAGCTGTGTAGGCGGACCGACGGATAGGATAGCATGGTTCTTAACGTTAATAACATCCCAGTTGCTAGGACACATTCCAGCTCATCTGACGAACACTCAGATGCTCCTGGATCGTCTACGTAACGCGAACCCGAACAGCGCGTACGTAATGGAGTCATTCGACGTCACTGCTCTATACACCAACGTATCGAATGACTCCGCATTGCAAGCCACACATGAGCTTCTGATACAACACCAGGGAGCAGTAAAC
Organism: Parelaphostrongylus tenuis; assembly: GCA_019055375.1. Taxonomy (NCBI): domain Eukaryota; kingdom Metazoa; phylum Nematoda; class Chromadorea; order Rhabditida; family Metastrongylidae; genus Parelaphostrongylus; species Parelaphostrongylus tenuis. The sequence continues at coordinate 153,720 of JAHQIW010000064.1, read as the reverse complement.
ATGTATGGCTTGTCGATTGAGCAGTTCATGGTCCTGTTAAAAGAGTGCCTGAACTGCTCAATCTTCAGATGGTCCGGGAAGTATTTCGCACAAATCAGAGGGCTGGCAATGGGGCAGCGACTGGCGCCTAGCCTAGCGATTGCCTTTATGTCGAAAGTGGAAGCACCAGTGATGGATCTCCGGCCATTACTCTACTGTAGGTATATAGATGACTGTTTGGTTATCTGCTCCACTCAAGAGGAGCTAGATAATTGTTTTAGATTGTTGAATGAACAGTCAGAGTATATTAAGTTTACCCGTGAGATACCAAAAGATCATTGGCTTCCTTTCTTGAACGTGCAAATAAGCTTAAGCGAGAGCGGCTACATCACAAAGTGGTACCGGAAGCCAAGTAGTAAAAATATCCTGGTTCACTATCTCTCTTCTCATCCCTCACATACGAAAAGGCGCTAGTAAAGAACATGTTTCGAACAGCAGCCAGCGTATGTACTGGGGAGGAGCAGAGAGAAGAATCCGTGAAATTGGCTCGGGAAATAGCTACTTCTAATGGATATGAATTTGTAGCCCCTCGGCTTAGGTTTAGAGGAAATAGTGCGCCTCCAAACGAAAATGCGAATGAAAGGAAAATCCCGTTCATACTCCCGTTCTTTTCAAATGAGATTAGTACAGCTATAAAACGCTGTTTGAAAAGAGCGGGTTTAGAGCAATCGGTGGCTCTTATTGAAATACCACCGAATACTCTAAAACGCCAACTAGTTCGCAACCGCTTATATGACCGTCTCTGTATAATGAAAGATTGTAAAATATGTCCTAACGGCAGAGACGGTGATTGCACGAGCGTAGGTACAGTCTACCTAATCTCTTGCAAAGCGTGTAGCGATAAATATATTGGCGAAACGGGTAGGCCGCTCTATGCCCGTATAGAGGAACACCTAGCTGATAAGCGTCTTAAAAGACGGAACACCCCGCTAGGGACGCATAGAGAACAGAAACACGACGGAGCTGATTTTGAGATTGAAGTCACCATCCTTGCGCAGGAACAAAAAACATCAGCGCGAAAACTTCTTGAAGCACTTTGGATTAATACCACCAATCCAACTATGAACCGCAGGGAGGAATGCCTTGTTATCACACGTGATTTTAGTCAGTATATAAGACTGTTATTTTGATGGGTAAGGTGCATTACGAGCCTATGTGATCTCCTTGCGGTTGTCTCCACTTGAATCATTCAGTGGAACACATATAAAAAGCGGTGAGTATGTTGAGAGTTGATTTTGTGCTTGATGCAATTGAAATCTAGGTCTGGTGTTTTTTTTTTCTAAAAGAGTATTGGAGGTGTTTGGCTTATTGGATTGCGGACAATTTGACCTCTCCAGGCTCTGAAGAAGGCGAACTGCCGAAACGTCAGCTGTGAATAAATTTTATTATAACACCTCGTGTTTTGCTTAAAGAAGAAAAACAGTAATTATATTGAAGCATGCCGGGGTTAATAGACAGTCGGTCTTGGGAATTGCTAGTATATTCAATTTATCATATCTTTCGTTTCGAGTGTTTTCTTGAAACCACAGCTCGAATTTCAATATGCCATAAAATCATTTTTGAGCCACGCATGTCATGTGGTCTGTTAAGATGGGCTAACTTATAGAGCCCGTTATGGATTGGAAAAAGGCGACAAAGGGTAATTGCTCAACTGACGAGACCGCAAGGTCGAAACACGTATAGGGCTCTATAAGTCAGCCCATCTTAACGGACCACATGACATGCGTGGCTCAAAAATGATTTTCTGGTATATTGAAATTTGAGCTGTGGTCTTAAAAAAACACTCGAAACAAAAGATTGACATTTTGTTGTTCAATTGAAGATTTTTCTTCTGCTTTGAAAAACCTCCATTAAAACAATTTACTAAGATACTACGAAACTTTTTCTACACATTGGTAAGCTTTTCGGCTACCAGCGAATTATGCGCACAATTAAAGTGAAGGCTAAAGACGAGAATGAAACATATTTTTTGGTCCGGATGCTACAGCGATATAAAGGGGTGTTTTGAAAACGGGCGACGTAGGGGCTTTAGCCTCGAGTTTCTGCTTTTGAGTGGTCATTAACACTCCTATGAAAATTCGTCCCCAGCGAATGATATAGGTTTTCATACGTCTACTCATAACGAGAAAGAACGTCCTTTTTATCTATTCGACATCACCCGTCTTCACATCTTCTGTTAGGGTTCCTGCTGTTTTTCCATTTAATCCGTCTCTCTCGTACATTATTAACTAAGCTCTTCGAACTTTCGCAAGCGGTTCAGGTGCTTCTTGAGAATTGTTGTCTCCTTTATAATTGTCGCTGAATGAAAAACGATTCTGTTCTCTCAAGAAAACTTGGAGTAGCTTGGATCAATGCTTCCTCATTGGATTGTAGACAGCGTGCTGTTCTCGGAGAAATATGACACCACTTTTTCGCTTTTAAGTAGGTGAGGGTCTAAAGGGCCTAGCTGGGAGTCGTGATGGATGGAATGGATACCACTGGACACTGTATGCACATACACACTAATTTGAGCGCGCACCAAACCAACAAAGCGTCCACCTCTCTGCGTTTGGCAAACTGGTGTACGACTTGTCTGAGGAAGACTTTGTACGGTTCAGAGAAGCTTATAACTACTTGTAGTGAATAGGTAAGGGCACTCTAACAAAGCTGCACCAAGAAATCAATGAGATTCAATGCGACCAATATTAAAGGACATTCATGAAGAATAGAAGTATCAAAGTAGTAGTTAAATTCACAAACGAACAAGAAGTCCTTCGTTCAAGAGTGCGAGACAGCGAATGAAGTGAAATAAGCCGTGGGACTCACACAATATGTAGAGACGGATCATGTTAATACTAGAGCGAAAAGTATCATGAAAACCATACAAGTACCTCAATTTGAAATATGTAAATATCGGCAAACGACACTGAAGATTATAAATCTTCCGAAATAAGTCGTAAAAAACCGAAAAATTTGTTCAGAACTGCGTTAATTCTTCAAGAACACTTCATGAGAAATTCAACTCACTTATGAATGCCAAAATTATTAAAAGACTGTTTTTGTATTCTTTTGTTCAAAATTCAGCGCTAGGTGGTCCACCGCCACCTCCTCGCCCAAGTGAAGGAGATGGAGAAGACCTCGGACTATTTGGACTCATTCAACAGTCCATTAAAAACGCACAGGCTATACGTCAAGGCGGCCCTCAAGGGAAACAGGTACTCAAATTCACCAACTTGACATACATTAGAAATGATCGCATATTTACTGTGTTTTGAGAACGCGACGTAAACGCACTCTGGGATTTAATTATTTCTGAACAAAATTTACTATCGTAGTAATTTTTCTTTCTCATTGTTTCTTTTTAACTAATTTTGAATAAATGGATATATTATGCATAGCGCACAGTATATTGTGAAAGTAGAAGTGGGATGAGAATTGTATGCGTATGAAGCATATAGATGTACATAAACATATACATATATATATATATGTACATATAAGTGCATACATGTGTATATGCACATGCATACATATGCATTATATGCGTCATATATACATATAGACATATGTACATATATATGAAACTTACCCCTGTTCTCAATTGATTTTTCAACTCTTTAGACGGACTTCTCCGCTCTTTTTTAGACTTTCATGTCTACTTGGTTCTTGAAGAGCCTCTATATTTTGCGGTGTAGCAGCGAAAATGAAACTGAGTTTCACGTTCGGCGCGCAATTTTTTCTCGGCTAGGGTCCTTGTAATTGGGGTTTCGCAACATCATAAACAAAGAACAAGACAAGCGCTGTAAAAGCGATAAGAAAATTGCGTGGGTTAGTCTTAACCTTAGGCTCATGGCACGTTTATTCGACAATTTGAGACGAAATCAAAGGCCTTAATCTATAGAACGGCAAAATAAAGTTTCTTTTATAGTATTAATACAAATAGTTTAGAAACTCTACAGAACAAAAAAAAACTTATTGGATAACTAAAGAAAAGAGACGCTTTTTCAAGGCAGCAATAAGATCGCCGCAGACAGCGTGGTATTGCGCGTTAAAGAAGAAAGCTAATCTTTTTTTGTGTTCTAAAGCGCAATGGCAAGGCTTTTCCACAAGAATCAAGTACGTTTTCGAAAGCGCCGAAATTAAGCTGTGAACTGATCGCTAGAAATCTAGGATAAAATCTCCGCCCAGCCAAATTATCGCGCCGGCTGTGAAACTCAGTTTTACTTTCCCTGCCACAGCGTACACTAAAAGGCGTTTCAAGATTCAAACACAGTAATGGAATCGCTGAAAATAAAGCTATCGACTTATCACTCACACTCTAAGTAATGCGCAAAAGCTCTGTTCCCAAAGTGAGAGAAAATAAATTGAGATCACGAAATCATATAAATACATATCCCTAGTTTTCAAAAATATTCAGTTCTCTGTGAGAACCAATACTAAGTTTCAGGCTGCTGCCGCTGCTGCTGGACAAATTCTTCAGCAGTTTACCGGGTTTGATCTCAACAACTTAGGTGGAAATTTTGGTAATCTTTTTGGAAGATAATCATGTACGGGTTTTGCTATGTTTTACTGTATTTGCTCATTTCGACTAAGAATCTTTAGTCATACACTAATTTACTTTATCTTCACGGGCTGCATACGCTCATTGTTGGCGTTCGACGATCGAGCACTAGAAGTGACGAGTTGCACATTTTTACTTCCACAAATTCGTCGTTGAATTCTATTTTGAAGTGCTTTCAATTTAGATTTTCCCTTTCTATCTCCTTGTAGTCATCCTGCCTTTTCACATGTGTTTATTTGTCCCATTATTTCTTCCAAAACTCGTCTGTTATTTTGAAGACTACGGATGATATTTGAACTTTCCTTGATTCTTTGTTTATTTACTTCTTCGCTAATGAAAGTTCAATTCCAAGAAACGTGACGTAGATATTCTGCCTAATGATCATTAGTTTTCTTCGCCAGCTCTCAGTCTTCAATCCGCTTTTTCTTGTGTGAAAATCTTTAACTTGATGCGAAAAATAAAGCTCTCGAATAGCCTAACTAGAATATCAATCAGATCTAAATCAAAGCCGCAATTGAGTCAGTAAAATGACTGACTAGGGACTCCTAAAAAATGTTCAGTCAGCCTGAAGTTGTTATAAGTTGATTCCTAATAAGCATTATACCGCGTAGTCTTCATGTTTCATTTAACTTGTGTTAGTTATGACGCACTAAGTAGAGGAGTCATGCAAGACATACACGATTGTTGAATGAACAGTTCCTAAATAACATCCTGAATCTCCCTGAGGTCGGCAAATTACTATCAGGCCATTAATGGAAGATGCCTTGATACATCGGCATGCCTCACAAGGCTAGTATAAGACATGGTTCATCCTTAAAGGAGCGATCAACATCGAATGATTCAACCCTTTAGTAATCTTTATTGTGAGCCATATACGTAGTCACAGTTGAAGAATGACTTGATTCATAAATTATCCCTTACTATTTCATTAAGTTTTCATGCAGCTGTTTTATGCTCATTCCATACGGAGACATCAAAGGTGGAAAGTTACTCAACTTTTAGGTAGGCGTGGTTTGCCTGCACACATCACGCGGCCTAAGTACCTCAATGAGAAGTTATCAGGTATATTCTCAAATATCAACAGCACCTGACTAGTACAGTATCCAAAGACTATTAAATCATATCATCGAGCTCACAAAGGATATGAAGTAGTTGTCAGCCAACCAATCGAAGTCAGCGATTTAAGGATAAGGTAGATGAATGATGCAGTCACTTGGAAACTCTGAGAATGCTGCCTCAAATCCACACTAGGTAGGTGTGCCTGACATTTGCAGTACGGCTATGTATGACAGGATATGAGGATTACTGATTCGACTACTTGTGCGGAAATTTGGAGCCAGCTATCGAATTCGTCCTGTGATCGGGTCGACGAAACAGCGCTATTTCCTCAATTTGTGGGCATGAAGACGAGCGTGCATGACGAACCTGTAAACGGTCGAAAGTTTTATGCTTTTTTACCTAGCTTGTAATGAAGTATGGAATTAGAGGTGAAGTGCAACGACACCTATTGCTTAAAATGACATTTTATTACTCTAAATGTTTGCCTTTTGTAACCCTTCACATTGTACGGCAATGTTTTAAAAATTTCAAAAGTTTTCTTCTCAAAAAAGGTAGAGGACATTGTTTCAAAGTTGATGTTATTTGACTTCTTTCAAATGTGCTTTAGAAATTTTTTAGGTTCACGAAAGAAACCTTATTTTAGATTGCTTGGAAGTTATTTTACATTAGTATTTCAATAAATGACGTTTGCATAAATCATATTCCATGTCCATCAATCATTCAGCAATTCGACCAGACTCCACTAAAGTCCTCATTTGCCCTGGCGAGTGCAAAAGTAACTCAGTGAGTTCTGCTCCTTTGCTCCTGAGCTTGCTGAGTACTATAACTATCTTCTAAAATTTTCATGAAGAATCTATCGGATCGCAAATCCATGCTGTGTACTCGTCATCCCGTTATGCACAGTTGCTAACAGCTCTTGTCCATCAATTTCCCCTAGGACCCATTGCTCATCTCACTAATCTGACTTCTGACGATTCAGCCCATAAGCACTGTTTCTGATATACCTGAGAGAGTTGAGTGGTGTGCAAAAACACGGCCTTAGGCGGAAGTCGAACCCGCGTTTTATCCTATCCGTGGACGAGTGCTCTACCACTACATCAACGAGGCCATTCTCCCGATCACTCATTCTTCAACATCTCTGTGATGGCTATCAGGCACCAACCTTTTGAACAGGTTTAGTCGAATGTGCGATTTTGCTTTATAAACCCAGTTGAGCTGACAGCCACTGTTAGATATAATACTCCGAAATTCTAATTTTCTTACTGCTTTTTTCGTAGTGCTATGATGTTACTTATATACCTAAGAGAATCAGTGGTGTTTTTGCGTTTTTGCTCACCACTCAATGCTCTTAAGTGCATAAGTAACACCATAACACTGCGAAAAAAACAGTAAAAATACTAGAATTTTGGAGTATTATATTTAGCAGTGACTGTCAGCTCAATTGAGTTTATAAAGCAAAATCGCATACTTGACCAAACCTGTTTAAAAAGTTGGTGACTGATAGCTATCACAGAGATGTTGAAAACTGAGTAGTCGGGCAAATATGCCTCGTTGGTGAAGTGGTAGAGCCCGCGTCTCCAGATATCATGAAACGCGGGTTCGACTCCCAGCTGAGTCCGTGTTTTTGCTCATCACTCAATTCTCTTAGGTATATAACTAACATCATAGCACTGTGAAAAAAAAGTAGTGGAAATACTAGGATTTTTAATGCCTCTGATCTTCGGTCGCTGACATGAGGAAGAGCTTTGGATTCCTTCTTCGACATTGATGACACGGGATACTTCCACTGTCGCCCTCTGGTTGCGCTTTCAATAATGCTGGATGATCTTCCATTTCTGCTTACGTAGCGATCAGATTTCGGGCGCATAGTTAAGTCAGGAATAGTCGTTGGAATAAAAAGGTTGGCATATACTCGAGCGTTCTTAGTACTGTTTGCTTCATCCGTGATGCTCTTCACAATTCGCAAGCCTTTCGTTCCCTTCTTCTCATCTTTGGAGTTGAGCGGATGATCATGTTGATAGCACTAAGTAATCTTCCAGCCTGCTGGTATTAGCATTTCCGATGCTAATGAAAAGAGTTCCAGTAATCTTCTTTTGAAGATACTTACAGGTGGTGACATCATAATCATGCATTCTCATATCCTCAGCAAAAGTAGTCACTAACCTTTCAAGTTATGAAGAGTTCTTACTGGAAAAAGTCTGATGCCGACTTCCTGACTTTGGTAGGATGGAGGGTTGGTTGGTTTAGAGTGGGTTTGACTGGTCCTTGAGAAATTGATCACCAACTTTGCCACTTTACCTCTAACGTGCGGATAGTTGTTTATATCAAGTAAATGACCGATATCTCAGCACTACTGCGATCGAAAAGCTCAAAAAGCCGTAACGTTCCAAGTAGAGAGCCCACATCAGTTGTTTCATGTAATATGGCTCTTCGTAGGCAGGTGGAATTGAATCCGATGAAATGAAACAGTGAGCGAAGTAAGTGACTCAAATCAGCATAAAGTGAATGAATTCATGAAACTGGTTCATAAGCCGTATGTACCAAAAGTTGTACACATTGTCGTAAAAGGTTTAGAGCTCACGTGAGAATGCGTACGAATTTATTAGAGCCTAGTGGTGTGAGCGATGAGCAAATACATCTGATAATTACCGCAATACACGTGTTTCGGCCTTAGCAGCCTCGTCAGTTGGGCACTACCTTAGTCTTAGCCAATCCTCTTGAAGGAACCTAACCGCCCTACATAGAGTAGGAGACGACGTACAATTTGCACGTGCCGTCAAGTGAAATAAATATTAGATTGGCAGTGCTGTACACTCGATTGCTCTTTGACGGTATTTGAAAGATACTATACCGATCGTTTTGAGTGTTTTCTCAAAAACACGCTCAAATTTCGAAAACCCTCATAATTCAAGTAAAATAATAATAATAAATGTAAAATACTCATCAGATGCATTAAAATTTAAGCGTAATTCTAAGAAACACTCCAAAACACGGTATGATATGCTTAAATATCTGTGACGGATGCGTCTTGATCATTGCTCTTACACCGTACTTACTCATGAGTCATACATTCTAGAGCTAGTCCAGTTATCTCCACCGTTAACGTAGTTCCACCTGCTATTACTGACTGATTGATGAATTAACCAAGAAAAGAATTTTCGAATGAAAGCGAAATAAATGAACACTTTCTTACCTGCTCAAGGAAACTGTCTTTAATTTCATAGATGATGAAACTGATGAATTTGCTCCACGTCGAGTAGACTTTTTCCTGAAATCAACTTCCATGTAGTATATCTTCTTGAAGAATGAACAGAACCAAAAAATTCTGATGAGTGAGGTTATTTTGAGTCAATTCGTGTTCACCGTTTGCAGTTTTTCTTAGAATAGAAGATCAAGCTCTAGAGAGGTGTATGGACTTTTTAAGGAGCATTCAGCTTGCCAAAAGCAATTTGTCAATCCTCTCTCTCTCTCTCTTAACAAAATCGAACAAATTTTTGAACAATCAACGACTATCGATATGGCAGAAAATCAAGCACTAACATTCTGGAAACTCACGGCTTAAGTAAACACAATTAATTACTTATTCTGTTCCGCACTGGACAAGAATATTCATCACAAAGCCGAGGCTACGTAGAGAGCTCCCAGGTGCAAGATAAGGTGTAGAACGAGGACAAAAAGCAACGATGCATTTGCGTCAAGAATAGAGTGAAGGTCAGCGCAGGCTCAACGCAAGCCTCCCGACAAGTAATTTCAACATAACCACTAACGAAGACGTCAAATCATCAATACCAACACTTTCACAGCGATTTTTTATGATCAATTCATACAGCTACCTTTCGCTAAACCACGGAAGTAGAGGATCTAATCTAAATGGTTTAACGGCGCTGCTGTGTTTTTTTAAACTGACTTGTCATATATGGCTGACGAACGACAAGTGGAAAAATTACTAGTGGCCGCTCAAGATTCCCTATGATAAATGGCTCTTCAATTGGTACAAATGAAGATAAATAAACTAGAATGGCACTCCCATTTAAGTACAATGAGAATTTGTTCGATGAACATCGCGTTCGCAGATTCGCTTTGGCAACAACTCTAATTATGTATCAAGCTCAATAAGATTCCTTCGCATGACGTAACTACTCTTAGAAAAAATCTGTCTGATCCCTCTTACTAAACAACTTCATCCAATGTGTTTGCCTTAATTGTGTAGCTGAAGAGCTCTTCAATCAGATATGACTAGCGCCTAAAATAGAACGGATGAGCTCACGTCATCTACGGAATGAAAACAAAATTAACGCGATTGCCGACTGCAACAACTTGATAGTCGTCCTATTTTGTTGTTAGAACTAATAATGAGTTGGCAGAGGTATAAATACGATAACTAGAAGAAATAAAATACTAACAGCTTTTGAGTCAATTTATTCATTGCAAATGCCTTATGACGATTGTGGACGATGCGAAAAGAAGCAAGGAAATGGCAGTGAGCATCCCAAATGCCATCCGTTTGCTGAACAGCTGCCAAACCTCAGCATTCCAATTTTCCGCTCTCCACAAATAAGAAATAAAATTGAATAGTTGGCGTGGATTAGTCCCTGAAGAGTCGGCCACACATTGGACTCTCCTACGAAGCCTAAGGGTGATCAAACGCATATCTGGCCTATACTGTGAATTGTTCCGATGTACAGATGCATGTAGTCAGTCTATATCACCCCAGAGACGTTTGATAGAAATTAGTCTCGGTGGTATAAATAAATTCATTCTTCAAATCAGACTGCACGAACGAACTAAGCCACACATACTGCAGGACACGTCTGTCCAGTACTTTACACTTACTTGAATCACGGAAGTCTTTAGAATTTAGATTTATTACAAGTAGTTTGATAGTTTTTGCGTGGCGGCGGAGTAAGACTCGTCCTTTAATTTGATTTACACCCCGACCGCTTCATTACATTAGTTTTTTAAAAGATCAGGAGAAGCGTAATTGCCTCTCTTTGTATAGCTGTGCAGCGATTGAAGAACTTCGGAATTTACTTCCTGCCACATGATACCACATACAATTTACAATATTATCAAGTGACTTCGACAAATCAGTATTTTACTTCACCACTCTACAGGATCTACTTCATTGATCCTGCGCAAGTTCTTCTAATCGACGTGGGGCCAAAATCTCAGCTATAGCTGTTACTCTCTAACTGATGATCAATGATCAGTGTTACATACTGAAACTTTTCTTTTTATTCAAAACTACCATACATCAGATTGTCTGTGATGAAATAGATTAGCCAGAAGTTCTTCTCTATCCGATGTTCAACTTTGAATGCTCCTCTACTTCTTCTGAAACACGGGGGAAATAGAATCCCGTGGGGTTGACGGATCAAAGAGTACGGCCCAGAACATGGACCTATTCAGAGTATGATGTTGTCAAACGTTTGCCACAGTTCCGTAAGAATGAGGAAAAAATGTGCAATTCTCTCAGTCTGTGGCACTGCTTATTTTCATCTTATAGTTTCCACTTACTTGAAATGCACCAAAATGACTGACCGAGTTATCGCGGCAGAGTAACGAAAGCAGCACATTCTTGAAAATTAGCCATTTTTCAGCCGTAAAGCTCATAGAGCGCACGTTACCGTGTTGTCGTCCTACGATCCTGAAATTCTTGAGTTTCCTGAACTGACACATTCGCAACCTTTTGACTAGATTTTCCCAATCACGCTATCCAATCACGATGCTTCAGCCCTTAGTAGTTAGTTGAGCAAAATAAAATAGTCATATTTTGGTATTTCGAAACATTTTGATTCCCTTACTATAATTTAGACATTTCATGGCGATTCAAAAATTTGAATATCAAATGCTTGCAAATATGGCGGGTTCCTTGCTGTGAATGGATTGCTCAGAAAAAAAAAAACAGCATGAAAACCACATTCGTCAAGATAATCCGCGATGCTGCCCCAGCCGGCTCATGGTTGATCCAAACTGAGCCTCCTGGCTATCTTATGAATTCTAGTCTCATGGGCTGAGTAGTCTTGTACGAGTTGAAGATTGGAAAATTTTCAGATTCTCATACCCAGAAGTGCGAAAAAAATGTCAGATGTCATAGGATACAGCTATTTCGTAAGCTTTCACAAAAAAGTGGTGCATTACGTTTTTTTCCTTAATCACTTATATCCCCATATTTTGCGAAAATCATTAGCTAACTGCCGTTTACTCAGCTTCGTCCCTAACGAGACGTTTAAATGTTCTATTAGACGATCGTTGTGATTTGCCAAAGGCTCAAGTATTTCATACTACATTATTGATGGTTCCTGTTTTTTAGCCACGGTATCGTCGGATGTGGAACGTCAGCCTCAAACCTCAAACTAGGTGATGAAACAGAAGTATGCCTCCATGTGCAAGGTGCCGCATGATAAAAGCGACAAAGATTTATCATTAGAAACAAAGGGGACCATCGCCAGTGCCACCGCCATCAGAACAGCCTGGACAGTGACCTTATCAAAGGAAACTCTAGGTAAAAGGCTCAAAACAAGGTAATCTTCATGAGTACGTTTATCTTGTTCGTGAATGTCAAAAAGAGAAAGAAATAGAAATGTCGATGCATGAAGGACAACTTCAAACTCGCATCGGACTACGTACTCTAGTGGGATATAAAATTACAGTGTATGGCTTTTGATAGAACCAGGAACGTGCCAAAATGTTTTCAATGACTCGAACTAATCATTAGTTATTCTCAGCATACGCCCTTGAAAACAATGGGCAACACCTTTTCAGTGTGTATGTGAATGTTGTGTATAAGTGCGCGCGTGTGTGTGTGTGTGTGCATGTATGTGTGTAACGACTGTGTGCAAGCCTGTGTGTATCGGTGTGTGTACCGCTTGTGTGTTTTGGATTGGTGCGTGATGTGTATATGTGTATTCGTGTATTTCAGCGCACGTGTGTCCTCTGGAAAAATGCCTCTATAAAGTTACAGCTTGAAAAATGTCCTGAAAAGTTAGCTAAGAAAGCCTTAGTTCAAAGAACCGAGCAATGCAATCCGGTTTATCAGCAGTGATATTTTTCCAAACGTCTGTAACGATGATAACATTTGACTGAAACCCATGAACACCAGGATTATCGGAAATAAACGGCTTTCAACTCTTACCTGAGTACTTGCACTATATTGTCCGCTTCTTGTGGCCCTTTTGAAAGCATTTCTACAATACCAGTAAAAAAACGCTGAAATTTGCCGACATGTGTACGAAATCGTTGATCCCTTCGTAAATCATTCTCATTTAAATTGTCGAGACCAAAATGTACGGACAGCTTGACTTCCTCTTCCTCAAAGTACACGGTCATAAGCGTTTGAAAACACTAAGATCTAAGTGATAATGAAGAGAACAGTTTGAGAATTTTGGTAGGACTTACAATAAACAACTGCAGGAACATTCGTTCAAATAGTCCGTACTTATCACTGACTTTTTGATATTCTTCACAGATTTTATTCACCTCTTCTTGATCGGCCATGAATACCCGGCCTGAGTAACTGAAAATACTGAACATTATGAAAATCGCTTGAATAAATGCAAAATTTGGGAAGTTTCCTTATATGATCAAGTGAGGACATTATCTACTTTCGTTCCTAGCATTTTGCTTTTTCGAGATCAAAATTTGTCATCAGGATAAAGTGCTGTCTTTGATAAAAATGATTGAGAGTTAAGTGTTAGTACTTTTCTAAGATCGTTGTCTCTTTCAAATTCAAAAAATGATCTTTACAATGGAATGCGACTAAGTGTTCTGAGAGATTTCATGATGATGCTAGCCGCTGACAGTCATGATTACGATCTTAAGAGTCCCTACTGAGGTCACGTCATTTAGTTATGTACATATTAAAGCAACTTTCTTTACTCTGGAAAGAACATTACTCGATAACCACTTTGATATAGCGCCTTTTTTGCATCTCGACAAAGATCAGGAATGCCTAGTGAGTACGCAGAACATTTCAGTAGTCCTTGATCGCCTTCGCTGTTTCATCCTGTGTACATAATCTAAATTGGGAAGAATTTTGGCCTCTCGGAAGTTGCCCAACTCTCCACCAAATTGCATTTATGAGGCTTCGTTGATGTGATGTTTGTTGTTTATTTGTCGTCATTCAGCGTCATAGATTGTCGAAAGAAGGCGAACAAATCCAGAAAATCTGTGGCCAAGAACAGAGCAAAATTATCCAGTTGTTACCGGAAATTCTTTGTTGAGAAACAGCTACTGGCCAGTTTTTTCTTCTCAAATAAGAAAATCATATATCATTATAATCATGAATACTCCAGAAAAACAACTTTCGGATACACTTCCTCAAAACAAGAGTTCTTTCGCTCCTTAACTTTCTTCTTGAGGCAGAAAGAGGTTCTTGCATTATATGTTCTCAGAAGTTTTGGCACTCGAGCAATGAACACTAAATTTATTGAAGAAAAGTTATCGAATTTGCTTATCAACATTATTCAAAAAATGCGGCATGAGTCTGAACACATTTCTGACATCTCTCAGGCAATAAATCAATGCCACTCTGTGTATATTTTTGTGAGCTTTTCTTTGGTACCCAACTTCTCCACACTGGCCGCATCATGGCCGCTCAGCGAAACCTTTATCGCGCGTTGCTGCTTCACGAGCCCGAATTGGGAAGCAATGCTCAGTTCGCCTTCGAGAACATTAATTGTGCAAGGGCTCGAAGATTTGTGTCCAGGCAAACAGCGTTTCGGTTCCTTGCTAAGTATTGCGCCGGCAATACCAACTTGAAAGGCCAGCTGCGCTCCGGACGTCCACGCGAAGTTGATTGAGAGGCCGTCATCGTAACAATTGAAAAGGATTCGACTTTGGCTATCGTTGGCACAAATTTTGGTGGGCATAATTTAGGAAGTGCTTCTGAGCAATTTTTATTACTTCTGGTCAATGAATTTGGTGTTTATTGCAATACCAAGAGAAGACCTAATATTACGATTATTGTGACAGCTGACATTCCGATGGTTCCACCTTCTTAAGAGTCTGAAAAAGTCACATTACCCACAACACAATCAGCCAAACACCTTCATTACTCAAACAAAAGAAATCACAAAACTCAGACTTCAATCGCGTCAAGCGCAGAACAGTTTTCAACCTACTTACCGCTTTTTACGACTTGTTCACTGAGTTGGAGACCAATGTGCAGAGCTCATATGAAGAGGAAATGCACCTTCCACGTCAAAATAAGTCTTAGGTACTGAGCATATCACGTGTAGTTGCGAGGCATTCCTCCCTGCGATTTTGTTTGAACTGATGATATTTATTCAAAAGGTATCCAACGAGCCTAGCTGGGTATTAGACTGCACTGCGGACTTCTATCAAGGTGTTCTTAGGTACGGACGGATAGTGGTCTTCCTCCAGTTTCGCCGATGTTCTTATCGCCGCGCGCTTTTTCGCTCCAATATTTGAGGTGTTTAACTGACTGGGCCGGAAACAACCTGTTCTTTTCAGGCTGTGAAGAAAGAGAAATCGCTAAAACGTTTGCTGTCACGATAAATTGTCTTTTTTTCTTTCAAACTTCGTGTTTGACTCAAAAAATTCGAATTCACGTTGTCTACGTTCTGCTGGAGCCGAGCTTTTGATTGAGCCTTGGGGTTTGAGGTCCGATAGGTTAGAGGATACGGATGCAGCCTAACAGGAAGCAATGTGACAAGCGAGGCGCTAGTTCAATCCCCTATCCATCGCTCATCTACAGTGAACTAGGGAACACCTTAGCTCGGCTACCTCTAACCTTGCAAAGAGATTCGTCAAGAGTAGCATCCTATAACATTCGCAAAGAAGGCGAATTTCTCGAGGAAGCCGAATGACCACGTGAAATGTTCAAAGTACTTGGTGGAGGACAATTGCAAGGAAACAAACTGTAAACATTTTTCTTTTTGATAGCAAAATGGTGAAACTACCCTTAAATTGTGTCAGTAATCTGCTGCCAATGTAAAAAATCGTTCTGAATGTAGATAAAAATATTTTGGTCCTTTTGTCTAGAAAATTTGTTGACACATGTTACTCAGTGATTAGAGGTGTCCCGTGACGCACAGCAAATTTACTCCGTTTCCGCTTCCACAAACCCAGTTCTTCATACTTCCGGATAGTATAATTGGCACCATAAAAACAAGACTGCGATGAATTTCATCAGGAAATTCTACCCTTGTCTGGTCGAAAAAAAAAATGCGATAAGTCCTCAAGAAATGTAATAACTCATCAAGTCTGGTGAGATAAAGTAATGTAACAACGTTAAATCTGCTACGACAAAATATATTGCTTTCTAAAAAGAAAAATCTAAAAAATGTTGAGAAAAAAGTTGACTTGTAACCTGCTACTGATGTATGCATTCTCACCACTTGGTGGTCGTTGAATTCTTCGTACCAAGCTCTGAATTCTTGCTGAGTTCATCACTCTAAAATCATTCATCAAAGTATCTACATTGTAGATAGAATATACTGTTTTCACTTCGCATGAAAATATAAATATAATAAAATAATAAGAAAAGGGTAGAAGGAGTTAATGATAAGTGGGTGGAACGAGACGGAAAAAAAAACGAAAAAATCTGATTAGCTATGGAAAGCTGGTAAGAAAGTAGAGTCTTAATATAGCTACTAGTAAATGGCTGAGGTGGAAAAATTCTCAGATGAGCTAAGGAACTCCTGGACGGAACAAAATGTGAAAAAATTTGAATCGATGGGTGGAAGAACAGGTGAATCGATATAGGCCTTGTGAACAAATTACGGATTCTTGTCCATAGTGGCTATGAACTAAGCACGAATTGTGTTGATTGTGATGCTATGCATAGATATCAAAAAAGGACTCAGAACTGAATTGGACGAGACAGAACTATCGAATGATCTATTGGAATTACAGGACACCTGTAGCTAGTGCAGTAAACATACTCCAAGAGAAATCTATTAGCAGCTACAATATCAGAACTGATTTCAGTTGTGCTAAACATGCTCGATCGTTAACAAACTCTCTGTCGAATCAAGGTAGGTTAACAGGTAGGAATATGGAGGTAAAGTTGTAATGAAGCATAGTATACACGAAATTTTCGTCACTACTACAATCAAAAAAAGTACAATAATTACACTAATTGGGATAAAAGCTGTTCTTCCATATACCGAACGATAATGGAAACAATGACGCGAAATTATAAACAAGCTTCTGCAACGCCAATTAGTCTCGTGAAGAAGCGTCGCTACTCCCCAGAGGTGGTAGGGGCTGGTCAAAATAGAGAATTCTCATCAGACGTCATCATGCGACGAATTCAAGATAACCACGGAAGCTCGTATTCTTACTAACTGCTTTAATTATCCTCAAAAACTGATCTTATTTCTTGGATATAAGTCAGATGCACTACTGCAGCAAGCTCAGATTTTCTCCTCTGTCAAGTACCGTGAGCACATCACGAATGTTCAAGCGAATGTCTCCCAGTTATCATTGTTATCCCCAAAAGAAGGAAAAAGAATGAAAGTCAGCACTGATAGGCTAATTTGAGACAACCTTGCAGCCACTGACCATAATTGTGGCGGATAAGCCAATCACCACTAATAAGGCGACTTGCTACGAATCACAAACTGAGATATTAATTGTGCGCTCTTCGGGGAATGTCAATCTGTCTTCCAACAACTTTCATTAGAAATTCCGCTGCGTCGTGGTAGCAGAAAGGTTTTTTCGATTGTTCAAGTACAATGTGCTGGGTAGCTTCCGCCCCATGATAAACTAACTCACTGTAAACAACAGTTTCAAATTCTGATCCATAAGTCCGATTAAGAGCAACCCAGATGCATCGAATAGTGATTTCATCCTCCAATACGGCTTTGATGCTAATATGCGAACTTCAAAGGGATGGGACGCTTGGCGACCCTGGAGCGAAATCAAGCCAAGGACCAAGCATGTCGAATAGACACTCAATTCAATGAGCTGCACTGAGCTCTAGTGAAAAAATATAATCATCAGCCTTCAAAAAATTATATCAAAAGACGAAGATGTTCTATGCACTATGCGTCTTCAAGAGACGAAGAGCATCGCATTATTAGTCTCACTACTTGTCAAACAGTTTTATTGGGTAGAGGATATCATTGAAAAGCTTTCTGAGCTATGACAAGGAGTTTGAATATTCTTTCAAGTAACCTATTGACGTCATCTAAAGCTTGAAGAACACATTCGTTCCAAAAGAATCCTATGTTACTTTCACATGTATAGTTAATCAGCCTAAGATCCACCAAGCGACGTATGATACGCGACATTCCTACTTATAGACAGGAACGAATCAGAGAGAAGAAGAGTCACTAAGAATGCTTAATTTGTATTATAAAATTTTTCCATATAGCCCAAACGTTCGTGGCAGGCAAAACGAAAAACAATGGAATATAAACAGGAGAGGGAAGAAGTCTTTGACATTGATCAATCTCTTAGGAATGCACGATGCATTCGGCTCTATCAAGAAGTGACTGAGTACTTCTATGGAATAAACAATGAATTTCGAGTGGCTACTGGTACATAAAGTCGGTGTTTTTATTCTCCCAATTAGGTCTGGTAGCACTTTGCCAAATCGAGAGGGACGAATGGCTTTTGTTTGCTAAATGGCGAGAAGAAACCAAAAACAATTTGTAAATCGCAGAGCACCTATTACCACTGCGCTTCCCAATTCTACTTATAAAGTCGTGATCAAACAATTGGGGAAAGAAGTGTACTTGTAATAAAATCTTCGTTAGAAAAACAACTTCCTAAAGAGTGCCGCTCAATGGTTTCTGCAATGATATTTGTAAGCAAGCAAATTTGAACTACCACGGTTGGAAAGAAAGTTCTGGGGCACTTTAATATGCATGAGATAACTCCCATGCACATCAGGAGAATGCTACAGTTTCGCATGAAGGATTTTTCCATTGAAGATCTAGATATTACTCGCCTTCAATTTACTTTGTTACAAGCCTCCGCCATGTCCAACGACACAATCGCAGTTCGTGTTTTATTGCGCCATTATTTTAGAAACGGTATCTCTCAGCGAGCTGAACTTGATGGAATCAACGAACTAAGAAGACCAAGAAGGAAAGAAGGACGAAGGATAAAGAGATGAGGGAAGGATACACTAATTTTGATGCTCTGAATGATGAAGAAAGGAAGAAGGGAAAAGAAGGCTGGAATGGATCAAATTAAAGAAGCATGTCAAGAGTTTTTTGACTCGAAGCCGAAGGAGTGGTCCTTCGATCAGATCGAAACTTGGCGAACCGATGGAAGAAAGTCGTAGAAAACGATGGTTCTATTTTGGAAAATAGATAATATTATATTCTTATTCTTTCCGGGCCCAATCAAAGGAATGGAGGCATTCCTATTTCGTCGTAAATTTTGAGCATTCATGACCCTATCAGATGTACTTTTTCGACACGATTTACAAACGGGAATTCAGCTAACAAATTACTCCAAATTCAACCATCGATCAGCAGCCTCATCGCATACTTACCCAATTGATGCCTCACATATTCTCAGAATAAACACTGAAGAACGCGTGAGGAGCGCTGTGAATAGCGATGGCCCTGAGTAGATGCAAACCGTTCTCTGGTTCGAACCCATGACCTCGGCTCACTAAGCTCTCCCTCGCGGAGATTGTTACCACTTTTGTTTGAGATAATAACAAATGACTTGATATAATGGTGCATAGGCGCACCTCATCTTATGACGAAATATATATTTATTCGCCTCTATGTTGTCATGGATAGAGTCAAATGCATGGCTCACCCAGATGGGATTATCACCAGATAACTTATGCTAAAAACGAGAAAATATAAGGAACAGATGGTGTTGATTGATAAAAAAATGAAAATGGAATCGAAAATTTGGAAAAAATCACATGAAAATTCAGAAAAAAAATTGACTTGCATGTGGGTGAGCAATTGAGGACGGGTCATGAACCGTAAGTACCAAAAAAATCATTACGTGAAGTAAAAAAAATTGCTAACAATGTTGAACGAGTTCTGTAGGATTTAATCGTATAAAAAATTGAACCGCCAAAAAAGTCTTTAATGCTCACAAAATGCGTGAATGTCGTGGAATAATAAAACTGACAGGTCACATTCCAAAACAAAAACACCATGGAAGCCAATTTTCTCGATGAAGGTGAAGAACGAACAGCTTTGCCGTTACCAAAATTAGATGCTATCATGGCGGCAATAAAGCCTGAGTTGTTTATAGCGCAGTGCACTTTTATATACCTAAATCGTCTAGTTGGAATGAGTAGGTGCTGGCTGACAAGAAGTGTTTTCAGTTTGCCTTGATGGATTAGATTCTCATGGTGTTATGGGGCGTTCTTAGATAAAAGTGATGAACTACGGATGCTTCATACCTTGGCACTCTCTCTCAAGCCGCGAAAGAGCTTATATTCTTTTTCAAAAAGCTACATCCATAAGTATACCAATGCTGGGAATTACAGTCGTCATGGTAGCAAGCTGATCGCAGTGAGGAGAATATATCTCACTTGGAAAACGACCGCTGACGACCTGAGAAGATATAAATACGGCAATTTTTTTCCTATTCCCAAGGGAGAGCAAGTCTTATCCAATAATTAGATAACTAGGAAAATGTGAATTTTACTGAGGCCTACTCCGTACAAGAGCAGTAACCAAGTACATGAAACATATAGATTTTCAGCTCAAATCCCGCTACGTGAATTTCTTTGATTTTACTCCTCTCCTTTCCCTTCTTTTATTTGAAGGTTCGACTGGGCTTGAAGACGATATGTGAGGTAATTTTGATAGAAAGGTAAGTGGTAAACGTTATGACGTAGTTTCAACTGAACAGGCGACACCAGCGATTGACGTTGACGAAGCATTGGCAAGAAAATGAAACTAATCAGATATAAGTTGTTTTGGATTCATTATGGCCTTTGTGGTGTTGACAAATTACGTTACGTAGAATGCTGATAAGTGCAGTAGCAGGGTGGCCGAACTTGATGTACTCCAAAATTTAATACAGCGACGTTTTTGTTTTTTTCTCCGTCAGACGTGCGTTTACTAATTCAAACCGCTCTGACGAAAAATTGACAGCATTTTCCTGTGTGGATTCACGTTAAATTAAACCTCGCAGAAAAAGTTCCGGTTCGGCATCTGTTATCAGATCATTTAGCTGGAGTTAGAGCGACTTAAGCCATATTGATAAGAGACAATACATTTATCTGATTTAATTCATTCGAGAATCTCGTCGAAGTATTCTAAATCAGTATGAATTTGGTTTCAAACGTAAATGATCATGATGGGATTTCTATTACCAAGAAATGAAGTTAGCACAAATCGCGCTGATATTCTTTTGTGTCGATCAGACGACAATTGTTGCATCTCAAGCAGTTCGCAAATGGTCAGACTCCAGCGGGAGAGAAGGACACTGGAATTCAATGAATAAATTTGAGCGCACATCCGTTAAATTCCATTTTAGAGAGTGAATAAACTAAGTTCCTTTTGAGCCAAAAATATTGAATCAACTAAAGTGGTTCTAAAGTAAATGAGGCACTCGATTTCTAGAACTTTAGTAGTAAACACTTTAAGTTAGACTGATGTTATCTTAATGAATCTACAATAGGTATGAGAGTGCGGCATACGAATTTTGCCACTTCTGAACATATTTTGCGATAGATTAATCTACTGATGAAAATTATTATGAGACATGCGTGACTGAAACTAGATTCATCATTTTTAGAAAGTCTTAATATCCCAAGCACTCCAGTTGACGTAAAGACTCATAGTCATCGATGATTTCATGAAACTCTCATTTATGAACTCAGTCAAAGATAGCGTTTTGGAAAGACCATAAGAAATTAAACACATACTTAATCGAATAAACCAAATTGTTTTTTCTTGTGATCTGGTAAGTTATGGTAACTTCAACTCAATCCATAATTCGTTCACTTCGTACAATTAAAATTGGTCGTCTTGAACAAATAAACAAGTGGACTAAATAAGGCTCATCAAGTGTCAAGGATAAAAGAATAAAAGTTCTCGGTGCTGATCAATCTCTAAGGGATGTGCCACATATTCGCCCCCATTTTTAACTTCATTTGAGGTGATTAAATGCATATCTAGCCTTTAAAATGACTCGCGGTGGCTTCCCGCTCTACCGTGTCAGTGCTGCTTATTTTCCCAACAAGTCCGGGACCCGTCTGGTACCAATTTACCGGCCGCGGACGAATGGGTGGCTTGATGAGCCATGAGCGCAAGATCGAACCAGTGACCTCGTGTGCGGCGCAGAGCAACTTTAGCCACCATATGCGCTCCTCAAAATTAAAGATAAAGTAATAAATTTCAAAGCAACAAATTCCAAGACAAAGGAGGAAGAAGTAAGAGGATTTCGTCATGACAAAAAGATAAAAAAACCAAGAAAGACGAGTTTGACGGTTGATAGGAAATGGCTAGATAGAAACTAAACGAAATAAACTGAACCAGTACAACTTCAACTACTAGAATTTGCACTACTAGAACTACACGGACTTCCATAGGGACACAACACTCATCCGACGAAGTGTTAATGTGTGGACAACTCTGCTCCTCTTTGAGAAGCTTCTCTTAAAGCGAAAAAAGAGCAATGCATGAGAAAATGAATGCTGACAAACACATTTTTTGAAGAGCAGAAAACACAAACGGAGACATCAAGTAAGAAAGAAAAATAATGAAACAAATAATCGAGCTGGTGGACGTCCTCAAGGTTGCTGTTTTTTGAGATTTTCCTTATTTTTCCTCTTTCATTCTTTTTGCATTTTTTCAGTTGACAGAAGTATTATAATATCAACAATGTATACACAAGATCAAGCAAGAAATTACTTTAAAGAATAATACTGATAAATCTATGCAAGCGACATAGATTCCACATAAAAAGTGTGACAAGATTATGACACGGGAGGTGGACGAAATAGCACTCTTTCGTTAGAAAAAATTTTTACATCTATTTTTGCTGAATGTTCTAGTTTGGAAATCCATAGAAAGATTCTTTTAATAGATTAGATCCTCTCATCTTTTACGCTGAATACTTCAAATAGAATTCGAAGTTTTTCTCGTTCATCTAATAATTCATTTAAGCCTTTATAAGCGGATGAGGAAAGGATAGAGTCTCACATATTTGTGTGGCCTCGAGCGGTATTTCACATTTGATAATTTCGGCAGCATTCCAGAAGACGCAACCCTATGTGATTCTCCATGGTGAAAATTGCATTTAGGCAGAACCACTAACAATCTGACGGCATATTTGAAACAAAATGGGGTACTTCATTATTATAAACTGCGTAAGCAAAAGTTCAAAACTAACCATGACACTAAGCAAATAGAAGAAATGCTGAGTATAAGAGAGCAAAAAGAAGTTTGAATAATAACTCAGTGGGATAACTCGGAACAAAATCCTCGTGATTCATTAGCGACCGGAGCGTATTTCCTCTGATAGTAGAAAAACAGGAAACCAGTTTTTGCGAGAGATCATTGGCAACTAATCCACCCATCTCTATGGAAACTCTGAAAAAGCCGAATGAATCATAAGAATTTCGCATCCCTATTCGAGAGTGCATGTAAAGAATTCGTAAGTCATGCACTTCCTCTCTGCCATCACATCATATATCTATCACTCTATAATTATGTTATTTTGATGCGTTGTCGGAGATGAGATGTTTCAAAACGCTATCAAAGCCTTCGTGTCTATGAAGCGCATTTTTGAGAAATGGCCTGTAGTACCCGTGTCATTGACTTACCCTCGATAATTTGACACTGAAGTTGTTCAGGAGGACAGAAACACTAATTCAACTTATCTATCACTATGATGTTTAGAAGGATCAAATGCATGACGCATCACTTCAAGAACGATCAGCGTCAACCGTTTCATTCTTTAATCGCTTCAATGGAGCGGGTGCCAAAATAGATTTGATTATAAAAATTCTAAAAGTCCTTGCATCGTCGGAAACTTAATCTTACCCTTTTTAAGGCAGTTCGCTAAAAGTATGCTGGCTATTTTTAGTAGTATACTAGTCAGATTTGTATGTTTTCAGCTTCTACGAGCCATAATTGAATTCGTGTACGGCTGCTATATGAGTTTGAATGCATGACAATATAACGAACAAAAATTGGAATAGTTGGTCTAGGACTACATACTCTGTCCTTTTACATTTCAATGATCCGGATCGAGCAAGAGTTCAATTCTTGTCGATCATAATCCCTGCTATTGTTTGAAAGTCTTGAGTTTGTGTGTTTTAAATCAGCGTCGCGAGGCTCTCCGTGATTTATTTCTTCCAAATAACATTGTCAATACTTAGTGATAACGGATGTTGGGTCTATAGCTTCCTTAACGGGTTTTCGCTGCTTTTCCACTCATGTTCAATATTGAGCGGTAAGCGTTCAGGACGTTGTACGAGACGATCTTTGTGAGCAGGACGATAACAGCAGACGGCGATTATCAATAATAGCGTCAATTATAGCAAACGGTCTTTAGTGCTTGCGATGATCAGAAATCACGACAATCATTGGAAGATTCATTCCAAACAGGAATTTGCTCATAACCGAGCGTTTTCCGTAGAAGAGAAAAAGGAGGAAGTAAAACGAGGGAACTAAGCACTAGTGGGAGAGCACTAGTGCTTTTGTGATGAGAACTCATGGGTGATTCTCTCAACGATTAATCAAAATCATCCTTACACTTAATGCTTCAAATAAATCTTTACACAACAGGGTTTCAGTGACTTGAGTAGAATGTCTTATAGAATGGAGAGAATTAGAATTTCACATGAAGTGTTATTAGATTCGAACACGAGTATTTCGTTGAATTCATTACGCCGAAACCGTCATCGACAGTGCTCGACTATCTCTTATATTCTTTATTGACACTTTGGATTGAAGTCCAGTGTGATTATGAGAAATCCTGATATATCCATGATATGATGGAGAGATGTTGCAAGGCTTCAGCACAGGCAGTTGACTGCTCTTACAAACTGGATGGAAGTTTGTTGTTTTTTTTTTTACCAAAATTTTTCCAGGGCGGTATCACTCTTCATGGTACTGATAATTCTTGGGATTACTTGACCAAGTCGAATGAAAACGATGTAATCTGCGTAATGCTATAACCTCATTTTCGCTTTTTGAGTCAAAGTTTCTTATTGTCTATGCTACTTTCCAAATCTAAGGCCTTCCCACGCGAGCACAGTAAGAGCGCTATTGCCCTAATAGAAGAATTAATACTTCACTTATCTTACACGTGAACCTGACGATGAATACTAGCTTTCTATGTGGCATATAGTAAAAATAATTACAGATGCCATTAATTCTCAGTGCATTGTAAGCGTCTGAAATGAGCACGTGTACTAGCTAGATACGATAACAAATACAGCAAAAAAAAACTTGAGAGGAATAAAATATCAACAGTGTACGAATCAATGAAGTGCCATAATATTTTGAGACAGGCTTCTTCGATGAGTCAATCGTATTCTTAAATGTTATCGATAACGGTATCCTCCCAAAAGCTGCCCCGTGAAGTCATATGTGAGTCGATCGAGGTAGGTATAGGTGAGAAAAGACTGTAAGCAGTGGATTAATATTGTAATTCACTTCCTTACATGCCCAAATGGTCTTAATTCAAATGGTGTATGGACTCTAGTATATTGGCAATTTGCTCAGATGTTTTGAGAAAGTCTCTCTTTGGTGGCCAACTTTGTGTTTAAGTGGACATGTCATTCTTTCCCTTCTTTCCAATGAAAGACGGTAACAGAGCATGGAATTCTGCAAAATTTCGGGATCTGATGGTTGGCGCTCCTTCCATGATCTGCTTCTGTGGATTATAAGGAAAGTTTACTGACTTATGGCATGACAGTGACTCATATGATAGCAAGGAATCTCGTCGACCGATGGTTTAATAAAAATGTAATAAGTCAGAAATGCGATTTATTCTTTTGCTTATTTATTATCAATCATTGTGCCTGGTATTGCGCAAAACTATGTAAATCAAATTTTTGGTGAGTAATCACAATTCGAGGGCGACGAGATAGCGCAATAAGTAGTATAGTGTATCAGAAACAAGGTGATGAAAGCGCTGGTTCAATCCCCGTCCCATAACACTCCGTTGCAACAAGGTATCCGAATGCTTAGGAATGTCTTAACTTGTCCACACTGAAGATTCCAGGGAGAATCGTTTCAACCAGTATTGTACGACATTCATGAAGAAGAAATTCTTAAATAGCAGTTAAAGCGAGCTTAAAATGTTCGCAATAGAGGAGGAGCGTGAGGATAGAACTCAAAAGCAAAAAAGCTGAACTCTACATCGTAAACTCTGATGACGGTAGGGTAAAACATTGAAAATAAATGGTCGGGAACTAACACTCTGATAACTGTACCTACACTTATTGGAAAAAGAATTTATATGCCAGTACTTAAGCATTTTTGCAGATTTTAAGCACACTAATTCATCACTGTCTTCATTCAGCGATCAACGATGTCTTCAAAACAGTATTAGAGAAAGATAAAAATTAACTTATAATTCGAAAGAGTTCGCACTGAGTGCTAGCTTCGAAGGTTGTTCGTTAATATTTCAACACCTCATTCTATTTAGTTATTCTGGTCTTGCTTACATGGCTTTGTTTCCACGGCTCAATGGGCTAAAGCAGCTGGCAAGCTGACGACAAACTGAACAAGCGTACTTAGCAAATTTCAGTGATCCTCAAATCATCTTGCCTTTGTGGAAATTTCCAGAGACAACATAGATGGACGAAAAAGATAATTATTAGAAGCCACAATTTTTGTTCATATAGAGAATGCTGAAATCCAAAAGTGGCCAAGAGACCTAAAGAGTTTCGCGTTTCTCCAGCTATTAGGCTCTAATATCTCACTAATATAGAATTACGTACATCTCTCCTCATCAAATTACTCTATAGGACGTCAGTGAAGTCTTCAATCGTCCTCATCGTTTTGCAGTCTCACCGAAAAAGTTTTATTTGTTCAAGGGTATAGATAGGGGAGATAGAAGAGGTGTACCGGGTTCTGTGGCAAAAATTCAGCTAACGAGTTCTCCATTAGTGGTCAAATGCTCGTGCAGTTGTCTGTCAGCGCAACCAAGTCGTCAGTGACTCTTTTGAAGCAAGCTCGTGAAAGTGTTCGCTACGCGTGGTTTTCAACGTCTTGGCAAAGATAGTTACATTTATCTGTCACAGGAACTGAGTCGGTCAAAATACCCTAGCAGACGTGAGGAGTATACATCTCCAATCTCTTATCGACGTCATAAATCGAACGGACGAAAGTGCGCTGAGCTTCTTGTTAGAAATCGGTGGAGAAACCCATTGTGCAAAAAGCGCTTGAGAGTTCTTATTCATCATTGTGCTGCTGTCGCAGGCATCAACTTTTCTTTCGATCCTCCTATATCAGCTAAAATTGGGAAGGATTACTACAGTGCCATAAGGCCATTGATATAACACCTTACGTCATTCTTCGATAATTCCACATATCTTTCGGCAGTTTCATAACTGGAAATAAGGCATGCTAATAAGCTGAAGTTATGGTCTGAAAATATTAAATTATTTATGGATCTAGTTCCGAAACAGATAGAGATAACGATGATGAATGACGCTGAAAACGGATGAAAAAATGAGCGTAGGAAGATCCACCAAAAACACTAGAATAAGTTCCAATTCATGGAAAAATTAAGGATACTAAGTGAGAAACGGATATGAAAGGAAATGGTTGAAGCGTTGCAGAATTCATCGAAATGGAAGAGGAAAACAAGGAACCAAATGCTTTCGGAATCATCAAAGGAAAAAAAAGTGAAAATCAAAATTAGAGTTAGATCAATAAGAGGAAAATGATGATGAAGAAAAGAGGTTTTTGTATAATAGCAAGGAGATTTTCATACTTAAGTAATTTAGAAGATTATCACCAATTTTCCTGCAAGGTTTTGTCTTGGTTGCCTCAGCTTTTGAGCTTTCACGTAGGCTTTTGTCTAAGCAGTAGACAATGGAATTTCCGAGATAATCTATTTGATTAGTACTCTACTAAGTTTCAAGAATCCACTTGTCGGTTCGATATAGAAGAGGTGTAAATCGCAATCAGTCCAGCTTACTTCCCACCCAAAAATGCGGCTCATAAGCCGTGCCATTGTCACAAACACACAGCCACTTTCGTCATCAAAACGGCACGTCACGAAAAGATCGCCAAACGAAAACGTCGCCGTAAACGATCAGAGTTCTCGAAAAACTTCAGAAATTTTAGTTCTAGTGTTTTAGTGCTAATCTCTATGTTTCTCTAAAAATTTCACGAATCATCATTAATCCATTTTTAGCTCTTTGTAGGAAACGCTTAGTTACATCTGTCGTTTATATCAGACGACGAAACCAAAAAAATTCACTACTATTGAGAAAATTTACAGGCCACTGAGGCTTTGAGCATTTGAATGCATTTGGTGGAGGTTTATGGCGAGGCTGGCTTGATGTGTGCCAGTGGGACGGAATCTGAGAAGAGAACGTTGAAGAGCACTATGGGTGGTGCTTAGAAGTCTTGACTGACAACTGATTGATGGGCCCGACGTTCCAGGTGTATAAGAAGGATGCCACAGGACTGCGAGATCAAAAAGGAAGAGCTTTGCCAAAGAGCAGTCGATGGGCAATTTCGTCACGAGTCTTGAATAGGGAAAAAATACTTTTGTTTTCTGATCAGATCTTTTCTGTTGTTGTCTTCAATGCTTATTTAACGCCTCAGGATATGTGCTCAATACTGAATAAATTGTCCATTTCACTTTTTCCTCATGTTATTTTTAGTCGCCTCTGCCTCTCAATTGGGCAACTTCATTACAATCTGCGGACTAGTGTTGACAGCTTTGGCTGAATAGTGTCACTAAATCAAGTACGTTTTCCTGTGTGAATCGTTAAAAAAGCAATAGAAAAGCTGTATCAGCACATTTGCGGCAACATTTGGTTCGAAATCCCTATGTAGTTGCACTTTTTATTCAGTGAGGCTAATTAGATAGCGTTCGTATTAACGCCATAGAGTGCTTTTTTACGATTTTCAACCAGACATTGAACAAAAACACTCTAACGGACTTCAACTATTCTGACTATGGAGCCGATGTAATCTCTAGAGTGGATCCCTTTTTAAGATGCTACTTGTTTGGATGGCTAAGATTTGATTTGATTTTTATATGCACTTTGGAATGAAGATGATGCAAGTTGCAGAAGGATGAAATTTCAGCCGCTGATCGATGCTTGGGAATTACCCATGCAGCTTACGTCATCAAACGTTGTTAGAGGTGATTGAATCCCATACTTAGCCGAGACGATAACTTCCGGTGGCCTACCAATATATCAAGTCAGTGCTGCTATTCTTCCACATATGTCTGGTAGCGTTCGACTTATCCCCACAGAATGGAAGGCTTGATGAGCTCAGGACGCCTAATCGAACCAGCGATTACGTATGTACTGCTGGGCACCTCTGGAAACTGTGTTACGCGTTTCATAACTGAACTTACACGTTCATCAAACATAAGGAACAATGTATAGTCACTGAGAATGTTTTTAGCCGTTTTTGAGGTTTGCTTGAATCATTCGAAGCAACTGCTTTACAATTACATGCGTTCCGGAGACTTCCCCATCACTAGTGCCATATCCTTCGCTACTTGTCCCTTTATATAGAGAATATGTGCGCCGATGAATGATTAACTGTAGTCAAGTGATCATCACTGGCCAATTGTTTTACAGTCAGTGTCTTGTTGCTGGTATGAGCAACATAATACCTTCTTATAACGACGGTTCATTACAAAACCCTATTGAAGTATTGATTTATAGTGATTGATAAAGCTTTCAGTCGTCTTTTTTGAGGCTTGGTTAAATGACAGGGGCGAGTGGCTGGATAAATGGAACTGATGATGGCGAAGTCGACAAAGCACATAGGTGTGCCAAACTGTTGACTTGAATGATTTGATCGAACCTCGAAAAGATGGCTAAAAAACATTTTCAACAACTATATATGAATGCTTCAATAAGCTTATGTTAAGCAGTCGATATAAGAAGGTAATAAGGAACAATTGTTCAAAAGAATTTAGTTCATCTTCAGCAAGTTATGTGCTAAGCATGATCATACGTGAAATATTCGACCTGTAGCTGAAACACTAATGCTGGTGAAATCTGGTTCTCAAGCTTTAGTACCTTTCGTTGGCAGCGATGATAATGCCGGTCATAGAGCAAATCCCAAGCATACCAGGCACTGGTTCGGTTCCTATTAAGACCCATTATACTTTTCAATCTCCGGAAATTAAAGTTAGGTCACACTTTTTACTTTTCCGTACTATTCGTCTTCACAGTGTGTGTGTGTGTGTGTGCTTTTTTCGCTGCGCGGATTCCAATGCTTCTAGCATTTACCCGTCTCTTCGTCTTGCTTTCAAACGTCGTAGAACACTGGTTGTGCCCATCTACTTACAATCACGAGTACAGGCTGGCTGTGGCGTTCCATAGAGCGTCCGTTGCTGCGTTCCGGAGAATGTTAAGTAGTGAGGTTCGACCCCACTCAGGCTGCGACGAGCATCGCAACCACTCGGTCATGGTGCCCTCCAGAAATAGCCATGCTCGGCGATTCTAGGAATTCAGGAAGAATTTAGTCTGCCAGCATCAGAAGACTCTCATGACAAGCACGGAAATCCGCAATCGGCACTCAATTGTGACGCAAAAGGTTTGCTTTTGTGAATGATGATTGCGAGAAAACGGGAGAGAACGCAAGATTTGCAGAGATTTGCACAGAACGATGCTGGATCGTGTGAACAATATTACAATATTAATTGGATAGATCGTTAAAATCATCTCTTCTTTCATTGAAAGTGACATTGAAACATAACATCAGCAGAACTCCCATCGGATCTTTTTCAGAATAGCTAGTTTAGTTCACTACATGAGTACTTTCTTGCTGTTACAAAAGCGCTGAGTAGATTCTATACAAGATTTTTACTAAACTGCTGGCTTTTAAATTAAGAATTCTTATGTTTGTACTGCTTTTTGTAGTGTGACGATGTTCCAAGTATACCTGAGGAAATTGAGTGGTAGGCAATTATTCGACCTCAGACGGAAGTTCATCCCGCGTTTAACAAAAGAGACGGCGCCTGCTATCACTACACCACCGTCGGCGATATTGCTTATCCGACTAAACCTGTTGAAGATTGGTGACCGATAACTGTGATAGTTGGAAAATGAGTGGTGGGCAAGCGGTGACCTTGGTGGTGTAGTTGTAGCATTTGTCCCGTTACAGGTGAAAAGCAGGTTCAGCTCCAGTCTGAATTCAAATTTTGCCTACCACTCAATGCTCTCAGGCATAGTGGCCTAAATGTTGTTGAGCAGTACCCTCTTTCAGATCTTATCCTCTTCTAAATCCATGGTGGTAATGCGCTTCGAATTGAATCCTCTATAAAGCCTTTCATGATGAAACTTTCTCGTTAATAATGTAAGAAAAAACTCAGGTCAGAAAATTTTATCGTACATGGCATGCCGTCTCCATAGTAGACAAGTGTACTTCCCGAATTGATGGAGGTTTAAGGTTCCTCATGGAGAAGGCGATAAATCAAATTTTGTGAGCACTACGCTCGTGTGGAGCAAAGGTCTTCAAAAGAGATCCCTTTCTTCGCGAAGTGGTATCTTCAAATGAATTCCTATCGGCTACCTGTTCTTTTTCCTCATAGTACAGTCCCTTCGGAGTAGTGTACTTTATGACTTTAGATTCATTTTATTTTTAAAAGATCGAATTATAAAGAACTTATGTTAGACATGAAGGTCTCGAAAATATAAGTGCCAATTGTACTGCGAAACATTTAAATGATCATAGAGTACGTCCAATTTGCTCTTATCGGCTGTTGATAATCTTGTGCGCTTAGGAAGATTGCAACAGGGTTAAAAATGCTTAATGCTAATCCGGTTTTTGAGATCTTATATAATCTCGCGTGCACACTGCCGTTCCTAATTTTGCAGATTACCCAATTAATTTTATTGCTATTTAGCAGATTTTCTTCTGGTAGTCTTCCGATAGCCTGTACTAATGCAGATACGTACGAATTTATATCGTCAGTGCTACCGCGTGACTGAATTTCTTTTGAGAGCGCTAGAATATCATTTAGCTTTTGTGCAGTGATTTCGTTTTATTAGAGTTGTGGATAAAGCTTTAGCGAGGATTCCTACACCTACGATAATTCGCAGTGCCTTCCAAGCATAAATGAAGTAGGTTTTTAGCGTAGTCTTTCTTGAACATACTGCTCTTCCATGTAATTATTTTCCACTCGTTTGATAGCAGCTTTCCTGCTGAATGGGCATGCAATTCATCAGGCGTAAATGATATATGGAAGAACACTACTACACGCATGCATGGGTACGATGATATGTTTGCTGATGATAAAAGTGAATGACTTACAGATGAATGAGAAAATTTTCGGTCCACCTCCTTTAAAGAGAATGGGTTTTATTCAGTCGAAATTTCAATAGGGCAAAAGGCATAAAAGTGAATGCGGGAAGTCACAGTGTCCAATTCTGAAAAATATTCGAGCTTTCTTCTTCTATGTTTGGTACACATACCACTGAACATGAAGTATTCCTAAATCAGACTCTTAATGAAGTGAAAATGAATCTCATGAGTATTTATGATCAGATGTTTCACGTTACACTCAATTACTAAAGCTTCAAAGTAAAGGAGATGCATAATGGCTAAAGTTCTAAGCTTAGCTAATATTCAATAGCAATACATCATAATCATCCTGTCACATCATATGTATTTTAGCCGGTTACCTTGTACCTATGATTTGCTACCATGTCGAAGGAACTGCGGAACCTCCATCTGACTTTTATAGATGGCGATATTTGTGGTGAAGACCAATAAACATTCTATTACTCGACTAACCAGAGAAAATCGCAATCAATCGCTGATCATCACGTGAAAAGGAAGAGGACTCGGCACAGATCACCAAAGGAATGCGAACTTACACGCGACTACAGCTTCTACAGATGACATTTATATGGTAAAAAAAGAAGAGGCCAATCGCTGACACCACAACTATGTAAGGAAGTTGACCATTCAAATGTTAGGTATAAGCGGAGTGAAAGTAGTAAGCATTTTGGCTCAGTATGTACAGGGTATGCATGTATGGATATGTGGGCATGTATGTATGCACAGTACTTCATGCAACCTGTCAGTTGTTGGTGGCAGTGTCAGCCATCAAGCGATGGGCACGATTTAGTTTATTTTGATACCAAAGAAGCAGTAGTCAAACAACTATTTTTCTTCAATCGCTTTTGGCTGTGGTATGATCTTATATTTAGTGATGTAGAGTAATATATGCAAAACCTTCGCTTCAACTGGTACTCAAACCCACGCTTCTTCTTATCTCGGGAGGGAGGGCGTGCTCGAACCGTTGCACTACCGGCGTCTGTTTTGACACTACTTTTCCTACGCTACAACGCATCTATCTGTCAGGAACCAACCGTCAACGGTCTGGTGTGGGTACTCGGTATAGCAGTTAATTAGGCAGAATGTGCTAGTCATGTGTACTTGTACATATGGGTGTACATGCATGTATGCATGTTCACATCTGTGAGTGTATCCAACTTTTCTTGATTGAGATGTGCATTATACAGTCGATGAAGGGCACTAGATTCTGAATCGCTATTTCTTTGTCTTAGTGATGAATCACAGTCCAAATTCATATTAGTACGGATGTGTGGATGCCTACACAGCTTATTCCACCTATATAAGTCATGTCAAACCAAAGGGACTTCCTGGTTGCAGTTCATGATGGACACTGAATCCATCTCGAACGAGGAACGTAGAAACACAAAAACATGAGAACTGTGGAGAATGAACAATAAAATAATATTGTTTATGAGAGTCATATTTAGTAAAGATTGATGCAATCAGGGAAGTCGTCTCTGACGCATCTCTTCACTAAATCTATTGCATGTGTTGTTTCTATTAGTTCTTTATATTGGTCACTTCCCGCTCAGTTGAATGAAAAAAAGGAAACGTTCAAACGCATAGATAAAAATCGTGTCAAATCTTTTTATCATTTCGCTGTCGACGTTTTCGCATTTCCACCAGCCATCAAAAACACGAAGATGATTCCCAGGATCCGATAGATTATAGTAAAAAATAGTATTTTAAGTAAACAGAATAGAATAGGAAGCGTTTAGTTTATGAAAAGCCCTTGATGCGATAGAAAATGCTGAGAGGTGGGATCTTTGATCATGAAGACCATTTCATAGATGCACCTGTGGCATTCAATGAACATGGAAATCACATGGAGGAGGAACAGTGTAGATAGAGGAAGGAGAGCAGCGCGAGTGCTGTTAGAGTCACTCAGTGATGCTGTCTATGAACTGAAGCACCAACGAGAGCTTAGCACTTACTTTATAGACTTGGTGGTCTTCACATTGATTCTTTATTCGTATGATACGCAGATGACATTGGAGATACGAAAAGAAAATTGCAA
Organism: Parelaphostrongylus tenuis; assembly: GCA_019055375.1. Classification (NCBI taxonomy): domain Eukaryota; kingdom Metazoa; phylum Nematoda; class Chromadorea; order Rhabditida; family Metastrongylidae; genus Parelaphostrongylus; species Parelaphostrongylus tenuis. Next base: position 119,630 of record JAHQIW010000064.1, on the reverse strand, counting down.
TTTCTATGAAGAAGCATATAACAATACCTTCCAATCAACTATGCTCGAAACCTCGCTTAAAAATTCAGTACAATCTGATAGAATGTTTTAAGCCTTTCTTTTCAAACGATCCCTGGAAGGTTTGAAAAATTCTTTGTTCTATGAAACGTCGAACACATCCTCTTCTGAAGACCGTTAAGTGTTCTGAAAAGAGTGATCGACTCTGAGGAGACATTGCTTGTTCATCTCTTAAATTTATTTTACACTTAGTTGGGCATTTCACTTGAGTAATTGGCTAATACATTAAGTACTGTTTTAAAATTTTCAAATACTTTGGTTTTTTCACCTTTTGACTACACAGGGTACGCCGTGCCCGTGTGATTGTGAATGTTAGTTACGGCGCGCAGGAGCCAAGCTCCAACCCCACCCCCCCCACCCCCCACCCTTTCCCCACTTCTCTCCGGCAGTCAATAACAAAATTCTATGATTATTCAGTGTCTATATGGAACACCACAGCAGAACTATCCTCGAGATTGGAAGGAGATTCACTTATTCACTATTCTACGCCTCTCAAGAAGAAAACGAATTGAATGCTAGAAATGGGAACCAAAGTGAAAAAGGAAAATCACTGTGATGACGGATGAATTAAAGTGCTAAAAAGTGAGTTTACATTATCAGTTTGTCCGAATCAGCGGTTTCATCGCCATTTTAATCGATATTTGAAGTCAGTTTCCATGGACGGAAGTTATTCCCCTCAAAATTATAAACACCAGTCATGGAAGTGCATTAGTTTCAATTTGAAGTCGATGAAATTAGAAAGTGGTTATGAAAGGAATACTTTAGAGCTCGCGAGAGGAGAAAAATGAACACTGAATTACCCAAGCTTTACAGCATGTGGAAGTTTCATTAGTCTTCTAGCTGCTAATAAAGTGTCAACACCAGAAATTCTTCAGTGTTCCTGTCGAGACGAATTTAGGCTTCAACTAATTGTTTGCTTGTCAAAGTATATGGTAGTTAGACAATTAGAGTTCCATTAATGTGCTCATTATTTTTCGACTATAAAGATATGGATGAGTCATCAGCCATATCAGTCTATTTCTCTTCTCGTTTGCTTATCCACACAGTGATAATCATAACATTTTGGCACGGATGTAAGTACTTCTGCAAACCTCGATACCGATTTTTTTTAAGAAGAACTTGATGGTAGAAGTGGCTAAGTCAATTGGAAAAATTTTGTAGAAATGAAATAATAAAGAAGAGACGACGAAGGACAAAGCCTTCTCTACTGAATTATCCACAGATTGGTCACTGTGTTCTCTCTCAAACTAGCAGTTTGTCGACGATCTGATTTTTGCTACGATATGTGGCTACTCTAGTGCTTACCATAGTGTGAGTTCCATCTCAGTAACTGGAGTCCAAATCGTTGAATATTTTTGCTCTATTAGTTCAACGACATTTCATAGTTCAAAGCATCGAGAATAACCTCAATTTATAAAAACTACCTGGTCTACGCCTTCAAGTCGTGAAGGCGACATTCTTTCCTTCGGTTAACAGATCTTTTTAAATCGGAGGGTATAAGTAGATTTCATTATTACTTTATTGTTAGGTTCCTAAAAAATAACCACAAAAATGTAGACATTTTTCAATCGAGATAGTAGTTTGGAAACTCTGTTAGAATCACCTTTCGCCTCGAGTGTTTTCTTAGAGCGACGCTTAAATTTCAATATGCCTGATAATTATTGTTCAGTCATGTATGTGGCCTGTTATGGGCACTTATACAGTGCAATACATTTGTCTTGGCCTTGCAACATCGTCAGTTGCACGGTGCCTTTCGTCTGAGCCAATCCATTTTGGGAGAAAACCTTCCTACATGGGGAACCGCAGCCGTAATATTTACACGAGCGTCAAGTGGTTAAAATCATCAAACGGGCAGCGTTGCACAGTTGATTGCTCTTGGCTGGTAATTGTAAAATATTATACCATTCTGCGGTTTTTCCATGTAAGGCGGTTCTGCCCCGAGAGGGACTGTCTGTGAAGCAGGGACTGTCTGTGAAGCAGAAACACGTGTCTTTCACTGTATAAGTGACCATAACAGAGCCTCATGAAAGGCGTAAAATATCTTGTCAGATTTATGACATAGTTTACTGATTCGCCAGGCAAATAGCGTACACTTTCTGCCTCTGAAGGAATTTTCTGTAGTTTATCGATAGCTCAAACCAAGTGAAATCTAAAGGCATATTTTATTCCTCATATTGCTTGTTTTTAACGCCAGTACCAGTTAAGAGATTTTGCTTAACTTCCAAAGACTTTCGCCTGATAAAAGTTTTTTTATAACAAAATTTTGACCATTAAATAGAGCATCTCATTCTGATCAAGAAAATGTGCTTGCTCTATAATATTACAGCTGTACACACACCCTATCCGACTAGAAGTGCTCACTAAGTGTCAAACCCAGTATTCTTTCTGTCGTTACAAAGCTCGAACAAGTCCTTTTCAAAAGCAAAGTTCACCATTGTAATCAGACCAATTTTTTCTATCTAACGATTGAAAGTTCATTGCTGCAAAACTTTTATCCAGGGAGAAATCTTTGAATGAGAAACAAAATCTTATTTTGACTAGTACGGCGCGAAAATCAAGCTATTTGAGAAATTGAAGCTGCCATTGAAATTCACTTGATTTTGAGCTATCGAAAACTACAGAACATTGTGCTAAAGCACAATATACGTTTTTTACCGAGAGCTCAAGTGGCGCTCCTTATAATAGAACAGTACCTCTTGAATACTGCCCCAACTCATTTTCCACCTCTGACTCATGTTTGTTGCCATCTTAGTTCATTCTCAAACGAGCTCATATAGACGACGTTATATGGAGTAGACGTGATGGCTTGATCAATTTCTTAAAATTTTCACATCACTTCAGAACACATTGTATCAAATGAACCGGAGGCCCTTGACATCGATTAACTTGAGAGATTGGAAGTGAATTTTGCTATATCCTGCTTTGTAGCAGAGTTAACAAATGGAAGGTCATGCTTCATGATCAGAAGAATAGCTTTTGATGTTCCGACTGCTTCATTAGCACCCTTCTTCTGGTATGTAAAACCTTTCTGTTCCTAATAGCCTTTCGGAAAAACGCAGCAACTTTCCCAATTATTTATTTAGAAAACCCTTATTTGACAAGTGTTATAGAGATCTATCTAATCTGGATAGATCCCATCACTTCTATATTCAATTTACTTCCTCACATCCGTCATTGGCAAAAGTTTACAACTTTCTGCGTGTGAGTTCGGCTGAGCTTTGAGAGTTTTTATTTCGACATAAATGTTGTCAAATACTGGTCGGGGCGACTGTCTTCAGAGTACTGAGGTAGTAGAGCCAGAGCTCTCCTACTGGGACCGCAGGGGGGACTTTTCCAAATGAACGCGACACCAATTTGAGGCTTTGGTGCGATCTGTAGCCTGATAACTCCTATTGGACTGAAAGCACTAAATATTTTTACATACCGATACCCGAAAAATGAATTCGTACTACCGTTGAGAATTAGAACCAGAATTTTATGCAGCTTGTTAGCAGCTTTATGGTTTAATATGTTTTTTTCAAATTTTAATTACCACGTAGCGTTTGTGAAACAATTTCTTAGAACTCTAAAACATTTATGTCTGTTAATGGCTATTTTTTCAATTTAACTCACTCTTACTAGCAAGCGCAATCCCTCCTAAGCAAAAGGTCAGCTCTTCTAGCCAACAAATCACTGTCTACAATAGCAGCGCGAATCATGGTGACATGTTGGCATGATACGGCCCAGGTAATTCGGATGTGAGAACTGTTCATGGTTAGGTTGCGTCAGTGGCAGGTGCTGAAGGTCAGCAAAGGTGAAAGAATCTGATGAGATCCAGAAGAGTACCTCTTAACTGCCATCCTCCTAACGATGATTGCACCTTAAGAGCTGACTTCTGTTTAATTCAATCATAATAATAATGCAGTTGCTCAAAATATAAAAAAACACTGGAGCATGTTTTTAGGACTACTGGTAAATTAAGAAGCCATTTTAGACAACTTCAAAGGGATCGTGAAGAAGCCTTTATTACCTGCTGCTGCCATGGTGAAGAGAAATCACAGATCAGAAGGCATCTTAGAACGAAGTTCGCATTGTTTTGTTGGTTAGAAAATTAATTTAGCTTTTTATTCCTAGTGATTTTAAAGTTATAATGACAGGCTGATTTCTTACTAATGATTTCAAAGATCTCGAACTGATATTCAAAACATAGCAAACTATCATGAAAACAAACAACGGATTTTTTAGGGTTTCTCATCTTACATAGGACGATATCCATACTTAAACCTAGAAGGTTTGTTAAGAAGCAAAGTGGCAAAAGCAACCATAATTATAATTGTTATCAAAAGTGATTGAATTTTTTTTCAATCCATAGTGCATTGAATTCACATCGTTGAGATATCTAGTATTTAAGACGCTATGGCGGTCTCGAATTAAGACACAAACAACCCACTAAGAACTTATCAAATTTTAGGCTCGAAAGATTCATATTAGAACTAAGACAGCTCTCCAAACTCATTATGATTCTCGCCCCAGTTTTTTTTTAGATACATTTATTCACACGCAAGAAGAAGCTAGCTACTTTTCCTTTTTTTAAGTAATCTATTCGGATTCTTGAGAAAAAATATACTGGTCATTTTAGCTATAGCTCTACTGATAACGCAATTCACTAACTGTACTGTAATTTATGTCCGATGAGTACAAATATCCATCCTATCGTGAAAGATCCAATTTAGCAAGAAGCAGGAAAAGGATTCTAGTTACTGCGTCACAGAAACGGAATCATGCGCAAAGAGAAAATCAAAGAAAATTGAAGGTTCTTGAAGACATTTCTGGGATATCGTTGAACTTTCGACCAAAGAATCTCAATTATAATCGACTTTCGAAGTCGGAAAGCTCTCTACGATCCCATATTGAATAACCAATTTCCATATTATCGCGTATCATGCATGCAAATTGCTCAATAAGTGAAAAAAGTATGAGATCAGAATATATTTCATACAGTCAGCCGACGGCCATTGTCAACACGATAAGCTTTCTAGATGATGTGGTGCCATGTTACAAGAAAGAAGACAAAGTAGAACAAATCCGTCAAGAACGCAGTTGGACTTCTTTATTCGGAGCATAGGTGAAATTATGCCATGATAAAAAGGACGCTAATGGAGAACGGAAAAATGTGCAAGATTTTTTGAAAAAGAGCTCTGTGAAACAACGGCGAGAGTTTTTTCTGTTTCACATGTCAGTACTCAAAGTAGAGCTTTTCAACTTGACCTGTCAAAGGTGACGGCAGCTACTTCTGATTACTTGCAAGTGTTTCAGCGTCCAGGCGGGGTCGTCATTAGTACAAAATGAAAGATCCAAAAAAGTATTTACCGTAGAGCTTTCACCTTAAATTAGTGAGCTTTTGATCTAAAATCAGCAGTAGTGGATTTAACTGAGAAATTGAACGATCACAATGTTGTCCGACGATGTTGGACCAGAAAACCTGACTGTTGATCAATGTTGACTCAACGATAATCTGCTCTTCAATACTATCCATTAGGTCATGAGGAATCCCGAACCACTTTGCTCGCTTTTCGGGACGCTATCAAGATAACACTTTTTTATTATACACTCTATTTTTACAACACTATAATCTTATTTCTTTTCTTCATTTTTGACTGGGTTTAAAAAGGATTAAGCTCTTCGCGTTGATGAATCACTGAGGAATGCGCCATGCATTCGACTTCAATTTTTAACTTCGTTTGAGGTGATTGAATGCATATCTGGCCTTTACAATGACTCACGGTGGCCTCCCGCTGAACCGAGTCAGTGCTGTTTATCCTCCCAGACAAGTCTGAGACCTGTCTGGTACCAATTTACCAACCCCGGAGGGATGGATGGCTTGGTGAGCCATGAGCGCGAGATCGAACCATTGACCTCGTGTGCGACGCAGAGCACCTCTGACCACTGCGCCACATGCGCTCCTAATGATAACTGGGTTACGAATTAGAATATACAACACGGGGATAAGAATGAACAAAGACGGGCAATAAATGAGTGATGAGAAAATTGATAAGGAAGGAATTATTTAGAGAAAATACGGGACGAATTGAGGAAAAGAATCGATTGATAAAATAAGCATGAACTTTTATTTAGGCTCGATATCCAATCAACGACTGCGTTTTCAAAGGAAAGCATTTGGGAGAAAAACCAAGTCACAAAATGAAGAAGGCCGATGTCCATTGTAGGATATGATACAGCAGCAGAATTTTATTTTAAGTGGAGGAAATATATTCGATTGCAAGTAAAGTTAGAAAATCTAATGTACACGATCGCCACTTAGAACTGCTTATGATATATCAAGCAGTATTCTAAAGATAATAACAAAGAAGCTCGCTCCTAAAAACTGCTTGAGAAAATTCTACGCTTCCATTCTTTGACATCAGAGCCCAATTTTCTTCGTTGCTATGTTAATTGGAGTGGAACAGCCTACTGATCTTATCTGGTTATGTTTTAGGTTAGTCGTTCTTTCTGTCAAAAGAAAACAATGTGAAAACAAGTTAACTTGGCAAGTTACTGTGCTTCAACACTCTATAATTGTTGATTGAACGCTTTCGAGTTCCGATCATTAGAGTAGTACAACTAGTAATGATCCCTTCGCCTTTCGTCTATGCACCGATAATGCCGGGTGTTGGTCGTCATTGCACGCCTCTCATCCTCATTTATCCAGCTGCATTTCTATGTGGCGATTACATGCCAAAACATCTGCTGGTCAGGACCAATTACTCGCATCGTGAATTTCCATTCTGACCACGAGAAATAACAAAGCTCGTCACATGAAAAAAAAAAGCCCGCTGAAGACTGTGGAGGCGAAAAGGCGAGCACCGCTCATTCACAGAAGCAATTCAAATACAAAAATCGGCTTGTGATGAACGGATCCGACTTTGACACGCGTCAATCACCACAAAAAGTCAAAACAACAAGAAGCTGAGAAAACATCTGCCAATGTGTCTCTATTTGAAAATATCATACATTTCGCCACATATTTCTTGATGCTTTCATTTACGCAAAATATGAATGACGCTTTACTTGAAAAAATAAGACATTTCCAGTTTAGCAAAATACTTGTAAAATCTTTTTTTCAGTGAAAGAAAAAGCATTTGGTTGCATAGATGAAGATCGCCACTCAACGAATCAGGAAACTTTTTTTCATCGATTATTAACTTACCCCTTGAGGTCGTGGAGCCCACTACTAAAGTACTATACGAAGAGCGATAATTGTAGAATACATGTAATATTCAGTGCGTTCTTCAATCGATTTATTTTTTCTTTGGTTTCTCAGAAGGCACTCTCTGCTGTACGTCCTGTACGTCACACACACTCTCTAGCACTTATAAATGAAAAGTAAACATACCGCATTAAGACAGAGTATAAACAGTTAATGCAAACTTCGTATGCAAATTTATTTTCAAGGAGCCTCCCAGATATAAATGCTCGAATCAAGCCTTTAACACTGAAGCGTGGCTCACGGGAGAGCTTACCTAAGGCTCAGAGGAAGTTAGGAAATGGATAGACGCTTTCAGATTAAAAAGCTTCATAGTTTTTTTTTCAGATCATATCTAGGAAGAAGATTGATGTTGCTCATTGCCAATGCTCATTAAGAAACGTTTTAGCGGCATATCTTGCCAAAAGCTTACTGTTTCATTATGAGTTTTTCTTTGTGTAAGTATCGAATTTACCGAAAAATTCGAATTTTTTTGTCTTGCTAAAATATAATTTTACTTCTCAAGCTTCCAATCATTGAAAGCCCACCAATTGGGTTGCCGCACCTCCATCATTCATGAGTATCGAAGGCATCGGAGCTTTTCGTGATCTAACGTTGGCATACACTATCGAGAATATTTTATAATTATTTGATGAGCGTGGCACAGTGATCAGATGTGTTATTCGATACACACTTAATCGCTGCCTCAATCCCGCTTCCCAGGCTCATCGAGCCTTCCAACTCCTGGCGTCGGAAAATTGGTCTCATACTTTGCTGCAAGAAACGGCTGTAGTGACTTCATATATTGGTAAGCTACTAAGACACTTTTTGAAGCTCAGATATGCACTCAGTCACACCCAAATATGCATACCGAAGCCGAATAGAACCGTATCCCGTAGAGATTGATTCAAGCAGGAGCTTTATCCTTAATTATTTATTCCAGAATAATCGAGTTCTAAAAGTTCTATCCTTTTTTATTCTCATTCCTTCTCAAAACGCAAAAACTCTCTCGCTTCTAAACAGGCACAGTCTTTTTATGGGAAGGCGTAGAGAGTAACCAGCCGCTGTCAGGCTCTTTTATAACTTAAGAATGTCGAGAGCAGAGCAGTCGGTTCGCACTGTAAGTGAGGCAGCTGCCTTATTAAGTCAGAAGAACGGCGCGGCAAAGAGGATTGCGGATTAGTGTGGTGAATTATGAGCTGCAACAAGTGATCGAGGACGACATCAACTAAGCCAGTAAACAATTAACGAGGTCAGAAAACCCGGCGACATTGAATATTCTCTGATAAGTAAAGAACAATAATTAAGACAGAGGTTTTGATTCATCATTGCGCATAAAATTTATCCTCAGTCAGTTTTTCCTCGTTCTCATTTCACATGAGGCATCCAAGCGGTTCAAAAAACTTCTTAGTTTCAAAAGCTCGCTTGAATTTACAAGGATTTCATTCATTGAAGAAGTTATGTAGAAAATCTCAGTACTGTGTTAAGTTTCCACTTTCTAAAGAATTTCTGAAATTTTTTAATAAGTTTACTTACAAACAGGCAGTGATAAGCGATGCTGGTACGAATTTCCGAGTTGAGAAGAAAAGGTGAATGTAGTCAAGAAAAGGATCAAAAAAGAAGAGGGAGGAAATATTACTGTGGAAGTGTTCCTTTCTGCCATTGTAAGAAAATGCCCCTTATTCTTGGAAGGTGACATCAGCGAAGGAAGATAATTTATAACTGAACATTATGGCTAATTTGCCATCCAGTTGTCGTCAGTTCTGTACGAACTCCTGATAACTTTCCTTAAATCAAGTGTGCTAATATTTCCACTATGAAAACGCACCAACATATAATTCAGCAAAAAGCTTTGCTGTAATCGCTATCATTGAGCAGAAATTTTCTAGTTCATTGTAAATAAAAGCGTTAGAAAGGATTTCAAGATTATGCTGAAGTATGCACTAAGCCGTCATCTTAATTACTTCTCAGACCAACCAGTGTTTCCACCGTGACCGCCTTCGCTTGTTTTTCATGTAATACTTAACTTCTTGACTGCATAGAGAAAAGATAGAAAGAGAAGAAGAAGAGCGAACCAAATACGAAGTTCGTGAAGATACGCACACGATGTCCCTTGATGTTCGTGGCGACGTTTAGGATAACACCAGATGGTCTCGTAAATCGAAAAACGTGCGACAATATGCCGCGATCAGTCTCGTATTTCATTCCAGCTTTGGGCTGTCGACTGATTAAGAAGACGAACAGAACCCCGAACGACATTCGAAGCATTATTGATGCTCACGCGATCCAAGCCAGTACGGATACCGATCAACAGACACGGGAAATACGATTGCTTGTCATGCATCGTATTGGCCGATACAGCCGATATGAATGTGCAGCGAGAGTCTTCTCCCTTATGGCACGTCTATTAGAAAACTGAGAAGCATTATTAGTATATACGTATCGAAAAACAAAATCGTTTTCCCACTGCTAAATTTCTCGAATTAAGGCATTGACTGGTCCGGCATTGAAGCGTAGACGATAAATCGTTCATCGTAGATCAAACGCAATGGATACACCATATATCCAGTTCAGTACACCATTAGAGACGTGATTGGATCCGTATCTGATCTATGCTATGGATTTCTGAAGCTTCCAAACAGAACATATCAATGTTTTTAACCTTTCTGAGTTTGATGCCAACATCGGATTGTGAACTAATGTGTCACGGAATGCCCTTGTTCGTCATTATTTTAATTTTGAATAACCCGTCTTTCATATCCTGTACTGGCTCCACTAGTTCATGTTGTTTGTTTCCTCGCATCTACTGTCCATGAAAGGTCTTTCAAGTCGTTGTGTGTGAATGTGATCCCTGCTTGTGATTTATTTCCTGCGATAAATGTAATCAAATATTGATTGTGTGGAATTTTCCCTGGAGTCTCATGTAAACTAGGCTGAAGTACCCTACTTGAAATAACGGCGATAAGTTCTTCCCGGTAAAGTGTGACAGCAATTTTCCGACTCCGGATAGACGGTAGGTTTCATGAGATTGGTGACGATGTCGAATCAGAATCGTGCTCATGATGATCGGCATCGCTAGCATTGATCCACACACTTCGTTTTGTCAATCGTAACCTAGTAATAATTGCTAGAAACAAGTGCAACCAAGAGGATTCGCAAGTGAACAATTTGGAGCGATAACTTACTTGCTGGTGTCTTACTAGTTTCTTGTTGCGAGCCAGCGTGAAAAATTGGTGCTCTTCTTCTTCAGACGATGCAGAGTACCAACCTCAAGCTAGCTTCAAAGAACAGAGTCTATAAATGTGATCAAATATTCATGTAAGGTTACATAAAAAAGTCGGTCTTTAAAAACAATTTTCCAACAATATTTGGCATAAGCAACTTTTTCCATTTTCCATCTCTGGCAACATGTTTTTTCATTGCCGCTTTTTATTATGATTTCTTCGGATTTTTGCTTTCATTACACAAGGAAGTGCGGTCACTATTTGACTTTCAACTTCTCCTCTGTAGAACGAATAGTGTATATAATATGATATTAAGTGATAACAATCATCAGGAGCAATAGCTGGGAGATAATTGGAAGGTACAGTAAATCTTATAGAGTTACGAAGAAGTAGCATAGGATTATAACACTGCTATATAGGCGGTAAGATGGAAGAAACTTTGTACATCATAGCGAAACAAGCTCTTCACATCAGCATTTAAAGGTGACAGATTCAGTGAAATTTATGTGAATTTAGAAAAAATTGCCTTTGTTTACGATAAAAAACTCAAAAATGAATTGCGGAATAGTAGTTGATGTATAAATGATTTTCTAACTAATGATTTTCTTTATGGACTTCCTTCACCAAAGGTCGCTTTTATGGTTGATTAATTGTAGAGATGAATGGCGACAATGCTTGACAGCCATGTCACAGCTACAGTACCATAATCAATTCAGCCACTGGTCACCGAAGACTGTCAGCTCCAAGATACTCAGCCTGTCACTCCTTATTGATTTTTGAGCTTCTAGTCGACTGAATATATGTTCAATAAATGTATTTCAAATTCAAAGAATTGGTATAACAGTATCATAATCACAGGGTTACTATAGTATTCTCCAACTTTCTCAGAGAAAGTCTTATTTGCGTAAATCTTGATAATCACGCTCTCATATTTATTTTCAACTATGGAACGAAAATCAGCCGTGCACAAATATTTATGCGAGTGTCTTCATGGATTCTCAAGCACATACGTTTTTGTAGAAAATTCAATATCTCAAACGATGCGCCTCCCCATATTCAAGGCGATGTTCTCAAGTACCGAAATAGGATGGGAGCCTCCTTTAGTAGAATCACCTAAACCAAAAAGTAGTTTGATATATTCCTCTGAAAACGTAGGTAATAAGCCCAAAGCGATGGTCTTGTGACCTGCAAGCTATTCTTAGAGGTAATCTCTTTAAAAACAATAAAAGCGGATGACGTAAAAATAGAAAGATGTTTTCATGCTTATTCTTTAAATGAGAAGAACACATGGAGGAGTTATGGTGTGAGATCAGTGGTGCTTTTCAAGTTCCACAATGTATGACAGGATTATTGGTAATGTAAGTTATGTCATGATGCAGACGATGGGAGGACACAAATTTATCAATTGAGAAATTACTCCAACTTTCGATGACAGGACATTTTCACAATCTGCTAAGCTTACTTTGTCTCTGTCAGAACAAAAATTCCTGATCAACTCTGCCTGATCGTAAGTTTCTTAAAGACGTCATTTGTATTTTCAGATTCTCTAACAAGCACATTAACGAAAATACACTGAGCTTTTCCTGTGTTCATCTGTTGTTCAAATAATGTCTCATTCACTGTTCAGTTTACTACAATTGCGCTCATTTGGTGACCTTTATAGGCACACTTTCCTCGGAAGTGCTGCTTTGGCATGCGCAATGAGCGTCTAAAACTGCAAATTCAAATTCTCGCCATCTCTCCAGGGAGCAGCTACCTGTCGATGTTGCCAATCACATAGGCACAATCGTGGCCAGCCAACCACCGAAAACAATGAATAAGTAACGAGAACGACATACGGTTGTTGCAATTGTTACGGCAATTCCATGATTTGCTCAACTCAGAAGCTTGGTGACATTATTACCTATTAACACGACCTACTATTGATTCATACATGAACAGACTTGTGGATTTCTCGGCAATAGTGACTTAGTCTTATCTATGCTATTCAGTACCAGAAAACTGTGTAGATTTGAACAGCACTTGCTCTTGCTGTCTTTGATAGAACACCAGTACGACTCATGCCTTCTCTTCCGCTTTCCCGATGGTTGCCGTATTTCACTACTGCACACTCTCGGTAATTTTGCACTAATAGCTCAACGATGTGTGATTCGACCTCAACTGACCTTCATGAGCAATTCTTGCCATATTTTATTGCGATGTGCGTGGAAATATTCCAATATGTCTCGCGCTTTATTATACTGGCAACAGCATTGCTAGCAATTTATTATAGGAAACCGTTTGGATTACCTATCATGTGATGAACCTGCGCATCCGAGTAGTTAAGAGTTAGTGAAGAGGACATGGAAATTTTCCTGCTCTATACATCTGTGAGTATCTCCGAGTAGGGCAATGAGGGGATAGTCCAGGGCAATCGTAGCGTGTGGTAAAATATAGCACATCTCTCTTGATCTGACTGAGTTTGATTATTAATTACTGAGAAAGTTGGAAGTGGTGGAACGGGGGTCATTGGGCGGTGAACATTATGACCGCTCGAACAATTAGCATGACATTCTTGTCGTCTCATTTTCTGGCCGTAGGCGAACAGCTGGCCTTGGCGATTAGCTGCGCAACGGATTCACGCATTCTGTTGGTGTATTGGGTGTGGTGTTGGATGGGCGAGCCGAAAATGGCAGATGGCAAGACAGGTGGTCGTACACGGGGTCAGCTGAGGTCATGCCAGCACATGTGCACTATCGAGAACGGCGTTCATGCGCCATGGGCTTCCTCAGTAGCACACCATCCCGAATTGAGTTGAGTCATTTTTGAGCTACTTCCTCTGTGTCAAAGTGAAGCTATTACAAAAGAGGACTTCAACAGGCACGATGTACATGATATAGGCAATAAAGAATTGTAGAAACGACTCCATCCTAGTTACGATATGGTTGGTACTACTGGCTGACTGAAGCGCAACCGCTCATGACTTCTTTCATATATGTCTAAACAGTAAAAAAGTCTCTGACATCACAAAAAAGCTGATGACAGATAAAAAGAATAATCCATATAGATACACCAAGAGACACTAAAACGGTATCACCACAGCTTGACTTTGTTGGAATAAACAAAAAGATTATAAGGAAAGCGTTGCAAGAATTCTTGTGAAATTAGACTTCCAGTATCAAGCTAACTAAAGCTGATTTTGCTCTTAGTGCTTTAAAAATTACTTATGGAATCCGTGCATCAAGGATGGACTACAGCGTGATAGACTGGTCAATTTGTATCAGGTTTGCTTTCACAATATGATGGAATTGTAGGCAGGATTTCCCGCGATGCTGCACATATGGATGACGACTCAAAAATTCAAATGAAATGTGTAGAAAATTGAATATGGCAAATACTGTGAAGATAAACCAACTAGCCGATGTTTTTTTCCTCCTCTATCAGAAGCTTAAGGTCGAAACAAAGCCTCTGATGTGAAGTTTGCACTGTTTCATTTTGGGGATTAAAATACTGATTGAAAACGGTGTCTATCTCATGGATATCGTCTCAGAAGGGCAAAGCAACTTACTCGAAGCCAAAACAGTACTTTATCGCTCCGCAAGCTTCCGCAAATTTGAGGATGGCATTAGCGAATTCGTCTGAAGTGTTCCATTGTAACCTATTTTGTAGACTTCAAGCAACGTCGTAAGAACGAGTTTAGTCGTAATGCATTTTTACTACTCAAACAAAAGATCAGTAAGGTACCTCTATGAATGAAAAGCTGTATTAATCAGATTTCGACTCAACAAATGAAAAATCTTTCTACCTTATTAATTATTCCCTTAAATACGTTATTTCAAAGTGATCACACTTTTGTTGCAGTCCTTCCCACCAAAAAGAATTCGACTGCAAGATCTCTTGTGGTCTCCTAGGATCTCTTTTTTGTTCTGATGGAATTACATATTCATGGTGCTATTAAAACTCAAAGAACTCATGACCAGGCCCAAAAAACGCTCAAAAGACTCTGGTCAATGCAATCATTCGAGCCAACTTTTGGGAAACTATACAAATCCTTTGCAGGAGAGGTTTTTTCATTTTTCGCAGCGAAGACGGTCGAGTATCGAATATTCGATGTTTGGAGTCGGGTACTCCTGAACAGTTATAGCTCATAGAACCAGGTTCAAATTTGTAAATTACACGTTACCTTTTCACATCATTTCCATAACTGATTCTTACCCCTAGCTTGATATTAGTAGTTGAAGTCACTCATTCGCTGTTTGATGGCACCATCTGCAATTGATCTGCGAAGTAATTGTTGTCACTTCTATGGTATTGTACTTATGGGCAATTAATGTTCCAAGCACCCTTGTCACTCACTCAATTCGACACTGTTCGATGCCCCGAATGTTCGGGTAACCCTGAGTGGGTACACTTAATTAGCTAAGGATGGGAACTGCCACGTATGTTGTTTGGGTGATGGGAGTCAGCAGCGAATGAATTCGAGCAATCCGTCAAGAATTCATCGAAGCGCGGAAACTGTCGTCAAATGTGCGTTCCGTGAAAAAAGCCAACTGTTTGACAGGTAATTTTTGCTAATGGACATTCAAGAGTGCAACAAATAGCATGACTTTTTTATTAAAGTAAACTTAGTTGGAAATTTTTCTTGATGTGATTTAATTTTACACCTGTTAAGACCTAACTGTAAATCCTATCACCAAGAAAGTCAACCGAGTAGCTTGGTCGCTATTCAACTTCATGATTTAGTTCATCAAAAGGGTTTCTCGTTTGCGAGATATGAGCACACTAACTCATCTGTCCGATATGTGTACAGCTACGAGCTCCAAACAACGATTGTAAATTAAAGCTTTCTGTTATTTTTCGCCTTATGAATTGCTTTTTATAAAGGAATTGCATCGGAAGCTTCCTAAGATGTCGTAGAGAGTCATGCAAGAATGCAGCCTTTCCTAAAATTTTCCGTATCAATGGATCTGTTCGAGATGTGAGGCGTTCACATGATTCTTGCGTTATTTCGGTAACTACAACTGAGTCATACAAAGTGTACGAGTTGTAGAACCTCTATTACTAATGAAAATTAAGCCCCATACTTCAATGATTTTATAGTGTGAATGGAGACGATGATGAATTCCTCCTGTATAGGAACATCTGATGTTTTTAGCAGTGACAGGCGGTGGTGGAATCACCATGGATATACGCGTATTCCCTCGCATTTCGGCAACGCTTTTCGGTCTTCCGATTGATTGCTTAGCAGCGACGATTTGATTGCTTTCAAAATATAGCCATCATGTAAAGGAGTCAGTGTAGAAATAAATGATCAAGGCTTCAGCATTCTCCACCCTAGCATCTTTTAGCCGACAACTGTTTGGATACATTTGCTGAACTTGAATCACAATTGACTATTGTCACTCGCACTGTTGTAAAGGCAGCTCTTAAGCCTTCTGATATTCCGTCCACTTTAGACCTCACGTGGTCACTGGTTGAAATCCTCTACAGAACGACAGCTTCCTTACTATGTACAAATCGACTCACTGATTAATGATCTACTGAGCTCAAATACAATATTTTCAACAAGAGGTCGAAGCATTAACATCATTATCCTGTCGAAAATTTCTGATGAGAGCGCACAGAGAAGTAAAGCGCTTAAGTGTCTGATTGGTCGATCTGTAAAGAGGCGGTGCCAGCGGAGCGGATGTTTCTGTCGTTAGCTCAATCGGTTATGACCGGTCAAGCACGGTCACCAGCTACCGTACACCTGGGTAGTCTTGAGCTGCAGTCTTCTATTCAACCTTCTACAAACTAATGTATGTTCATATCCAAATGCTTAAAGTTGTTACACTTCAACTCTATAACATTTATATAATGTAAAAATGTCATTCAAACATTTCTAACTTAAATGGTTTTCACAACTTTTTTGAGCGTTCTGTCCTTGTTTATTCTTCGTTTCAGATGTCGATCTCTGACTTCTGGGTCCACCGACTGATATCAACGACAACTCCATCCCCTATACCATCATGTTCGAGTACCAGTTCAGAAGACTATTCAAAGACATCAGAAGCTACTACAGTGCTAAAACCAGAAGCATTGAAGCCGATGATAGACTATAATGCACTACAGTTGCTCCAGCTGCAAATGATGTGGCAGCCACAGTTCATTCAAAACTTCTTGGTGATGATGCAAATTGAGCAAGAACAACAGCAACAACACCAGAGACTCAAGGTTAGCTTAACTACGCTTTCCAAGGGAATCTATTTATGCTGATACGACCATTATCTGTTAGAGATTTTCAAAACGTTTGAATTGATTAGACTTCTGTGGGCAGTATAATGTTTGTAATAAAGCCAAAAAATTGCTTTGAAGCGTACGTTTGAGTGCTTAAAGAGTCCTCCGATAATAAACTATAAAGATTCCAGCGTAAGTCGTTTTTGGTACTCGTTTATTTTTACACTCGTTCAAAAGGCCCAGCAAGATATGCCACTACTCAAGAGAACGTAAGCCAATAGGTAGAAGAATCGCCGTGTTCACTGTTTTGATTAGAATGTTAGGAAATTCGGATTGAGATGGTTTGCCTTAATAAAACTCAAGAAAATCTATATAAATCTTCTTGATACCATTTTTTAGGTGTGCTATGGTGCTGAAAATATACATGGAAGAATGTTGAGTGATACGGAAAACATTAGAACCTAATCGAGAGTTTGACCCTCTTTTCACCCATACCGGGAGCACGTGCATTCAATACATTATCGAAGCAACCGCTTTGTTACCACTTTCCTAATACAAACTATCAAAGACTCGGCGTCGAAATTTGTGTTGATGAAAAAGCGGTAGCGAAGCAGTGGCACTCGGTGGTCAAGTGGTAGCACGCTCCTCCGGTATGAGTAAAGCGAGGTATCGACTCCCGCTTGAGGTCGAATGTTTTACAAATCACCCAAACACTCTTAGACACATATTCACAAAATGAGCCCAGTCAAAATTTTTCCTGAATTTCTAAAAGATCAATTTTGCAAGGTGGTTTTAGGATGTCGTCAGTGAAGTTGTTGCAAGCTCTCGAAAAAGACCGCCATCGGCAAACGAGACGAAGAAAGCGAAACAGCGAAAGATCAACAATGACGCAGTAAACGCGTCTCCAGTCAGCGGAATGTTCATAAAGGTTCGTCCATGAAGGTGATTGCCATGCTGTATATTTGTCCGCATCAAAATCTTCCTTGTCTGAAGCACGTATATGAGATCTACCTTCGTGGTCTTTTGACGAAACGTCTCCAAAATTACTGTCTTTATTTAAAATGATATCGTTAGAATCTGCAATCTGCATCTGCTAGATAAGCTATTGGCTAAGAAAATTATGAAGAATTTTTCAATCTGCTCGAGAAAGCAAGACATCATCCGGACCGTACCTAACTAAAACGATTACTGTAAGCCTTTACAGCAAACCGTTTCGGTGTGGGCGATCTTAACAAGCAAGTAAACGCCTCCTTCTACAAAACTTTTCAGTTGTTGCGTAGACAAAACATTTTTTACAAAGAACAATAGACTTATCAAAAACTCACAGTTTCATTTTATGATATCGTAAGAAATCGGCACCACTTGAAACGCGTCGTGCAAAAATCACATCCAATAAAAGTGATTCCATTCATAAATATTGATCAACAAGGGACGTCGTGGCCGAGTAGGTTGTGATGCTCGTGCGGCGCATGTGGAACTAAGCCCCAGCCTTCAACTCTCTCCGGCAGTCAACAATAACGCCCTATGGAACGTCGCAGCCAAAATATCCTCGAGATTGCAAGGAGACTCGGCGCAACAAGTATTCTACGACGTTCAAGAACATGATAAAAAAACGAATTGTATGCTAGAACTACTGGGATCCGCACAGTGAAAAAAACATTGAGAAGACGGATCGATAAAATGTCCAAAATGAATTTATTAACAAAATAAAAAGATAAAAAAACCTTTTATTCACCTTCCTAGTTGATGATCAACACTCTGTAGATAAACTCGCATGGACCTCTTGTAATATAACTAAACAGCAGTAGTGATAGATGAGCAACAATTAAGAAGCAAACATACGAAGAATCTCGTGAGACATCCGTGGGCCTTCTTGCTCATCAAGAACATTTTCGCATATGACAATGACCTAATGTGTGCCAGAAGCTCATACAGAAGCTAACCGTTGTGCCGTTAGCCGCCTTGCGGTGGACGAAAGGCTCTTGATGCACAACGTTAATTGTCACCCGCTGAGCTTTTGACCTTAGCTGAGAAGAGCCGCCTCGATTAGCATTCGATAGCTGCTGTCGCAGTGATTATGTATCGCTCAATGGTCAATCATCCCTGCTTTTACGTTCTTAAATCGTTTTTAAAAAGTTTGTTCAAAAGAAAAAATCTGAAGTGCGCTAAAACCTAGATCTTTGGAAAGTATACTGGATGTGTTTCAAAGACAATCGGAGAACAGAAGCCGTTGAAAATGAGATCCATGGAAGGTTGAATGCAAACAGGAAGAGGATCGACCGGACAGTTCCAATTCTTCAGCAATTCCCTTGAAGGAAAATATGATGTCCAGCGAGTTCCTTGGACAATTATAAGTACTCAACTTCACTTACACGCAACTGGAAGAGATGAAGACTTTCATAGCGTTCGATGGAGTCACTCGACATTGACGGGAGTATAGACTGTAGTAGTAACGTTGACAATATCCCATATCTCATAGTACCTTCTCGCTTTCTATGCAGAGTTTTCAAGCACTTTGACTTTAAGAAATAGCGTTTATTGAGTAACCAATAAGTGAAACTGAATATTCTACAGTTGATTTTTTTGTTCCAAACTTCAGAAATCTAAAACATCACACCTATAGTAGGTTTCCATGAAGTGCCTTTAATCATTTCAAAACTAGAACACGTAATAAAGTGGGAGCTTAACATAAACGCAGAGAAGGATTTTTTGCCTTACCACTCAAGAGGTATGCACATTCGATTATTTGATTGAACATATGAGCAGTCTATCCATACTAAGAGCTGAGCAGGTTCCAGAAAAACTACATTCTAACTAGTGATTCATTGAGTTTACTGATTTATTTTCTTCCTGTTCTGACTCTTGAAAGTGCATGAGGTGGAGGTCCACCATATCACAATGGCAAGCATTTGCTGGCCGTTGTGAATCGACGAGCATACCTGTAGGT
The DNA here is from genome assembly GCA_019055375.1 of Parelaphostrongylus tenuis. Taxonomy (NCBI): domain Eukaryota; kingdom Metazoa; phylum Nematoda; class Chromadorea; order Rhabditida; family Metastrongylidae; genus Parelaphostrongylus; species Parelaphostrongylus tenuis. The sequence goes on along the minus strand of JAHQIW010000064.1, from coordinate 99,985 downwards.
TACTGGCACATAAGTCGATTTGATGGTGCCTTAGGTGTCGACATTGTTTGATCATATCTGGGCTCACGAGTTAGAAAAATATTGAACTCTTTCGCTTTTATGTGAGCACGCCGAGGGCAAACATCAAGCTCTACATCGTTACTGGATATCGACGATTAGTCCCAATCATAATCGGCATACCAGACACAAAAGGTCATGTAAAAATTTCTTGAATTGTTGTTTTCATTGAAAGCGATTGTAGCCGCGCAAATTCAAAAGGTAAAAATATAAAAATTTTTTGCACTGTCTCGACATGCACAGCGAAGACGAATGACTCGTTTGAAACCCCACCTCAGCATAGTGGCTGAATTGTGGTTCTTCAAGTGTTTCTTTATCGAAAATGTAATTCGTTGAAACCAAAACCTACTTATAGCGCGTCAGGCAGGTTGTAGGAAATCGAGATTTCATCTCAGTAGTAGTATGTGAGAACTTGTACGTGGTTGACAAATTTATGCAAAAGCCAAAAATTGAGCGGTAAATGAAAGTTTAACCATTGTGAATTAAATGGCAACTACAACTAAACCGAATTCACTGCAGATCGGTGCTTCCAAGGAGGGTCCCACTAACGAGTAATTGATATAAGCACCCATAGAGTCGATAGAGTCGAACATGGCTGAGAATAGGACAAATCAAAGCCTTCGGTGGTAAAGTGAGCCAACACGTGGACCATGAAAAGGGTAAACGCGGGTTGGAAACACCTGAGGCTCTGACTTTTGTTTATTTCTCGACATCTTGGTGCTTATCGTTCTTTGCCACTAAGAAGGGATGCGCAGTAAATGAAAAGTTAAAGCACTGCAAAGTCTTCTCTTTTCATTAGTAATTTTTACTACAAGGTACGTCTGTCAGTGGTCAAAAGGCCGGAAATTTCTAAGATTGCGCGCCCTTTTCACTGCGCATTCTTATGAATATGTTAATATTTTAGTCAATGTATGGATATGCAGGTCTGCCAAAGCGTGAGAAAAAATATTCTGCGTTTTCATTGCCGATAAATCGAAAAAGGATCTTTCTGGAAAAAAGAAGCCTACGGATTGCTTGTCCCATGCTTCACGCTAAGCAGTTCAACACATGCATTCGTCAGTGAAGATCCCAGAGACGACCTTTTTTGATTATATTTTGTATGATATTAGGTCGTAGAGACAATCTTGGCCTCTTTGCAGAGAATTATTGTTTTGTATCTTCGGGTATAATAAGAGCGTAACTATTTTCATTAACGAATCATAACGTACAAAAAACTCTTGCTTAGACGAGTTGTCTTTTCTCTATGAAACCCACAACTACTCTTCCTTCAGTCATAAAAGCAAAGTATGCCCTAAAAACCATATGACCAGCAAGTACAATACTCAGACATTTCCGCTGCATAGTTCGAATGGATGGTCCTTTGTTAAACAGTGCTGTTGATGAAAAAGGCCCAGAGATGTCTTCAATTTGGATCTTTTGGATCATCTGCATTAAGATCAATGAGTAACACACATGACGGGAAAGACCATTCACTATTTTTTGCCACATCCTACGAAATTGTGCATACTCGCTGATGTTTTAGCTTCACAACCACATTCTCAATAGGCTTTATAAATAGGATACTCTATGTGAGAATTACTCCAATCGATTCAGGCTTGTTATATGTTATGTGTCTCACTGTTTTTACAAAGATGAAAAATTCCACGCTTAGATAAGTGGGTGGGATCAAGTGAGATATTTTGAGGGGATTAATTAATTTAAAGTAATAAAGTCGGTGAAGCAGTTCTTTTAGGACGAATCATCAGTTCCATCTGCCGAGGAACTCCAAAAAGACGCGAACTTATTAGACGAGACTGCGGCATATGTTGAAGTGTCGGAAGAAAGCAGAAAGAAGATAAAGGCTATTGAGAACGTCATTGGCGATTCCGTGTGTTGCCTCTGTAAGGTAGATGATAACGCTAGACTCTTATATTTACTTTACTGCCTTGTAATGAGCTGCGGAATATGACTGAACTAGTAACGATACTGTAAAATGAAGATAATTAATTATATGCTCTTGAACAAAATTTTATACCCATTTACCAGTTTCAGAAAATCGAAAAACCAAAACAATTCTTCTTTTCAAACCTGCGTTTGAATCGTACATAGCTTTACAAGAGGTGTGAGTACCTTTGAGATGCACCAACCTTGTTTTCTAGATGCGTTGGTTCGATTTCTGTAAACTGTCGACTTTTTCCCTGCGATAGTCAGGAATCCAAATCTCTCAGAAGCTCCTTCCTACGTAGACGTAGTTGCATCGATCACTGAATTAAAAGTGTAGATACGGCTTTCCTACTGGTGAAGAATCTATCAAGAATCAGAGTAGTGTAGCCGTGAATAGACCAGTATTTTGGTGGTAGAGTGACTATAGCAGACCGCCTCACACAAATTCTACGTCATCGCATCGCTATGCTACCTCAACCGATGTTGTATTTCATCGTTGTCGAAAAGAGTCGACCTGAATCTACGTGAGTTTTGAGTCATGTGTCGCTGACGTCAAAGCACGAAAACCAATGGAGAAAATAAAGTTGTGCTTACACCCAACATCCGTACATGCCGATAGAGAAGACAGCGTGCCAATTTTCCTAAGGACACTGTAAATAGCCACTCAAATGGTTTATTTACTTTGTCTTCTTCAAGTTCTCCTCATTCACATGCCCAACCTTTCTTCCGAAGTGCTCTAAATTTGGACATTTGAAGAGATCCTTTCACAAAAAATTTGGAACAAATTTTGAAACTATCAGCTGGCTACCCAAGATTTTCTTCCCGCTCAAGTCACAATGCAGCTGTCTTGGTACCTTATCAAGTTGTTACAACAGACGATGACAGTTGGAGGGAGACTGACCTCTTAGTGACTGGGTTTCTACCAAGTAGACTACGATTACGGGCCTCCCGAATTTACTCTTGCTTTGGTTTGTGGATGAAAACGTCAGACTTGTTCTCTACTTCGCAGTCCTCTTTTTTACTATACTGTATGGACCGACTGCTGGCGATCATTTCAGCACCACAGTATGCTTTACATCAACATCGTTAAGCAAAATGACCTTTCATGTAATCTAAATTATTTTTTTCCAAAGTGCTGTATTCACTCCCTATCAGCTTAGTAAGTAAGAAATTATCGCTTGCATTTCTATTGTTAGATAGTTTAGTCAAAGTTTTAATTTAAACAATCAGATTGAGAATACTAATAGTAAGCAGATCTTTGTATCTTTTTGAAAAGTGCACAAGTTATTTTAAACTCGCAATACCAATAATCTAAGATTTCGTGCCTATTTCAATGATACACTTCTTTGGGACTTTTCATATGCGCTCAACTTATTGTTAAGGTGCGTTACGATGATGTTTTCAAGCTGGCACAACATCGATGCCCACGGATCGCTCATGAAGAATATCGTTGCCCAGAATGCGACAAGGTTCGTTTTGTGTTGTTCGCGACAGCGGGGTTCCTGCGGAAACCCTCTAGGGATATCAGACTATTTGTAGAGTGTTGTGCCACCTGTTGGCAGCATAGCGGTGCCTTTTGTTTACCAGCTGCTTGTTTACTCTCTCAGATTGTTGGTGCTCTCTTGACAATCACACTAATCTACTCAAGACCGCCACACCTGCGCTTTTGATCATGCCGAACTTTACGGAAGTTATCTTACGTCAGCGCTAAACTCATTTAGCTTTTTCTTGAACTTATAGTAGAGCGTTTTGAAATGTGGCTGTTGGAAAGTCAAGATCTGCTATCTGCTGCTTTTTATCGTTTCAATGTCTTAGACTATCCAGTAGAGGATGTTCAAGGATATGAAAAAAGTATGAGAAAACTATGATTTAGACACGAATCCGAAAACGTGCGATATGCTTTTCAAATGATTAATGTTAATTCCAGCTTGTTTTGTAGATATTTTCTTGTCCGGCAAATCTGGCTTCACACCGTCGTTGGCACCGACCAAGAGAACACATGGAGACGATGAGGTGTGCTTCGTGTATGACCATGTTCAGCACCCGCAAGGAACTGAAAGCTCACTTGTGCCAAGAAACACCTGCTGGACCGACTATGCCATTTGGCACACTGTTCACCAATTTACTATCTAGTCCTCTCAAATATGAAAAACATTGAAAATTTAAAAGTTACACAGGATACTATTACACAGGGAGGAGGTAATGAAGGATAGAATCCGGATTCCTCCATAAAAAGCATTTTAACATTAGTGAATTTTAGACTTCGTTTGAATTGGAGAGGCAATTTTTAATCCATCCATTTCTCGTATTTACATGTGTGAAAAGGCCTCACATACCATGTTAGGCTCTCATTTTTCTTATCCAATCAGAATTAATGACAATTTCCTAAAAACCTTACAATTTTTCCTTTTTTGCATCTTTTCTTCTTGGACCGACCTTGAAGCACTGCGCTTCTATATCAAATAGACCGATCTTTAATTTCTCCCAGTAAATACACTGGAATACGAGGAACTACTGTACAGTTGAATTGTTAAGATCTCGATTTTAGATGACTGCCCTCAGTGCATTTGAAGCCACTATCAAAGAATTGGTTTTCTAATGACAACCTTACACGAAGGAATGTACCTTATCACCGGGACTTTTTCTTGTCATTAGATGCCAAGCTTTTAGATAACTTTGCATAAAAGTATCGATTGTACTATAGAACAAAAACTGTTTCTTAGATAATGATTGAATAGAAAAGGAGGTATTTTCAGAACTACTCTTTTGAAGGTTCGGGCCTAATATCTCATTCACTACAAAGTCTTTCCAGCTCTAAGAGCCATATCAAACCAAATTCTCTGTTTTGTTTAGCTTTAAGTACGCTCCATAGCTTTTTATGAGACACTGGTTCACTTTTTCGTATACATTACCTAATTCCGCAGTTGTGCATTTCACGTACTTCACGATCATTCCATGTATTTATGTTGTTTTGCCGAGTTCACTTTAGTCACGTGTATAGACTGTTAGTGTTGATGATCTACAAGTATGTTTTTATCTTACCGCTTTTATAGCAGTGTTAAGATGCTACAATTATTATTAGGAATTGTGAGTAATATGCCAAACTCTGAGCCTCAGTCGCGACTTGAACGTGCGCTACCCCTTCCGGTGGCGCAAGCTATCACTGCACCACTAAGGTCACCGCTTTGCAACCACTCTTACTGCGTTATATCCCTGTCCGTCTTGATTTCGCAGTTTCTATTATATTGTTCTTTCGATCTCGTCTACATAGAATAACATTGAGCTGATCTTCTAGTCACGTTGTACAGCCCTTTTTGTTTTGCATTTATTTTCTTGTCAGGAAATTTTACGAATATTAATATCAAACTTGGCTATAAATGCATTTTCTATAGTGTATTATTCACACAAACTACTACGAATGTTTCTTTTATAGAAGTCCCTCCTTCTACCTTTTCTTCTTAAGCACCGAATTAAAACGAATATAAGTTGCTCATCTCATCTTCGCAGGGAACTCAAAGAAAAGTGGTTAGTCAGGCATACCATTTGTTAAAAAAAAGTTGTCCAACTAGTCGATATACTCCAAAAAGTCAGAAATGCGAACAGTCTTGATAAATGACTTCGTATTAATTTATAAATTGACATCATCCATAATTAGTTCCTGTGCGATCCATATTGTCAGTTTGTCAATTATGACGCATCTTTTGTGAAACGAGATACCGTACCAGCCCATTTACGGTCGATTTGCATTCTCGTACCACCTGCTCGTCCGGTCATTAGCTACGCATCTCATAACATGCCCAGTGGATTCCTGACCTGTAAAAGGGAACTGGAAAAACGAATCGAGGAGAGTTTATGTGGTCAGGTAACCTACGATTTTAGGAGGAAATCACAGTCACTACGAGTGCCTGACACTCTAGTGGATATCTGTTTTGTGAAACTATTGAATTTTCCAAGCTCCTCTTTTTTATCTTAGGAAAGAACACGTAAGCAAAATCAAGTTATCTGGGCATGCGGACTTTTCGGAATTTCATCGTATCTTAATATAAAACTACCAGCAATCCTTGTTGAGATGCCGAGGTGAACAATTGAAATTGAAGATGTAATTTAACTAAACTTGCCTGTAGACGAGTATCACGCTGACGTAGATTTTTTCCCTTAGACCATTTTATGACAGCTTGATCTCACAAAAACTTTACTTTCCGTGATAATCAGGGACTAGGTGACTCAAATCTAATGAGCTTTTATTTCTTCAGCATTTGCCGAAACAAAAGGTGTGGGCACTGTATAACGGCTGACGGTATATCGAGACCGCGAGTGACCTCGGCAGGTGTTAGTGGAGGTTGTCTAATGGCTGTATGGTCAGCTGGCGAGCCGTCACGGCACTTCCGTGCGCGAGCCATCTGCATAATTACATCACCCATCAGCAAATGCTTACACAGAAAAACGAAATACTCGAACTATTAGGGTTAAATCATAAGTCGTCGAATTTTGAAAACAAAAATATCCAGGCCCCAGAGAATGTATCGCGTGACCTTCTTTTCCTAAGTTTACCTTACAACCCCAAGTTTACTTATGATTGCCTACTGCAGTGCAGCGAACAATATTGACGATCTGACGCCTCCAGACTTTTTACTTATAAAATAAAAGCGATGTAGCGGTGCATCTGCGACTGTAATCGGTTACAATCTCATTGTACACGCCCATTCCAAATCGCAGTCCGCCATTATTGGAGATGTTGTGCCATTAATGATGAGCTCTATTGTCAACAGTTGGATCATATCTATGAGAATTTGGTGGAAAAGTATCCAGGATTAGTCCGACAAAAAAGCGCTTTATTCCAGCAGGACAATGCCAAAGCACATACGGCCAAGGTGGCCAAGAATAAGTTTGGAAAGTTTGACGGCGTTGAAGTTCTTCCGCATCCCGCCTACAGTCCAGACGCTCCATCCGATTTTGGCCTTTTTCGATTACTGCAATACTTTGTAAATGGCCGTAAATTTGAATCATTCAATGATATCAAAGAACCATGTCAAGAGCTTTCCGAATCAACGGAACCGGAATGGTACTTGGAGCGGATCCGGAATCTTGCAGAATGATGGTAAAGAGTAGTAGAAACATGTGATTTATGCATTGAACAATTGTTTTTGTTTTGTTGTCAAGTGCATAAAAACGAAACTTTAAGAAATTTCTCATGCTCAACCCTATGGTATTTGACAGAATTTCGAAAATTTGCGGCAATTTTACCAATAGGAGACAAATCTAGTGGGAAATGGCATGAGGTCTCGCAAGTGATTTGATCGTGCACTACTTGAGGCTCCGCAGCTTCACCACTAACTCTCCTCGAATTGCTTCAATAATCAAATCCGTAATAATTTCTGTCTTGTTTTCGAGGTGCTTTTTATGAATAGTAGAAAAATGTGTGAGCCCGTAGTCGTCATTGTAAAGATGTAAACATGATGCTGATCACCATGCTACACAAGGGCATAATTGTAAAGGTCTGCATCTTACTTTCGACAAATATTTGTCCCTCGCTCTACAAACGACTCCCTATAACAGTAAAAAGTCTTTGATTCGATTTCTCGCTCCAGGTTCACGATATATTTCATTCCTTAAAAGTCGACATATTGGTACGACTTTTGCGGAGAGGTGGAAGCACTGACTTAACGCCTCGGTATTGCATCGCGGGCCATTTCATAGACAAGATCTACGTTCATTTGCACCTAACGATGTTTGATATTAGTCGAACGCAAGGCGTACTTCTCAGATACTAATTAATGCTAACAAATAGTTCAATTTATCCGCTTGGAAGACCGAAGAGCACTAGTCATAGCAGTTATTCCCTCGAATAACTGCTATTTCGCCTTCTATCCCAATGATGTACTTCCAAAAGAGATAACAGACTGCCGATACATTGTCGATTACATCATGAATAGAATACATTATTCATAACAAGTTATGCAAAAATCTTTTTCAACAAATTAGTACACTGGTCACGTTAAATGCACGTCTTTAAAAGTGCACGTACCACTAAATATGTCAGTGACGAGTAGAAATCCCGAAGTTAATAGTTCGTTTCATTTGATCCACTATCAAATGTAATAATATCAATTAGCGATCAGTTTCCTTCAACACGTGGAAAACTTCAATCAAATCAACATTTCTTCCGATTGGTTCACATGAAACTTCACCATATTACTATTAGTGAACATTATTTGGATACTGAAAATCTTGGTGCTCCTACTTTTCGATCTTTTGAAAACTGCAGTGTTTTATATTCACTGAAAATAAACCGGCACCTCGTACTGGCGTAAGAACCCAAAAACAGTACTGTGATGTGACTGCCATCATTGGTACACCGATTACTCGGTGATATGATAATTTTGCTGCGATGCACACAAACGTTGTGGTCATTATTTGTGATCTGATGACGCCACATTGTAAGTACATATCGTAAACTCTAGATGAAGTCTCGTAGTAAATCGCCCGAATTATGGAATTCTTCGCGCATTTCTATGTCCCAGAGTTCGCCAATTGGGATGCATGTGGTGCAACGGTTGAAAATGCCCTGCAAAAATGTTTGCTCAATTAAACGTCCTAGGCTCACCAATCTTCCATCTTTCCGGAGTCGATTAATTGGAACCAGAATTGTTTAAGAGGATAGTAGCACTTACTTGGTACATTGGTTGGCCACTAAAAGTTATTGTATAAGACGGATAAGCATTCAGCCAGTTCTGACGATGCTTAATAGAGTCCAATGCATGACTCATCCCACAGTAAATGACCAGCACTGCAAACTTCATCCTTTTAGCATTACCTTGGCGAATAATCAAACTAATTAATGACCAGTGTAAAAAATGGCGGTTTATCAAGATGGCTACGAGCAGTGATTGAAATGGACCAATAATTTTGGTTGAAATCAATTTTGAACTTCAGCAAACATATGCTCAATGTCATTATTGACACCAGAACATTCTATTACCTTTCTCACTAATTCGAATTCATAGTCAATGGTGACCGTGCAGTCAAGTGTATAGTTTACTTATATTCTCGTATACCATTTTGATTGAAGAAAGGTATAAGCCTGCCCGTTTTTGACGTGTTAGATTTCCAGGCAACTTAGATTGAATAACCTCTTCATACCAACATTTTTTAGCAAAGTGTATGCAACGAAACGGAACTTCCTTATGATGGGCAGTACAACAGCTCAACAATTCGAAACATAAATGGAAATGATAAAGATGAAAAACCAGACCACGTGAAGATGATGGAGCATAGTAATTACAAATTAAGAACGTAGAAACTCGGATGCAACGCTTGTTCACATTAACGCTTCAACTTCGTGTGCACGAATCGTACTTCGATGTCCGCGATCTCAGTCGCTTCACTCGCCTTCTCATCGTAATCGGCCCAAGCCTAATGAAAATATAATACTTAGAAATTAGAAATCAACAAGTGTGTACCCAACAAACTGATATATCCATAACTTAACCACTTCTTGGAAGATGTTGAATTTTCATTAATAATGTGAAAGAGTTAATCTGATAAGGATATGACTTATTTTGAGCCATAGGTCTAGTGCTATATAGGCGCCTATTTCGTCCTATTGGGACTCATCAGTAGCACCCTCCCTCGTTCCGTCGATCCCTTGAGGTTAAATAACTGCCGGTCACCACAAAGTCAGATAAGACCATCATCCGACTTTGGGTGATTAGTTTTTACTCGGCGCCGATTCCTTTAGAGGATTATTTAACCTCAAGGGATCGACGGAACGAGGGAGGGTGCTACTGATGAGTCTCAATAGGACGAAATAGGCGCCTATATAGCACTAGACCTATGGCTCAAAATAAGTCATATCCTTATCAGATTAAATCATTTTGAGCGGGTCTGTAAAAAAGCAGTCGATAGCAGAAGTATAGTTCATTTTAAAAGCCGTAAGCTCGACTGCCGGTCACCACAAAGTCAGGTAAGACCATCATCCGACTTTGGGTGATTAGTTTTTACTCGGCGCCGATTCTTTTAGAGGATTATTTAACCTCAAGGGATCGACGGAACGAGGGAGGGTGCTACTGATGAGTCCCAATAGGACGAAATAGGCGCCTATATAGCACTAGACCTATGGCTCAAAATAAGTCATATCCTTATCAGATTAAATCATTTTGAGCGGGTCTGTAAAAAAGCAGTCGATAGCAGAAATGTGAAAGAGTGTCAAAATGCATGAATCGGAAGGAAAACAAATTATAAGAATAAACCATTAAAAAAAATCATTTTAGGCTATTTTAGCAGTGTTATGTTGCTATAACTACACAACCAGTGAAAATGGGCGATATGCAAAGAATTCAATCCCAGGAGGTTTAACAGCGTTCCACCCATACCCAGGTCTCGTTCTACCACCATACTACCGAGGACACCGTTGAAACTGCTGTTTCTAGAAGAAGGGTAAAATAAAAATCCTCGTAGATTGTATATGTATCTAATAACTGCCAACTTAACTGGGTTTGATGCCGATGTGCGGTTAGCAGACTACACTCGTCATCGGTTGGTTGCTGGCAGATATTATGAACTGTATCGAAGAACGAGTGGTAGCAGCACGGTGGTCTTGTTGCTGCAGTGGTAGCAAGCGCCCGCTATATGGGCGAGATGCAAATTCGATTCTACCACCTAGGGTCGAATGTTTTGCACATCACTCAACATCACCGGCTTATGGAGGAAATAGAGTTAAACTAAAAAATGAGAGAGTTTTCGTCCTGATGGCGCCACGCAACTCTTCCTGACATATTCATTGGAAAAATTCACAAGCTTCCTTCATTGGGTGATTCTCAGCCGATTATTAGTTGTCATTTGTAACGCTCCTTGATGAAAACGTCAGTGGCAAACCAAAGTGGTTACTTTTTCTAGTACGAAAGTCAATACAGGCAACGGAATTCCTTCCTCCGCTGTGCTCGATTGGCGCACAGCTGTACTATATTATAGCATATATTGGTCTATTATCAATAATGTGATGTTATAATGCTAGAGAAACTTCTCAATGTCAATGAATTCGCTGTAATTATCGCTGTTTTTTTTTTCGACAAACGTTTTCGATTCCTTGGTATCTGTCACTGCTTCTACGAATGCTCACTGATGAGTCACTGATCAGCCAATGAGCTTTCTCCTGGGTGGGTGATGAGATTTTTGAGAAAACTCAGAAAATTCTCTCCAGAAATAAGAACTATTCCGAATAAAAAAAAAACATTTTGGAGAAGTTTCAGAGCCACAACGCTATCATTTATCCTGATAGAGGTCACTTAGCTGAATATGAATATTCGAAGAACCAATGGCAGAAAACACGGTATCTTTGAACATGCCTCCAAAAACCCAGCAGTATTAACAGGGGGTGAAACTAGGCGTCGCGACATTAAGCACAATGGAGCATCGAAAACAAAAGGTATTACACAGTGGAAGAACTGTTGTTCACACGATACTACTGTAAGGGAATCCAGGGTAGGAAAAAAAAAACATAGAATGAGAAACTGTTTCCGTCATTCAAACAATCTTGGTTATTCACAATGAAAAAAGTCATACTTTCAAAGCGGTATATACGAGCTCCTTGATGAACATCATCAAAATAGGCCACCTAATGAAAAAACGAACATTTTTTCACTGATGTTGATGCTGCCCTAGAACTCTAAACAGTGAAGAGACACCATCTTCTTTGTGCAATTGTTTGTTTTTTCGTGAAATGAGGAAACAAGATGACAAAATGAGGAACTGAGAGTCAGAGACGTCAATTGGAAATTCATTCACTGAGTTTGTATGTTTCGAGAGAAAGATTCGTCTCATCAAGACTGTTGCGGTGATGTTATTCTATGGACTTGCGCAAACAATGATCAGTGACCAAGCTACGTTGTAATCAGTGAAATCCTATTAAGAACTCCAAGAGCATTCATCAAAAGCTTGCCAGTTATGAGAGCTGTTGAACAGAATCCAGATAAAACACCCACTGCATCCAGAAAAACAATTAACCCTATATAGACCGTGAGTCCACACCTTCTGCACCACTAACCCCAGCGTGCTGCGACTAATAGTGGCAAGCTGCAGCGTCTAACAATGCTGGCTGGTATGTCTGATAATGGCGCGCTGGGGGGTCAGAGATGAAGAGGGCGCAAAGCAGACCGTGCAGAGTTGCCAGTCAAAGATATAGAGGCCGTGGCTCCACGGTCCAAAAAGGGCTAATTAAATTACATCACCAGTCCTCATCAAGAGGCGTTGTTAGAATTAACAGAGCTAAAATAAAGACCTCAGCACATGAACATTCATGATGGGTAAAAACATCATCATCATAAACCATTAATAGGTTGAGGAGAAAGTTTCCGCAGTTTGCTTATAAAAACTTCATTTATGCATCAATTGAGTTCGAACAAAAGACAATTTAATAATCAAAGTAGTCTCCTTCTGAGTCGATAACGTTCAGCCACAGATCTGGCATCAAACTCATCGCCCAACATTCGTGAACTCAGCGATGGGCACTCTTCGATACGGTCAAGAACTGCTTGGCGGTCGACTCGTGAACGTCCCGATCGTGGCTTGTCAGACAGACCCTCATTTCCTACGTTGAACTCCTTGAAGTGATCGTAGACAGCTGTCTTTCCAATAGTTCCTTCGCCCCATGCCTCATTGATTCGACGAACAGTGTCAGCAACATTTGTGCCCACTTTGTACTCGTGAAGCATCAACAGTCGTTTCTGTTCGCGGTTCAGTTCCATCTTGCGGCAGTATAGAAGAGTTGTAAATCAATCGATGCGCAAGAAAACGAGCTTTCAAACCTGTGAAAATCGCATATAAAACATGCGAACATGTTAAAGTTATGGGCAAATTCCGGGAACTTTCTCCTCAACCTATTATTATTGACGTGAAGAAAAAAGCCCGACAATGAAGCTTGATGTGTTCAAAGACAGTTCGCAGTACGCTCGATAACGTCGCACAAAAATGTGACAGCATAAAAGAAGTAGAGTACCGGCATCTACACAATCTTCGTTTGACTCATAACATTACACTGGCATTTGTATTAGGTATTCGCAATGGGGAACAAGTGGCACCTAATACAAGAGTGCTTGTAAGGTTCGATTTAAGGTGGATCTATGTAAAACGCTGAGATCAAAACGTTTTCCACTCTACATTTGAGCTAAATGAAAGGAATATCTTCTAATGACACATTTGTATGTATGCGGTTCGAAATATCAACATGATGAACGGTTTACTTTACCTCTGCAATTGATCTGGATGGAAAGGTTGAAGGCTTTTGCTAAGAATGTGGCAAAAAAAAAATTGCGGTCGCTCTTTTCACTTCATTAATCCCTTAGTCTGATATACTAATTAAAATTCTGGACGCTATGTAAACAATTCACAGAGTCACTCATAGTTATAAACGTGTCACCTAGATGGTGATGCCAAAAAACATCCTACATACTGAGAGAGGAACAGGATTTTAGAGAATTTCGACGCACACTGATGATAAGGACTCAGCGCTGTTACATATGTCAAAATGTCTAAAATCAGGCGGCCCACAAGTTAATGATGTATTCCGAGCCGACTGGTGAAGAAATGATAAATCACTCATCAATCGGTTCTTTGGGATGTTAGGTGTACAGCAGTGAAATGACCGAGTTTGCTTAAATTCATTATGGAGTTTGTAAAAGAGATCTACGATGTTCTGTATGCTTTTTGAAAAGCAGAGAAGTTTCCTATGCGAGAAGAGCGAAATCGCGTTTGCTCAAGACACAAAGAATGCAAGAACAACTGTAATTGATAAATAAAGTACTGAAAAAGAGAGGTTTGAGAGACAGCGGAAAACACTTGAGCACACTTGAGCAGTTTAAAAATGAAACGAATCGCCATCAGGACGCACTAATTTCACAGAATTCAACAGAAGCTTAATAAGAGTAATGAGATCGCACCTTCTCCGAAAGGTCGATGTCCTCGAACACTGTACCCGTTTCCGTACCGACAGCTGTCCATCCCGTCTAAATCTTCATAGGATACTTTTATCTCTTAGCAAATCAAATTTAAGCTTGTAAGTAATTTGTACGGCATGCTTCATAGAAGTAATACTAAGCTTTTCAACAATTCACTTGTTTTTATTTCAGCTGCATCGACATATTGAATCAATCTGCATTTTTCTCGAACAAACACATCTATAATTCCGAAATTTAAGAGATTGTAAATTTTTCTACAAGAGATAGAGTTTATGTATCTATTTCGATTCATTCCTGGAAGGCTGGCCGACCTTCCTGGATCTCCGACGTCTTGCGAGGTGTTGATACACAGTCAATGTTCTAGGGAATTTGAAAATTACAGGACGAATGTGGTCAGCAAAACGGATCAACGCCCATCATACTAGGTTGAGGAAAAAGCTACCTAACACTCACAAAAAATTTAAATTTTATGCTTATTTCACAGAACCGATTGTGGTAAACTCAAAGGAATATTTCAGGAATATTTCCATGAGAAACTCCGAGGTAACCCTAGTTATAGTGCATCAGAAAATTTATTTATTCTTCTGATATCAAATGATAACAATGGAGAAAATTGACCTTCGATTTTTGATAAGGTATTGCTGCAAGCTAAAACTTTTGACAAGAGATGCTGCGAAGATTTGTGGCCGTCAGATGCACCATCAATGTCAAACTCTATTGCGAGTATATGGACCGAGTTTACGATGCGTTGATTGAAAAGTATCCGACATTGACTCGTTGAAAGCTCGCGTTATTTCAGCAAGACAATGCCAAACCTCACACCGCAAAGAAGACTAGGGAAGAGTTTGCCAAATTGAAGGAAGTCGGAATCTTGCCGCAGCCGGCCTTTAGTCCAGATTCTGCGCCGTCCGATCATGTTCTTTTCCGCTCAATAGAACATTTCCTACGTGGACGCCGATTCGAGCGATTCGAGACATTTAATCAAGTTGAAGAGGCATGTATGCAGTTATTGAATCAAAGCCCAGGGAATGAAGATTCCAAGCAGATTCGGAAGCATGCAGACTGTTGGCAGAAAGTCATTATAACGATGGTTTTTATTTTGAAGGATGATTATTGCTAAGGAAGTTCTTTCTCAACCTAAAGTTCACGTTTACCATTTAGACAATATAGAAACTGAAAAAATTATTGAAACTTTCCAGCCACTGTATTTCGGATGACTAGTTAGTAATACTACATAGTAATGTAAAAGCCTCACCCTCATTTCGAAATCCACGGGTTCGAGTCCACGACAGTCCAGGTGAATCATGGACTGCCACTCTTCGTTATGTTCCTTGGAATCGTACGATCCAATTGAATCTTTGATAATTGCTGAAATCAAAAAAATCTTTTATATTGTAGTGACATCGTCCACATCTAGAATCTAGGACATTATCAATTTTCTCATAGTTACGAGCTGATTCTGGTTACATGAAAACCCCTTGCAAAAGCATTGTAAAACATCTTTAGGCTCTAAACAACATGACCGACGCGAACGATTGAAGCAGGAGAGACAGCTTCGTACTTTCAACTTTTGGAAAATAGAAAAACAACTTTAAACTTACACACAGTGTTCAGTCGACCGCAAAGCTTACATTTTTCAACAAGATTGGCTACTCCACGACTTCCAGGAACCTCTAGAACCTCCTAAACAACAAATATAAATATCCAACTTTCAAAGGTCAGAATACATTTCTTTAGAACCCACAATGAGAACAACATACTGCCAGTACTCACGAGATTCGCCACAGTTCATACATCGGAACTAGAAAAAAACTGGTTACCAAGGAAACTGTGGACAAGATTCACAAACCCCTCAAACTAGTATCGTTAAACTGAACAGCATACGTAACGGATTAGTGTTTCATTTAATAGTAAATGTACATGAGGTAGAGTATTTTTTACTTATTTTACATAAAATTCATAACGAGAATTACCTACTCAGTGAGAGCGCAAGAATAATTGCGGTTTAGGATGGTGAATTTAGAACAGTTGTCATCAGTTTTGCAAAAAAAAAAACAACTATTAGATATTTAATTTCCTACCAATAGAATGACTTTTTTTGCTGCCTTAGTAGCTTAGATTTATAAAATCTGGTACTTTTGAGTTACAAAGAAAAAAGTGAATATTCGAACTCATTTGCTATACAAGAATTTTTCATAGGAGTGTTAGTACTCATTCGAAAGCAAGAATCTCCAGCTAGCGCTCTACATGGGCGGTTTCGAAAAAGTAATTCTATAACGCTGTAGCATGCAAAACAAAATTGTGCTTCACACCCACCGCGCGGTTTCATTTTTATAACACGTATGATTCGGTGGAAGCACGAAAAGCATATGAAGGTATGGTAAATCTTGCAGTCTCTGAGTGAACCGTTTCATCCGGAGTTTCTTTCAAAGCGGAGAGGAAATTACCAATCGAAATATTGAGTTGCATCCCACATGTCTAACACTTTAGACCATCGATCGATCGCTGAGCCCTTCAGCGCAAACATTAGCCGGTAAAGAAGCTCACCCAATATGTAAAACTCACTCCTTTTTTTTCTTGGCACACTGCAGTGAAACGGTTTTCCCAGAAAATAAGCACAGCATTGGAATCACTGCAACCTACGCAATCGAATGATTACTGATAGTCTAAAGACAACTCTTAATCCAGTGAAAAATAAAGGACAATTCTTTTTTTACTTATAGCGCTATCAAAAGAGCTTTCCCAAAAATCAAATACATTTTTAAGACCCTCAAAACTTGTGCTATCGAAGTAGTATTGACGGTCTAAGGAAGGAGTTTTGCTCAGCAAAATATAAACGATATGAGAAAAAAGGCGTGGTGGTGTGAATTATAATTTTATTTCGGACTTTACAGCGTTGTAAAAGGGAGTTTCAAAAGATCGGGCTAAGTAGGACTGTGGCCAAAGATTTAAGCCTTCAAATGATTGTTAACACTACTATGAGAAATTCCCGTACAACGAATGAGGTCAAGTAATCATTTGCACCCTTAAGAACAAAGAGTACCCAAAATTTCAAATGAAGTCAAACCATCGCAAACATTTCAGCAACGGTAAAGCAATGATGATTTTCGCAGATGATATGTGCTTGAAAAAAACGCAACGCATGTTTAGCGGGAGGTCCGATGAGTACGGTGGATGAGCAGGTTTTCATAACTCAACTCACCAAACATCTACGATACTAACTGAAAAAAAACCGGTCTTCACTGAACCTCGGGATAAGTAAGAGAAGAATTTTACGAACTGTTCTTCTCTCCAAGCAAATATCGGATGGAATTGGTATCACTCTTCAAAATCGTCGAATCGTTAGCCAAGAATTATAAGGAGAGAAATATCAATCTTATGTAGTTTTACTTAATGAAGTTCTTAGGACATTTTCCACGGCAATGATTATCAAAGGTTTGATCCAGATCACACGTTGTCGTACAAGACACTGGACCCGATGGCCATTCTTGGATATAGAAGCTGTAGCTTTTACGGAATTTCATTAATTTCACTACAAAACTCTATTGCGATCGTATAGCACACCACTGATCCATCTTCAAAGCATTTCTTTTCTCCATTGTGCGGATTTCACTACTTTCAGCATTCAATTCGTTTTCCGTCTTCTCCTTGAACGTCCTAGAACAGTGGATGAGCACGTCTCCTTGCAACCCTAAAGGACAGCCTGGTGAAGCTCCACAGGGCGTTCGTTGATGACTGTCGTAGAGCGTTGGTGGAGGGAAGAGGGTTCTGGCCCGAGTGTGTCACGCGAGCATCACAACCCACAACTACTCGGTCACGGCGCTCCTAAACTATGACTGTAGATGTAGTACTTCCCTGACTCCTCAGCCAGAAAAGAAGAAGCTATTATAACCATAATTTGGCTTTACTGGGCTATCAGAAATCCTTCGGGAGTTTATTTCTGTCCAACCAGTGAGTTAATCCGTCATCGTATGGGATTCACGTCTTCTGATAGGGAGTATTACCACTCAGGTCATACAAATGGAAAACGAAATCCGAAGTTATATAACGTGTTTAACAAAGAACAAGGCTCTACATGACAAGGAATTACGCCCAAGTAGGCGATTATGATGTGCGTCACAAACAATGAAAAATATACTCCATAGCGTTCATTTTGCATTCAGGTCGTGCGACGGGCATTTACCGAAAATTTGGAATTTTTTTAATACAAAACCCCCACTAAAAAATTTTGGAATCAACTATGTGTGGGTGCAGAATTCATTGGTATCTACTCGAGCTCCAATAACTGACCCGATCAGATGATATGCAGGAAATCAAACGATAAAATGTTGAAATGTGCTCAAGATCATGAAAACATTAGTAGGTCAAATGAAATTCTATTTATTCAACCGCTCTAGCGGTGGTATGATGTTACAAATATATAGCCACTGATGTAGAGTGATGTGCAAAACCTTCGCGTCAGGCGGGACTAGAACCCGCATCTCATTCCTTCCGGGAGAGCGTGCTCTATCCGTTACACTACTGACGCCCATATTGCACATTGCTCTTTCTACGCTGCAGCTTACCTGCGAGGTACGGGTTCTAGTTCCATCTGACGCGAAAGTTATGCACATCACTCTCCATCAATGGGTATACATTTGTGTAACATCATACCACCGCTAGAGCGGTTAAATAATCAGAATTTCATTTGATTTTTGATATCCTATATCTGTCAGCGTGACTGGGTTCTATGTCAAGACCGACTACCCGGACCAGGCCGTTGGTGGCTGGCGGCCGACAGATAGGTGCGCTGAAGAGTAAAAGAGCGATTTGTAAAATGGGCGTCAGTAGTGTATCGGATAGAGCACGCATTCCCGGAAAGAATGAGGTGCGGGTTCCAGTCCCGCCTGACGCGAAAGTTTTGCACATCACTCTTCATCAATAAGTACGTCAATTAGGTGAAATGCAGTTGAAAGATATACAAAGGCAAAAACAAGACGGATGCGTTACGAATTCTCGATGAAATCACTTCTCGAAATTGCTTGAAAACACCACACCTCGCTGTGTCGCACTTTTTGGCCTGCCACTGAGGCGATTACTTCTCAGAAGCACTTATTGCGCGGCGATTATAAGTGCCATGCGACGCACCCGTGATCGACGGTTCGATCTTGCGCCAAGTTTTCCACCCACTCGGGGTCGTCAGATTGGCACTGGTCTTGTCTGGGAAATAACAGTGCTGTCTTGAAGCCAGAAATTGGAAACGAATTCATGGCGTATTTCTCCGAGGTTGGTCAGAGCTGGGTGTTATCCTTTCTTATGAAAATCTCCTCAATGGCAGGCTAAAAATGAGACACAACTAGGTGTGGTGTTTTCAAGCAATTTTGAGAAGTGATATCATCGAAAATTCGTAACGCATCCGTCTTGCATTCGCTTTCATATTTTTTTTTCAACTGACGTACTAATTTAACCTTTCATTCGAGTGCTTTATTAAGACTGCCACTCGAAACTATGAGAAAACTCCTTTCATTATTATTTGAGCCAACATGTCATGTTGTCTGGTAAGGGCTCTTGTACAGCCCGAGACACGTGTTTCGTCCATACAGACTCATCAGCCGGGCAGAACCCGTCGTCTGTCGATCTTTTCATAGTCACTTCTCTCGGGAGCCCAGCTCTCCCTATATATAGATATCGACGACCTACGCTTTACACTCTATGTCAGGTGAAACATTCACCTAACATAGAGTGTTTTCGCACTCGATTGCTAGCTGGCTGGTATTTTTATCATATTATACCTTTCCTACGAGTGCTTTCACCTGACATAGAGTGTAAAGCGTAGGTCGTCGATATCTATATATAGGGAGAGCTGGGCTCCCGAGAGAAGTGACTATGAAAAGATCGACAGACGACGGGTTCTGCCCGGCTGATGAGTCTGTATGGACGAAACACGTGTTTCGGGCTGTACAAGAGCCCTTACCAGACCACATGACATGTTGGCTCAAATAATAATGAAAGGATCTATTGACGTACTAATGTTTTCATGATCTTGAGCACATTTCTACATTTCATCGTTTACGATTTCCTGCATATCATCTGATCGGGTCAGTCATCGAAACCCGAATAAATACCAATGTATCCTCCAGCCATACATAAATGGTTCCAAAACTTTTTAGTGGGGGTTTACTGAAATGATAACTTCAACCTTCCGAAACAAATGAGGAAAGGACGAAGACTACCTTTAGATACCATCGATGCCTGCTCGGATCGCTAGGAGCTAACTTCGTTACACCCACCATATTACACTTGAGTTCGAGAGATAGAATGGGCTAAAATAGAGATCCACAAAGTGAGAAAAACAAAAAAAATAGCGAAAACACCTTACCATAATGGACGACGACAAGATAGGTTTTTCCTGGTGGTCTTATGAAATCTGTCTCAAAGGCTAAAATCATTTAGAAAACCATAAAAATTGTAAAGAACATTCGCGAAGCTCAAACAACTCATTCAACTTGCGACGTTCAAAATCGATATTTTTATTGCAAAAACTTCAGCATTAACTTATGCTTCTGAAACGTCAGCTATCACAACAACATAAACGAGATGAAGTCGAATAAACCCTTCTCAAAATATCCATTTTCGCAGATGCAAACTACCTTGTTCGCCAGCGCGGGAACGACTTCACCTCCTCTGCCCCTATTAGTCGCCGACTACAGTGCTACTTCTTGCTGTAGGACCCGCAACTAGGTTTTCGACCGATTGGCGAGTGGTCTTGCAACGAAAAGTAGCACTGTATTCGGCGACTATTCGGGGCAATGGAGGTGGACTCGTCCCCACCCTGTCGAGCGCACCCTGTTTGGGTCCGCGGAAGTCAGCTGGTTAGTGCAATCTGAAGCGACAACATAATTAATTCATAAGGAAATGAATACTATACAAATTGTCATTAATGATTACGTCACTGGTCCAAACACGAAGGTCACAAGTGACGAAAAATTAACCCGCTAGTACCGCGTGCTCATGGACTCCGACCGTCGCACCGCGCGGCGCGCAATTTACATTGGAGCGCGATGCAAGAAAAATCTGGGAATTTTCTTTGCAAATTAAGGTTACGATGGGACATTATCATGATTGATTGATGATATACCATTGAAGAGGCTCCCACAATGATATCATATTCTGCTATTTACTGACGATTAAAATTCCTTTGATGGCACTATAGATCAAAATTCCATTCGAAAGCACCATATTGCCAATGGAGCGCACCAACTCGTCGCGCGATCTCGCCGCCTGCCGCGGGAGAAGTCTATGTGGTACCGAACGGACTAGCGGAAAGTGATAAACATAGAAGCATTCTCTCAAAAAATCAATGCATTTTAGAAAACTCTACTTACAGAGGAATCGCCACCATTTATCAGGTTTTCGAGCGATACATATAAGCCAGATGATACAAAGAACAGATTGCAAGCTAAAGTTATTCGTTCTTAGATATTTTGAACGAAGCTTGAGGGCAATAAGGACTTGTGAAGGCGTTCCAATGAGTATTAATGAGCTAATATTCACAATAAATAACTACTACGCCTTTCTTCTCAGCCCACCGAACGATTTTTGAAATCGAGAGAACTCGGCGTCATTCATGAATACATCGAATATCAGATGCGAGTCAGTATACGTTGGCTGAGATGTTACGAAACCTTCTCTGAAATATGACGAGTTTCCTTCCGTTATCCGAGAGCAAATGAAGAAACGATTCCTTTTGCTGGACAAGGACTTTTCATAAGCGTGTTAGTAATCATTCGGAAGCTTAAATCTCTTGCTACTGTGCTACGTGACCAATTCATGAGAACACCCTCTCAGAACGCGCAATATTCAAAATAAAATTATATTTTACATAGGTAGCGAATTTGTCTACTACTTTGCTCGAAGCATGAAAAGCATATGAAAGTGTATAGGAAGCCTTGTAGTATGAGAATCATACATTTCAATCTAGAGTTCCTTCCAAAGCGGAGGAAAAAACCTAAAATTAAATAACAAAAATAGCATTCCACACGTGAGTCGTGCCAACGCGACCGTCGATCACCGTATGAAATCCACAGCCAGCCCCCTAGGACACAGACAAGCCAATAAAGAAATGCGCCGCGTATGTGAAAACCATTCTTACATTTCTTGCAAAGATACGGTATTTCCAGAAGATAAGCACAGCGTTGGATCGTCGAAATTTATGCTATCGCATGGTCATTCATAACCCCAAAGAACGGTTCTCTCCTGTGAAAAATAAGCGTGTGTGAAACACAAATGTTTTCTCTCTGCTACAACGATATTAAAAAACTTTTTCAAAAAGGATCACGTGGAGCAGTAGCGATAAATTTGAACTTTTCAATGATTTTTACTAACACTCTTATGAACTATTCTTGTCCAGCGAAAAGGGTTTTATTAGGTTGAGAAGGAAGTTCTAGGACATTGTGAAAAACTGAAAATGTCTCGTATTTATTATTTGAGCCAACACGTCACGTGCTCAGTTATTAAGCTAACTTATAAAGTCCGATACACGTGTTTCGAATAATAATTACGAGATATTTTCAAA
This sequence comes from Parelaphostrongylus tenuis, assembly GCA_019055375.1. Classification (NCBI taxonomy): domain Eukaryota; kingdom Metazoa; phylum Nematoda; class Chromadorea; order Rhabditida; family Metastrongylidae; genus Parelaphostrongylus; species Parelaphostrongylus tenuis. Next base: position 77,500 of record JAHQIW010000064.1, on the reverse strand, counting down.
TTTCAGCGTGGTCTGGAGAAAACACTCGAAACGAAAGGTATGATAGATTAAAATTAGAAAACTTATGCATGAATCCTAAATAAAAATTATTATTAAGTACTCAGTTGTATTCATTAGCATGAGTAATATTCATTTTTGATATTATTACATTTGTATGTTTGTATTTATTAATAAGCACTTTAGCACTATTTGATCCGTCATCACAGTGTTTTTTTTCACTCTACGGAACCCAGCGCTCCTAATATTCATTTCGTTTTTTTCGTCTTCTTCTCGAACGGAGTAAATACTGGTCGAGCGTATCCCCTTGGAATCCCAAGGATAGCCTTGCTGTGGCGTTTCATAGGATGTTGTTGTTTACTACCGGAGAGAGTGGGGGGTTGAGCTCGGCTCCATGCGCGCCGCGACGAACATCACAACCACTTGGCCATGGCGTGCCTTCTATTTTTTATTTATTTCTGTGATAATTTTTGTATTCAATATTATATTCACTTATTTATGGCAGTCACATTTATTCAAACATATATATATATATATATATATATATATATATATATATATATATATATATATATATAAAGAATAAAGGATAAAGCTCTCGGCGTTGATCAATCCGTGAGGGATGCGCCATGCATTCGACTTTCAATTAACTTCATTTGAGATGATTGAATGCATATCTGGCCTTTACAATGACTCGCGGTGGCCTCCCGCTGAACCGAGTCAGTGCTGCTTATCCTCCCAGACAAGTCTGAGACCTGCCTGGTACCAATTTACCGACCCCGGAGGGATGGATGGTTTGGTGAGCCATGAGCGCGAGATCGAACCATTGACCTCGTGTGCGACGCAGAGCACCTCTAACCACTGCGCCACATGCGCTCTTATCCTGTTAATACTGTTAATAGTAATAATACTGTTATTCAAACATATATATATATATATATATTTGTATTATACTACGCCACATGATTATACATGTACCGCGTATACATACATATGTTTTATGTTGCGTTTTACATATGTATAGATATACGTATGCACATATATACGTGTATACGTACATATGTACACATATATGTACATAGACGAATGTGTATGTGAGCATGTACATACAACATGTAGATGTGTGTGCATATGCATGTATGTGTGTGTGCATGTATGTACGTATATGTATATGTAGACGAATGTTCATGCATATGTGTGCATGTATATACATACATAAATAAATAAATAAAATAAATAAATATATATATATATATATGTAAATATATACGTATATGCGTACACATGTACATTCATACATTGTGTTCATTCTAATTTACTATTTACTAACTAATATTTATTATTTATACTGAATCGTCCTTATATTACTATACAGTATACTGCATGATGAATTACTACATTAGATGCATGAAATACAAAAAAGGTAAGAAAAAATCAGCTAAAATCCACATAAAAATGTATATCCGGGCAGTTTTCCTTAAGACTCTACCCGGGACGAAGTGTGTTGTTGTGGTGCATCAGTTACCGCGCAGCGTGCTACCTCACCGGGGCTTACTGTGATGAGTGCGCCCCCGACGCAAATCCGATTATTTGATAAACTAATCTATCTATTTTTATTCTTTCCCAACCTAGTGGATCATTCTTACAACGTCTAGAATTAGCAGTTCTACAGTACTTCCCGAAAAAATTATAATTATTAGCAACATACAATTTCTAATAGGCTTTTCCATGAGTTCCATGAGTTAAGAAGTGGAGCTGTAAACACCACATTTATTCACCAGAAGTGACTAAATTGCATGATTTTGGTATTGTTCAAATGCACATTTTATTGAGAATTATTTGGTTCATAACTTGCCTATACTTGCCTTGTGATAGACCCTGTCATCGAAACAATTTCGCTTGCTAATCATGCACGAATGTAGCGTGGGATAAAATGCAAGTAGAACGGCGCACAAGATTAACCGTTTGACTTCCGCGGACCCAAATTAGGCTCTTCTAACTGATAACGACTATCATCCCCGCGTGGGAACGACTCCACCTCCCCTACCAGCATGGGGACGGCTCCACCTCCTGCTCCGCGAGTCAGGCTTTAACATGGCAATTGCTGTCTATCTCACTCCTCCCTGCCATTCGGCACCCGTCTATCGGGGAGAAGTCGTTGGTTCGATCCCCAACCACAACAATTCACCGTAGTATTTATGGATTACTATCTAGGCTCTTTCATAACGTAATTCCCATAGCAAAAAACGCTAGCATTTCACTACTTTTTGATACAAAACGTAGATTGTAGACGTAGAACGTGGATAAAGATACGATGTTGTCATAAGTTGCAGACTGTTGAAACGTATTGCTATAAACTGCAGACTGCTGAATAAATCGTGATAACTATACTGTGTACATTGATCGCTTGTCTTACGGTAGTACTATATGAGACATGATGTGATTTACTTTGCCGATGATTCGAGCATATAGCAGTGAAAACAAGAAGATAACAGCAAAAGAACTACAGTGAAGTGTTGTGGTGTTTCCCGATGGACGGGTGCCGAGTGGCAGAGAGGAGTGAGACTCACGGTGATGGCCACGCTGAGGTTAGAGTCGCACAGAGGGTGAGGAGGAGGGTGGAATCGTTCCCATGCTGGCGGTGATAGCATTTGCCAGTTAGGCACGCCCAATTTGGGTCCGCAGAAGACAACCGAATAATGAGGCTTCTTGTGGCCGGTCCAAGTTCTACTGATCCTCCAGACTGTTCTCTCCATCTTTGAACTTCACAAACCACTTCCTAGTCGTCCTTTCTGCAACCGTATCATGGACTCAAGCCCCATTAATCTTGCTCGCCGCTTCACTAGCATTTTATACTACGCACCATTAGTACATGAGTGTGGCAAGCGGTCCCAACATGTCCACCTTAGAGCAAGTAAAGGCGTGTTGTATAGCAAAATGCTCACACCAAGATGTGCAATTGAACGACACTAAATTATGTAATTTCAAATACTTCTGGATAAAAAATTTGGTGTTCATTTGCTAATGCAAAACTTATGGAACGACCTAATAACAAAGTATTACAGGAATTATGCAAACACTTCCGAAAAAAGATTTGCTATGTACAACTACATCGTAGAATACGAAATTCTGTGTAGTGTGCAGTATCATTTTGACAATTTATCAAATATTCAATTGCTCAGTAGGGAGCACTGACATGATTCCTACAACCGATGGCTTTATTACAGCCTCTTTAGTGATATTCTGTCTTTTACTGATCACGGAACCCTCCTTGGCGATTATAAAAGTCAGGATTTTATTACAAAACTACCACATTGTGATACTAACGTGCCCCGCCAATCGATCAGCAGCAGCGCGTGCCTTGCGAAAAGTCAACGTCGTACCGAACGTGTTATGTTTTGAACGTATCATAAATCATCTAGAAGACCACTGCGTTAAATGCAATTCACCCACATAAGAAAGTGGCTTTTTTATAGTCTTAAATCGCAGAATTGACTCAGCCCACGTTGGTTTGTTATGCTGGATTCAAATCAATTCAATAAACTTCAACACACTTGTATAAGTAGGCCACAGCAGGAGATGAGAACTTCAGTTGAAGCCTTCGTCGTTTACAACCAGTAACACGTAAAACCACCTACAAATAAAACAAGCAGACTCATATTAATCAATCTGGAACTTTTTCTTCTGTGATAATGCCTTTACTAGTCAATAAAAAGGTCTTCAAGGAAAGAGTTGCACATTTTTATGAATTACCTAACAATCCAGCGCATGTGGCGCAGTGGTTAGAGGTGTTCTGCGTCGCCCACGAGGTCAATGGTTCAATCTCGCGCTCGTGTCTTACCAAGTCACCCATCCCTCGTGGGTCGGTAAATTGGTACCAGACTGGTCTCAGACTTGTCTGGGAGGATAAGCAGCACTGACTCGGTTCAGCTGGAGGCCAACGCGAGTCATTGTAAAGGCCGAATATGCATTCAGTCACCTCAAATGAAGTTAAAATTCGAAGACGAATGTACGGCGCATCCCTCAGGGACTGATCAACGCCGAGAGCTTTATCCTTTTATCAAGCAATTATAAATTTATCTTCAGACTTTATTAACTACTTTTAATTGCCATATTCAATCAGTTACACTGATCCACGTGTCCCAGTTCCTCTCATTGTGATTACCGGAGATTGTTTACTTTATTCATTGCTTTGCAGCCCCCAGATGGTTTACCGTTTTATTGTGGCTGGGGGGTATTCCTGGGTGTTGGACTGCGAAATACAGCAGGAGTTATTCTCCCAGCAGGGCTACCCAAGGTGAGAAGGAGTTCGTTATTTTCACCTGGAAAGTCTGTTTAAAAGTAAACCATACCAGGAAGATCACCGTTTTGGCAACCAGAAGTCGTAAAGTAGCGATCTTCCTCTGATCTACAAGGGGGCTGCCAACTGCTCTGATGTGGTGACGACCTGAAGCACCGACTAGGCTTACCTCGGGACTACAGGGAACAAAACGGCTAAACCAGCACAGTTTCCTTGTGCTGGGATCCGGACTATCACTGAAGACGAGCCCTTCATGTATCAAATATTGCTAAGCATCAGTCAACCACCTGTCTCCACATCTGCTTAAGAACACGGCTGCCATTTGAACATTCTAATCTTATCACGAATATCGTTCAATGCTGGTGAATGAATTCTCTCAAATAGATGTGATACAGCCCTTGCGGCTTCTCACCACAAGCAGTACAAGATTTTCTGAATTGGAAAAAGCTTTTCCAGAGCAACTCTGGTACGGATTCCCCGACACCGAATTCAAGGAAGGCGTGCTTGGCTTGGGTGGAACACAACCAACGGCACAACATCTCTAAGCACCGAAAGTCAATATGTGAAAAAGAAGGAAGAAGTAATCAAATTCTCTATAATTAAAGAGAAGAGCTATTCTACAACTTTACAAACTTTCCACTCACTTTATCGATCCGTTCTATCAGTTCTTCTACTCCTTCGGATGTCTTACATGATATCCTCATAGCGTTAGAATCGGAAGTCAAACGGAGCCCCATCAACGTCGACCCAAAAAAAGTTCAGGAAGATTACTCCTATACAGCATATATACTTTAAGATAAGTGAATATTTGACTTTACTTTGTTATCAGCTATGATTATCTCATCGATGCGATCCTGTGGTAAGCCAATTGCTTCCAGGGTTTTGCAGACGTCCTCGCTTTGTGCTGGCCAATCCGGATTCGATAGATCGCGGATATGAATTATGACATCCTAAGAGAACTAAGAAGAGTCCATCGAACAATCAACTGTCTGAAACCAAACATACTGCCAGTATCACATGAGAGAGTGTTGCATGGAATGCTGCCAACAGATGCATCGGGAGATCGCTCAAAAAGCCGATAGTGTCAGTAAAAATAACCTTACGACCCGATGGAAGCCTGAAACAATCTTCATAACGGCTGCATTCCTTCAATATCATGCTAAAACGTTTTTGGAAACGAAAAATAAGTTTGATGTGTCAACTAATCTATTATCTACCGCCATGAAACTTATAAGATAGGAAATATCTGAAGATTCACTTAGTGACCTTCACTTCTAGGAAATATCACTTTCTTCAGATTGTTTTATGGCCACAAGTTGTCATGTGAACCAGATGCATTGAGTTTTAGATGGGCGAACAGTACGAACGTTGATATCATGAGGCCGTTCGATGAGTTTTAGCACTAGAGCAATAAACACCAATTTTATCAAGAGAAGTGATTAAAATTGCATAACGTTGGTATAGCTCAAGTGCGCATTTTCTTGCGAACATTTTGTTATACAACTTGCCTATACTAGCCTTAAGATAAAGCTTTTTTGAGAACAAATTCGCTTACTACTCTTAGCACGAACGACGGGCAAAAGAAAATGCTAGTGAAGCGGCGTGCAAAGTTAATGGAGCTCGGAGCGATGATACGGCTGCAGAAAGGACAGCTAGGAAGTGGTTCGCGAAGTTTAACGCTGGAGAGATGTCTGGGGGATCAGTTGCACTCGGGCAGTCCACAAAAAAGTTTCATTAGCCTCTCGCGCTGCTTCATTAGCATTTTTCCGTACGCGCCACTCGTGCATAAACAGCAAGCGAATTTGTTCCCATGATTGCTCCACTTCAGAACAAGTAGGAGCAATTTGTACACCAAGATGTTCGCGAGAAAATGCGCTTTAGAATGATACCAAATTAATGCAATTCCAGTTACTTCTGGTCGATAAATTTGGTGTTTATTGCTCTAACGCCAAAACTTACGGAACGACCTGATATTAACAACAACGGATCTGTTTGAGAAGGAAAATACTGTTTCATTCAATCCATGTCAAGGTTATTACATAATCGATTCTGGGAACTACGGATTTGTTCTATTATTTCTGAATGAGCCGCCATCAGAATTTACTCTGCGGATTCCAGCGCTTTTTGTATTGAATTCGTCTCCTTGTATTCATCTTCCACACAGATCTTCGAATATTTCGCAGTTTGCGTGACTGATGCTCGAAAACTTCGCCTTCTTTATGAACGCTGTTAAATGTAGATCGAGATGGTTCTCCTTGCAGTCTTGAGCTAAGGCAATCCTCAAGGCCTGACTGATTAATTTTGGAAAGATAGAAGAGTGAACGCGCCTTGCCTCTCACTTTCCTCCCTGATACACTGCATCACTAATCACTACGCAACCTCGCCTAGAACTTACAGCTATAATTAATTAAACATGCAAAATGGAAGAGATAGGAAATAAAGGAATGTAAGAGAGGTTACAATGACCTTGCTGCATGCCTCGTGGTGTCAAGAGTTGCAAAAAGACGATCCTCAGGAAGCAGACCGACGGCACCAGTGAGACATTTCACCAGACTAGTTTTCCCCGCGTTCGTGTACCTTCAAACGTGGAAGATTAGAGATTTAGTTTACGAACACTTAAAGATTGATTGCTCAATGAAAGCTGAGTGAGAATCGCATTGTTTAACACATTTGCCCGTATGGACACTATAGCGCTAGTATACGATTGAACAGCTCTTTGAATGCCTGCAATCAGCTAATTTTATTCTCTTAGGGGACTCATCACAGAACGACTGTCTCAAAAAAAGCCCAGTCGACCATATGTTCCTGGAGTCTCACGAGTAATATAGACTGATTTCGGTGCGCAAAGATATCGCATTCATATCGCACACTCTTTTGCGTTGGATCAATGTATGAAAAGTTGACATCGAAGTACAACAAAATGATAAAAAATGCCGAATTAGTGTCTATGCGTTGGAATTTGACAAATTCGATATGTTGAGTGATGTTCAAAACTTTGTACCAAAGCGGGAGTTGAACTCGTGTCTCACCGTTTCCATGGACGCGTTAACCACTGCACTACGCAGCTCTTGTTTTACTATCACTCTTTGTGCGGCATAAGATTCGGAGCTGTCAGCGGCCAACTGTGAACGAGTTTGGTCTGGTAAACATGTAAGGGATAAAGGATAAAGCTCTCGGCGGTGATCAATCCCTGAGGGATGCGCCATGCATTCGACTTCGATTTTTAACTTCGTTTGAGGTGATTGAATGCACATCTGGCCTTTACAATGACTCGCGGTGGCCTACCGCTGAACCGAGTCAGTGCTGCTTATCCTCAAGACAAGTCTGAGACCTGTTTGGTACCAATTTACCGACCCCAGAGGAATGGATGGCATGGTGAGCCATGAGCGCGAGATCGAACCAGTGACCTCGTGTGCGACGCAGGGCACCTCTAACCACTGCGCCACATGCGCTCGAGTCTGGTAAACATATATCGGCATTAAATTTAGTTAAGCCAAAAGTTCTTAGATATATAAAATCTACAGTTCTTTCTATTGCGGCATAGATAAAAAGAATTCCTGGAGATTGGCAGACTTTGATTAGCGAAGTAGCTAGACAATCGAAGATCCACGTAAGAAGACACTTTAAGGAAAGCTCTATACAATTACGGGAAAAAGAATTTACAGAGAGGGGCATATGGAAGTTCGGTGCGTACTGCAGCATGCGCCCGGTATAGGAGTGCGTTTATCTGCCGGCTCGAAAATTCTGCAAATCACTCAGCATCTTTAGCTCTGTACAATGCTAAAAAATGATTGTTCTTTTATGAGTTCTTTTACCTGAACTATAGGCATGTTTGGTTATACCACCGTATGCATAGTTAAATATATTTAACCGTTTCGGGACCGTGAACCCGCGGCCTCTGCCATTTCTAACTAGCGCAACTCTGGACGGTCTGCTCCATTTTCTGGACCTCTAACACCCAACGCACCATTGCTAAACGCAGCAGGCGGGAGTTAGAGATGTAGGGAAAGTGGAGCGACCGTCCAGAGTTGCCAGTTAGAGACGGGAGAGGTCGTGGGTTAACGAGTCCAAAAGGGTTATCACCAGAATATATGACTGTCAAAGGGTAACAAAAAAAAGAGTAATTAATCACCCCACAACAGCAACCATTGCCGCGCCTTGGGTTTCATCTGTTGCGCGTTCCACATCCTTCTCGACCACCTCTCTCAACTTCTTCCGTAGACTTTGCTCTCGCTGTCGCAGTACCTCCAACTCGTCTACACTAAATAGCATAACATTCCAGTATTGGTTATGCACATGAACAAGCTGTAGATTGACATAAAGAAAACTGATGAAATTACAATTAATAATGAAGATGATAAAGCTTTCGGTACAATCAACTGCTGAGGAATGCAACTGACTTCACCAAGCGTCCTTTGAGGTGAATGAATGCACATCTGGCCTTTGCAATGACTCGCAAAGGACCTGGAGATGGGTCAACTGAGTGCTGCTATCCTCCTAGTCAGGTAGACCAATTTCCTGATCCCAGATGGATGGAAGGCTCGATGAGTCTTGGGCACGAGAACGAGCCATCGACATCTGAGTGTCGCAAGGTACTTCAATCGACTGCTGCGCCCAGCATTTAAGGATGTAAAATATCCTCAAATTGACAAAACACTAAAGAAGATGGACTCACTTCGCATGGTCAGGGTGTCGCACAACATGTAATTCAGAAGGATCAGAACGGTATTTGTTGAGATAATGCAGACGATTCCTTAAAAAATAAACCACATAAGAACAATTTTACCCACTGTTTCAAGTTTACAGAAGCACTACAAGTAAAATGTATTTAAAAATTACATATGGTAGATCGTTTTCCAAACGAAATAGCCAAGAATCAGAATGTTAAAATGAATCAAATCTTCGCCTTTCTGGGACCGTGGATCGACCTCCTCTGTATCCTCTATTCCCTAGCGCGGGACAACTGCATTGATTATATTATTGCATTATTTCAACTGTACTACTGTTGTTAATGTCCCAAGTTAAATTATATGTAAACATATTATGTTGTTATGAGGAGGAAAATTGCAACACTAATGACAATAAAATAATACAATGAGACGCTCAGTCCGTTCCCACTGGGGGTTAGAGATGGAGAGGAGGTGGACCAGACCGTCCAGCGTTGATATGCTGGGTGTTGGAGATGCAGAGAAGATGGTCCACGGTCCCGAAAGGTTATGGAAAACACATGCAACAACGCTTACCGAATGTACGGAATTTCTGCAAGTTGAATTTGAAGGTGGGCTTCGAGACTATTTGCATAGTGCTTGAAAATTGAAAGAACTATATTGTACCGGTCGTATATCGGAACCCGAAATATGTTGGAGAGTTCGTGCTGAAAAAAGACGTCCTTAACAGTGTATATTATTGAATCCAGATAAACCCATATAGGAAGGTGTAGGACATTTCATTATTATCCGGACCACCGAATATTCAAGCTACTATGGATAATATGTCCTCACTCCGAGAGTGCCAGAGACCAAGGTCAATGGTTCGATCTCGCGCTCATGGCTCACCAAGCCATCCATCCCTCCGGGGTCGGTAAATTGGTACCAGACAGGTCTCAAACTTGTCTGGGAGGATAAGCAGCACTGACTCGGTTTAGCGGGAGGCCATCGCGAGTCATGCTAAAGGCCAGATATGCATTCAATCACCTCAAACGAAGATTAAAAATTGAAGTCGAATGCATGGCGCATCCCTCGGGATTGATCAATGCCGAGAAGCTTTATCCTTTATTTATGGACGATAGAACGCCGCGTAAGTAAAGGATAACATCAGAAAAAGCACTTGACACCGATCAGTCCATGACAGATACGCCATGCATTCGCCTTCATCTAGCATCGTTCGGGATGACTTAATTCATATCTGGCCTTCACAGTGACTCGCGGTAAGTACTACACAGTGCCTATCCTCCCAGACAAGTCTGGTATCAATTTGCCGACATCGCAGAATTGGCGAGCTTAGTGAGCCGAAAACCGACCACATGCGCTTCGCAGTGCACCTCTGATCACTGCACCACGCGCGCTCTCAGTAAGAGAACTTTCGGTTAAAAATCAATTACCTGTTGAAGAGGTGACAGCATGTCCACGTTTACCATCATAGCAGTCACTCGTGACTGTTGTTTCATTCTCATGAGCGCTTCGATCTGGCCACTACCCCACACGGTCTTGCGTTTCGTGTTATAATCGACACCCAATACAGTTGATCTGGATAGAGAGAAACTTGAGTCAATGTGAGAAACCAAGCAAATTTATGCCACCGGAAAGAGTGAGACGCGAGTTCAGCTTCCGCCCGAGGTTCGAGATTTTGTTTATCAGCTAACATTTTTGGAAAATAATAAATGTCACATATGTTAATTACACCTCGATGAAGTATACCAGTCAACTTCCTACCAGGTTAATGATACGAGGCTAAAAACAAGTTTAGATGTCAAGGGGAGCTCCCATTGAAAGTCCATACACTCAGGAAACTCATCATGAGATGGTAATTTTAGAAAAACTAGAGAAACTTTCAAATGCAATAATGTAACAAACTCCTCAGTCTGGATTTGTGGCATCTACCCCATGAAACAATAAGTATCGAAAATCGATAATTTTCGAAATCCACTCAACCCTTTCGAGACCGTGGACCCACCTCCGCTGCGTCTCTAACCCCAGCTGTGGTTGTTCTACACAACAGCCTGCTAATGTTAAAAACAGCATGCTGAGGTTAGAGATGCAGAGAAGCTGGAGCAGACCGTCCAGAGTTGCCAATTAGACATGCAGAGGCCGTGGAATCACGGTTCCGAAAGGGTTAGAAAGTCAGTTTAGAGATAGACAATGGTCATAAGGCTATGTATGAACAATATGTAACTTATAATTTCCTTAATTTTTACTTTATAATACACGTTTCCCCATTTGATGTGCGTGATTCTACACACATTGAAATGGCACTAATCCACGGACACTCGATTCCTTTCCTCGCGTTCATCACCCGTAAAGGTCTTCGAACATTTCGCGAGTTGTCACACTACTCCTTGAGGGATTTCGTCTTATATCTCGCGAATGTTCTAGAATACTGATAAGGCAGCCCTCCTCGCAATCTCGGAGGATGGCCGAACTAGGGCGTTCTTAAATGACTACAAGGGACGCTGAGAACGGGGGTCGAACCGGTACGTTGCCTCCGTGATAACGTGTGCTACTAACCACTCGGCCCATTTATCATTATAAAAAGATAAGGATATGACATGTTTTGAGCCAATAGGTTTTAGTGCTATATAGGCGCCTATTTCGCCCTATTGGGACTCATCAGTAGCACCCTCCCTCGGTTCCGTCGATTCGTTGAGACTAAATAATCCTAATTAGCAGAGGTATGATTCATTCTAAAAGCCGCAAGCTCGACTGCCGGTCACCACAAAGTCAGGTAAGACCATCATCCGACTTGAGATGATTATTTCTACTCGGCGTCGATCCCCTTAGAGGATTATTTAACCTCAAGGAGATCGACGGAACCGAGGGAGGGTGCTACTGATGAGTCCCAATAGGACGAAATAGGCGTCTATATAGCACTAGACCTATTGGCTCAAAACATGTCATATCCTTATCAAATTAAATCGTTTTGAGCGGGTCTGTAAAAAAGCGGGTCGTTAGCAGAGGTATTATAAAAAGAAATAGTACTTACTGAACAACACGAAAACCAGGTAACGTATTCACTAACGCAACAGCTTCGTTGAGTTGTCGTTGTGGATCCTTGAGAACCGAAGCAGAACGATGATCCCCATCGCACCTCAATTAGGCAAACTGGAGAACGCAAAAAAAAGTGACACTCTCTTTTAGTTAAATTTAGAAAGAGAAACAACTCAAGAAAAGTCCTTGTAGCGCAGTGGTTGGGAAGCGCCTCTCGAAAGTGTGAAATGGGGATCAACTCCCGCCCGAGATCAAAATTTTGCATATCACTCATTATTGTTGGATTAATATGATAATAAAGTCATAACACTGGTATAAAAGCGGCGAAATAGAAAGAATTCTCGAAGCTTGTATATTTAGAAGGTTACATAGTACCAAGGTAACAATACTTCTATCGCTGCACTTTCACATGATTTTAGAACAATCGTAAAATAGGAAAAAGTTGTAGAAAAGAAAGGAGCCTAAGTTTATATGATAAGGATCTCTTCCAAGTAGTCTAAAGCGATTCATGCGCTAGTAAAAAACAATTAGGCCAAACTTGTATAGATACATCCAAGAGTGCAGAGTGATAAGCAAAACATTCGACTTCACGCGGGGTTGAATCTGTGCTTTACCAGTACTGGGGGAGCGCGCTACCACTACACCACCGAGGCCACCGCTTTGCTATCACTCTTTTTTCGATATATCCTATTGTAGCTGTCAGCAACCAACCATTAACAGGCTTGGTCGGGTGAGCAATATCACTCTAAAAAATCAGTTGAGCTGACAGCCATTGCACTTTATAATTCCGAGATTTCTTATGTTTTTACTGGTTTTTCGTAGTGCTACAATGTTTCAAACATACCTACGAGAATTGAGAGTAATTGCTGACCATTCAATTCTCTTAGGTACAAGTGAAACATCATAACACTACAAAGAAGCAGTAAAATCATTTAGAAAAAAACTTGGAATTACGTTATTTTTGGTGTCGATTAGTATTGAAGGTCCTTCCACACCGTAATTAATATGACAAAACACGCTCACTTGTCTAAAATTCACTACTTTTTGATACGAAACGTAGATTATGAAATAAAAATAGATAATTAATTAATTCAGTAAATCTGGTGATTATTTTGAGCCAACTTATAAATTGATCGCTTGTGTAAAGGTGTTACTGTATGATAATATGGTGTGATTTGTTGCGCCAGTAGTTTGATTACGTACTGGAAACAAAAGGTTAACATCAAAAAAGTACAGTGAAGCGTCCTGTTTGGGGATCGAACCAGAAACCCTGTCCCTGATGGCGCTAACATGAGGCACTTAACGCGGGCCGCTGCCACTGAGCCGTTACGCGCATTAGAGGGTCTGGGCCAGCGCCGAGACGCCATGGTACCCAAAGTGTTGAGGGAGAGGTGGAGAAATAAAGGTTTCAAAGAAACGAATGTCAATTCAACATACCTTTGGATGGACAACCAGGAAATCATGAGCAGTCACAGAGCTGTTCTCACATTTCCAGTGTCCTGGTATTTTCTCCGACGTCGAAAGCGTCTGACTTACAAGCTCATTGTACCTTCAATATATGGATTTATAGGCAACGATACCTATTTATAGTCTCCATGATTACTTCTTGGAAATTTGTGCCAATACACCAAACAATTTAATGAAATACCTTCCAACCACTGTTGAATTTGAGGCATCACTCAGAGATCGCTTTGTCCCGCGACAGAGCAAAAGGGAACGCCGCAGCATCACGTAGCATTGAGCACCAAAACCTAAAAGGTCTAAAATTTCCCAGTGTTAATCGACTTCTGAAGGAGTCACCACGGGTTGGACTTTATCAAGCATCGTTCAAGGAGATTAAATGCATATCTGACTTTCACAATGATTCACGATGGGTTAACGAAGCAGGTATCCAAAGCTGCTAACTTAGCAGACAAATCTGCTAACCAATTCGGTGACCTTCGAAAGATGGAAGGCTTAGTGAACCTGGTGCGAGATCAAGCTGTTGACCGCATATGAGTCACAGGGGACCTATAACTACAGCGCCACACGAGCCACATAAAGGATAAAGGATAAAGCATCCGGCGTTGATTAGTTCCTGAAAAATGCGCCATGCATTCGTCCTCAATTTTTAACTTTGTTTGAGGTGATTCAATGCATTTCTAGCCCTTTCAATGATTCGCTGTAGCTTCCCGTGGTATCGAGTCAGTGCTCTCTATCCTCCCAGGCAAGTCAGACCCGTCTGGTACCAATTTAGCTAACCGGAAGCGATGGATGGCTTGGTGAGCCATGAGTGCAAGATCGAACCATCAACGTTGTGTGCAACGCAAAGCACCTCTAACCACTGCGCCACACACATGCGTAAATACACATAAGTACGTGTGCAAGATATTGTACCTGGCTCTGATCCACGACAGGAAAGCTCTTCCTTATTCTCAGCCTTATACGAGCTTGCCTAACAGCTGAGTTCCACATTGAAAACGATGAAATTTCTTGCTGAGCAAGGACGCAACAAACGGGAAAAGTCCTACGTTCTCTATCTTCAGCACGAGTCTAGCGACAACCCGCTGACTTTGGTTTGAACTGGTTGAATATTAAAGGATAAAGGATAAAGCACGTCGGCGTTGACCAATCCCTGAGGGATGCGGCATGCATTCGACTTCAACTGTTGACTTCGTTTGAGGTGAACTGAATGCATATCTGGCCTTTACAATGACTCGCAGTGGCCTCCCGCTGAACCGAGTCAGTGCTGCTTATCCTCCCAGACAAGTCTGAGACCTGCCTGGTACCAATTTACCAACGCCGGAGGGATGGATGGCTTGGTGAGCCATGAGGGCGAGATCAAACCATAGACCTCGTGTGCGACGCAGAGCACCTCTAACCAGTGCGCCACATGCGCGGTTGAATATTGAACTGCATAAAAACCAATGATACTCATGAGAAAGGCATCTGTCTCTCCTACCACTAGGGTACATCGGCAGACATCCAGTCCACATTGCCAAAGGCGGAAAATTAGCTATCACACGTCGGCCTTACCCACGTTTGACTAAACTTGGCCACTATAGTGGTACCAGAAAATATACACCGAAACAGGCCCACACAGATATCGTTGCCCAATCGCGCAGGGTGGATAGAGTCGGAATCCTTCACCCTCGGTACCGCTCGATACAATCTGTACCAGCGCGCGCGACGTCGCGCTAAGCTCGGCTACTGTAATGGAGGCGTCGCGCGTCGGGATAAGACAGACAGCCAGCTTCTACAGATCGATCGTGCCGCATACTGCTCGAGCGACTGGCGCGACGCCGCTTCCTATAACGGCGACGTCACGTGGGTCAACCCGTTGGGAACCGCATGGTACATATATGAATGTATATGAGCGCATGTGGCGCTGTGGTTAGAGGTGCTCTGCGTCGCACACGAGGTCAAAGATTCGATCTCGCGCTCATGGCTCACCAAGCCATCCATCCCTCCGGGGTCGGTAAATTGGTACCAGGCAGGTCTCAGACTTGTCTGGGAGAATAAGCAGCACTGACTCGGTTCAACGGGAGGCCACCGCGAGTCATTGTAAAGGCCAGATGTGCATTCAATCACCTCAAACGAAGTTTGAAATCGAAGTCGAATGCATGGCGCATTCTTCAGAGATCGATCAACGCCGAGAGCTTTATCCTTTTTTATCCTTTATGTGTATATACGTGTATGTGCAATACATGTATATATGCACATGTACATGTATATGTACCACCGTCCGCCATGTCGCGCGCGGCGATTTTATGTTTGCGCGCGCAGCAGTGAAAATGTGGAAGTTATCTGTTAAATTTAGGTTTAAGAGGACATTTGAACTACTAGATGATTGATATCACAAAGTGATCCTATGAAGGATTTTTTCTACTACAAAGAACGCCCATGTGTCGAATAAGATCCTTTTTCACAACTATTGTAAAACATTTATTATTTCTTTTCTATTCAATATTCTTGTACTAGTTTGACAGCTTTAGAAATGCCAATTTTGATACTGAGCTCGTTTCTGAAAAACACCTTAATGGTATGTTCTGTTAACAAAAGAAAGAGATAACGTTTCGCTTTCATAGTGCATTGTTTCAGCTTCACAACGGATTTTTTGCTACTGTACAATTAAAGCCAATGTGCAGTACCATTAGTGACAGATAATTTAATAGTCCAAGGACCTTCCTCTTTGAGGGATCTCGCCCGGTTAATTGCGAGGACACGTAGCGCGTCCCCAGGTGGTGGACAGGGGAATAAACGTGAACCAAAAACGACCATGTGCTTCCCAGAGACGCAGGTGGATTCAGGGAATGAGCTCCCTACATGTGCAGCACCGATTTGTACGAGTCAAGTCGGCCAAAAGCCTGCAATCAAACGGCTGGGATACTATTTTGTAGTTTTGACATGTTCAAACCTAAATTGGCCTTAGTGAAGTCTCCTCTATTATATTCAACCATCTAGTTAGAAACCTGCAACATTGCCAAGGTAGCACGTCGAGCTCGCCGTGCGAGCCCGCCGCCTGCCGCGCAGGAAATCAACGCGGTTCTTAAAGGGTTAAGGTCATATTGGAAGACACCAAAATGTGGTTAGAGGTCAGAAACAAATGACCATCATATGGGTTTGCTTGGTCGAGGCAGTGGCATAAATTAGGAAGAATTTAGCGAAATATGAAGTAAGGATATCGACAAAATGTGGATAATCATGTGCGCTGAAAAAGATACTACATTCATAAGTATCTGATCCTTGAGAACAACAAAGTCAGATTGAAGTACATCTTGAATACTTTGTTCCCCTATTATGTACAACAAAGCCGAAAGAGAACCATGAGTATGAGTATTTCTACATGCTGAGTAATACGCCATGAAAGCGATATATGGGTCAAAGCGGCTATCGCAATCCTTTTTCAAACCTTCGAAAGCAAGGCTTTTTCCGCTTCTTTTCAGACTTCTAGTAATTACTCAGTAGCTTAAATCTTGGGGGAATTTTCAAAAACTATGCTTTTTTTGCCCCAAAAGGCATTTCGAATGCGCTGTAATAAAGTTGTATTTCCCACTCGACGCGCATTATAGCGCTTATTCTCCCTATTTATTTGGATATCTTTTCTCTGCTTCGTAAAAAATTTCTAGGCTAATTATCTTAGAATTATAAAGGGATTTTCTTCTGTCGTTCATTGGGATTGAGCTTTATTCACACTATATATTGTCAAATAAAGCTTCCACGAAGCCGAAGCCAAGACTAGGAGCGTGAGACATGAACTTTATTTTGCCCTTCCAGCACTCTAAGAAAACGTTTACAAAACCAAGCTTAGCTCTAGAATCATCTGAATTTGCAACATCAAGTAGCTACTCTAAGTCCCGTTGGTCCGATTTCTTCACGAAAGCGATAGAAGAAAGACATGAACATGATACTCAGCAAATCCCTAGAGCGAGGAGGACCCACTGAGCTACTCTTGCACGCGATAGGGAAAAATGGAAGAGTTGCTGGCACCCGCTCGAGTCACTCGACGATCAACGGGACGACAGGTGATACAGGTGATACTATAAGTCTGCTGGAAGACCATTCACAACCTCTAACCACCTCGGTGCCGCTCGTTGTTGCTGCGAAATCCCATCCGCACAACCATTCACGGACCGTCACCTCGCAAAAACTGCATGTTGAGTGTTAATCCAAACTTATTTTTACTGCTACAGCTCATTGAAAATGCCTTTTTAGGAAACAAGCGCAGTTTCTAAATTGCCGAGATTGAAGGTATCGAATGATTACTAAAAATCTGAAGGAAAAGCGAAAAAAGTCCCATTGCCAGAGCGTTGAAAAGTGGATTACGATAACCGATATAACCAAAATATCTCACCCTTTACAATAGAATGCATTATCGAGTATAAAAGAAAACTTATCACAACCATACTAACGAACGACATGAGTACTATCTACATGACTTTCCAAAGAAAAAAATTTTTACGCTTATATACTGTGGAACAACCATAAGAGGAGCGACAGCAATGGCATGGCATATCTATTGACTTCAGTGAATATTCAAGCGTAAGCTGCAAAGAGTAAGCCAATAAATGAAGTAGACCACTCAACCTTGTCTTTGACATAAATCGGAATAAAGGTATACAATTCAGGAGTGCTAACAGTACGTGCTAAAACTTTACTATTACCATTCAATGATGAAGTGAGCCGTTCGTTGAATGAAAGAAAAATGGAGAAATCTTAGCCTAGTCGCTATTGCCACTATACAGTTTTTCGATGATATCCGGCATTTTTGACAGATCAATCTTGCACTTTTTGCCTGAAGAGCGAGACGCCGTCTTCTCACCATTGCGATTGTCAGACAAGCTCTTAAATGTAAAATAAGTTAGAAATTCTATTATAAAAGACTTGCTGCCTTAGACAACCTTAGGAGGAGAGCCAAGATACGACTCGAGGCTGGAGGCTGGTAACGGCCGTTTTTGTGGAAGTAACCGTTGCTGCTGGTGCCTGGGGTATTGCGATGAGCTAACCGGAGAACGAACTCCATTTCGATCACAATCCTAAGAACAGTTCAAATTAATACACTCATGTCACAGTCTTAAGACACACTGGGATTGACAGCAAATTCTACCCACACTGTGAACTTAAGTGCAAGACAAAGTATGAAGTTCATCACCCAAGAATCAATTTTTTCTTTTTCTGTCATTAACAAACGCATGTAGTACCAACTCGTCAACTGTGTAAAAAGTTTACCGACCCTTGTGGAGTTGTAGTTCCATCGATTTTCAAAGTCTTTTTCTTCTGAAATTATTTGTCTGAATAGAAAATTACAAGACGCATGGCTTAGACAAAATTAATGGGACCACAACTCTCCACTAACTCAATAATGCTTTCTAATGTCAGCTTTCTCAATAATGAGCGTTTAACTTATACTCAAATGCTCTTGGGTATACTTCGTACACTATTCTCTTCAACGAACAATGAAAATTTCAAGTTCAACTGGGAAAACTTCACTCGAACCTCGTATGATGGCGATGCCAATGCCCGGTCGTTTTCTCGCTCTATAAACCTCCTGTGTTTATCACTCAGCTTCTCGAGAAACATACCTACTAAAACTAACAAAATTACGAACTGAAGTGCTTTACTATGAAGCAGCCACTTCTGTGTTTCTATTATTAATCAATGAAAAAAATTAAAGATTGAAGCTTCCGGCGCCGATAAATCCCTGAGGGATGAGCCATGCATTGGACTTTGTCAAGAACCGTGAGAGGTAACTGAATGCGTGTCTGGCCCTTACAATGACTAGCGTTGTCCTAACGATGTATCAAGTTGATGCTACTATCCTCCCAGATGAGTCTGGTACCAATTAATCAACCTTGGAGAGATGAATAAATTTTTTTTTTGGATGAGTTAGGAGAGCAGGATTGAACCATCAACTATCGCTGATCGATCCATGAGTGACTCACAGCACCTTCAACCACTGCACCACATGGTGCTCTTTTTTCCACGTTTTTCTTTGCCAATCATACGTACGGAAAAAGAACTCACATCTGGAGGAATGCGCTCTTGAGAAAACCAGGTGATTATGGTTCTCTGTCGACAAACCGCTAGATATAACAAGTGCTTTCTGAAAGTGGTTCAAATGAGGTTATTCAAGGTGATTCAATACCCATAATCGGTGTAAAAATATCATTTTGGTAAGTTTCAGATAACTTTCAACATTTATTCAAACCGTGCCTTCTTTTCCACATTTGGTGCAACACGCTTGACCACAGGTGGATTCGAAAACAGGACCTGAGTGTAGTCGATTGGTGTTTCTCTCTTTGGGCCCTGAGTATGCAAAATACAATATGTAAGCTTGCAGCCTAATAATCTCATCTCAAAGACAAACTTACGCGAGGAAACTGCGTGTTTTTCGTGGTCGATGACGATTCCTCTGGTGAATGAGCAGAGTTATTTCGATTCCTTAAAAGATACATTAATAAGTTGGTAAGGAAAAAAAAAACAATGACTGGAATATTGGCAAACGAAGAAATCTTTTCACGAGAAGACAAAGTCTACCTCGGCGCGAGGCTTTCCATCTCTTTGTTAATGCGATCTAAAACACCAGTATCACTCATCATCATTCCTGGTTCAAGAGGCTTCACAGTAATTTTCTTCACTTCTTCACGACGACGAACTGTAGCGGGAGTAGGGATCGCCTAAAGTAGAAACAATTTGGAAGGTTCAAACAACTTGAGAATCGTAAAGATCTCAACATTTATCTAAAGAATACAAAGCATGCCAAAGAGAGAAACGAAGCAAGTGAAAAGAAAATAAAATCGCAGATAATTCAGTCAAACTTCTAAGTACAAGTGGGTTAACATAGCCAATTCTTTAGCCCTTTGGAGACAAGGGCTGTTTCTCTTTTTCCCCGGACTTCAAGTATTCTTTCGATAGCTCAAGTCTAAGTGATTTCAATACTGTGCTCGTTTCCACAGAAGCCCTTTCAATGCAGTGCAGAGGTGAAAAAGTTAGGTCTCGCACTCGACGCGCAGTTCTTGCTTGATAAGGTTATGTGAATGACTATGTGGATGGGATTTCGAATCATTCGCGACAAATGGCACTGTGACGTCTAGGATTGCGGATAGCCTTTCAACAGATTTCGAGTTATTTGATAACATAGATCTAGATGGACCTGAAACTAAACTTGGTTTCTTAAAAGCCTTCGAAGAGTGCTGGAAGAGCGAAAAGGAGATAAGTCCTAAACTCCTAGGCTTGAATTAGAGCAAGTAGCAGGTTTACTTGCTAAATGAAATAGAAATTGACGCCCAAGCGCACAGAACGATTGAAGAAAGCTTTTACTACAATGACAATTCAAGGGTAGCACAAATAGAAATTTGGACGAAACGAGAGAAAACTACCCAAGGAAATAACGAAAATATGCGCGATAAAGCGCACCGAGTGTAAAACTCAATTTTCTTCTCGCTGCTAGAACGATCAACGAGTCCTTACTAGAAACAAAGTACAATATCAAAATCGCCAAGATTTGAACTATCGAATGGTTCATGAACGTCTATAAAACAGCGAGAAAGGTTTTGTACCCAAGGGTTGTGTTGCGATAACCGATTTGCTCCATCTTTTACATGATATTACCAAATAAAAGTGTACAGATAAACATATGAGCACACCTTTTTGCCATCAGTCACACATCGACTTGGCCTGACTTCGTCTTTGAGCTTTCGTGTTCGCTCTTCATTTTCAACAGAGGCAACATCCTCTTCGTTCTCCAGTGGACCAGATACTGACCTACTCAATGGTTCCCTAACTTTTCCGACTTCCACCTTACTAAGTCTCTCTTTATGTTCCCTACTCTGGAAATCACGCCTGCTGGCAACCTCGTCGTCGCTTTGATTTCTTGTTATGGTCTGAGTATCGCTGGAAGAAGAATCGCCAGCAGAATTTACACTTTGTCTATCCACCTCATCGCTACTCTTCACCGTTTCATGTCCGTCATCAGTGAAATTTGTCACCTGTCCAATTCGATCTTCTCCAACTTTTCTCGACTCATCTTCTTTGCGTTCTTCTTCTTCTTTCTTTTTCTGCATCTTCTCATCCTCTATTCGATATTTTTCCTCATCTTTTTTCTTTTCATCGTAGCGCTCCTTCTCTTGTCGCTTCTTCTTGGCCTCCTCTTCCCTTCTCCTCATAGCTTCCGCACGACGCTGCTGTTCAGCTTGTCGCTTTGCTTCAAGTTGTTCCTCTTTCTTCTTCCTTGATGACTCTTTCCCAGACCTTTCTTCAGCCCTCTTCTTCTCAGCATCATCTAAGACTTTGCGTTCTTCACCAAGCTCTCTTGTTCTTTCGATTTCTCGTGACTCCTTCTTTTCTTCTCTGTCTCTATGACATGTTCTTCTTTCTGGTGAAGTCCCATCCGGACTCATTAGACGAGACCGCTCTTTACCACGATATGTCTCACGATCACGCCTAAAATGAACACCATTAAATTTAGTTCTTTGATAGGTTGGGGAAAAAGTTCTGAGAAATAGCTTGTTTTTTTGGGTGTCGGCCATTTTTTGTATTTTTGGGCCCATTTAGAAGCCCGTCTTCTACCGCGTTGATTGGTATAATTTATCTATTTATTTCAAGATGGAGTTGACAAGTGAGCAGATTAGGTTGTTGATGATGCACTAATGGCTGTTGGGTTCAAATGCAACGGTGGCAAATGATTGTATCAATCTGGCTTGGAGCCAAGACACAGTTGGCAAATGTACCATGTACAGGTGGTTCAAAAAGTTCAAAAAGTTTAAGGGGAGTACTTTGACTATTAGTTTTGTCTTTGTTCGGGTGTAATAGATGCATAAATAAATATTTTACAAGCATTTTCTCAGACTTTTTCCCCAACCTATCAAATACTACAAAATTCTTAGAAGTTCTGATATTTCTGACTGAATTATTCGCAGTGGTAGGATGTTTCCAATGCACCTAGTCTCTCAGGTGTTCTACAAAATTCATTTAAAATAGTGCCTATGCTTTACTTCATTTCATCTAGAAAACTTGCGCTGATGAGCAAATGTCGGAAAAGACTCAAAAGTTTACGAGTACAGGATATAGATAAGCGAATAAGGCTCCAAATTCAAACATTAACAAATCTTTTCTTGAATGATGGATGGAGAGAAAGAGAAGAACCTACAACCCGGTATAGCGATAAATTGTCAATCTTTTTGATTTGTTGCTTATCACATAAAACCTCAAAAGCTTCTAACATATACCTCGAGCCATAATCTTGTGCGACGGCCGCGTGAAATGATGCAATTTTTGTCTCACAAGGTGTAAGACATATTTAGCACGTCGAAGTCATTTAGTACTTTAACGAGTCATCTCGCCTATTTCGCGCCAATTCTGATCCACAGATTGCTACATCTACGTGATTTTCGAGCGCATGTGGCGCAGTGGTTAGAGGTGCTCTGCGTCGCACACGAGGTCAATGGCTCGATCTCGCGCCTCATGGCTCACCAAGTCATCCATCCCTCCGGGGTCGGTGAATTGGTACCAGACAGGTCTCAGACTTGTCTGGGGGATAAGCAGCACTGACACGGTTCAGCGGGAGGCCACCGCGAGTCATTGTAAAGGCCGGATATGCATTCAATCACCTCAAACGAACTTAAAAATTGAAGTCGAATGCATGGCGCATCCCTCAGGGATTGATCAACGCCGAGAACTTTATCCTTTTATCCTTTATTATGTGATTTTCAACACTTCCTCGAATTTAAACTACAACAACATTTCTATATCTAGTAAATAACATGAAGAACCATCCACCCAACACAGGCATACTGCGCAAAACTCTGATTTCACACTGAAACGATTGTAAATGGCGTGCAAAAATCCTAACCTGCAAAAATTTCGTGCTGTATTCTATGAATCTATTTGAGCACCACAGTGGAGCAAACGTATAAAACAAAAGATAAAGCTTCCGGCGTTGATCGATCCCTAACGGAGCGCCATTCATTTGTCTTCATCGGGCATCGTTCGAGGCTGTCGAATGCATACCTGGTCTTTACGACGACTCGCGGTGACCTACTGATATATCAAGTCACTCTTGTTTTCCTCTCAGTCAAGTCTAGTACCAATTCGGCGACCCCGCGGTTATGGAAGGCTTGGTGAGCCTCGAGCTCAGGATCGAACCATTGTCGATCGAATTATCGAGTATGCGTTGCCGCCAAAGCATTTCTAAACACTGCGCCATACGCGATGTCCTCGAATATAAACAGTAATGAGATCTACCGACGGGCAGCAGGTTTTTTTACGACCATATACCTTGATACTAGTGATAATTTGGACGAGGACAAACTAGCGACGAAGTTTGCTTTTGTAAATTACAAAGTGAAAGGAAATGGCTCCTCTCGACCTACATCTGGGACACCATCTATGTTCGAGAATATATGAGCTACATATGAGCCATTAAGGTCTGAATGTATTAAGAAAAGGCCTCCATAACAACGTAGACTTCATCAAAAGAATCTAACTAGCCGATCAAACAGAATATGTGCGCACTACGTAAGAATAAAAAGCCATACTGATAACTGATAGAAAGCATTAAAGAAACAACTTTGAAAGTAGTCATATTATGACCTATTTGACCATAAAACTACCGTTGTCGTTTTATTCTATCCTTGTCTCGTTGTCGCGCTTTTTCCTTCTCTTTCTCACGACGGCGGCGCTCTTCCTCCTTTTTACTCAGTTTCTCACGATGAGGTGAGGATTCTCGAGAGGAAGGAGCACTATGAGATTCATCAAACAACGAGGAAAAGCAGCTGAAAGATTGATCTGTACAAGTGTTTCCACATTAACATCGCAGCTACGAGAATAACGTACGGAATTGCACCACGTGAGGATCGACCTCCTGTACCACTTGGAAGAGACACCCGTGGGACATTTCTCGCCTCATGTATAACAACGTCAGGTATGTCCGTTCGATCCACTGCCGGCTTCTAAACAGAATTGGTTAGAGGTTCGGAAATTGAAAAGGCAAAAAACAACTTGGTTCATACATATAATGTGAACAAGGAATCAAGCTAGAAAGGCTGCATTAGTTATTAGTTCATACAAGGATATAATTCAGATTCATACTCCACCAAGACATGCCGCAATTATGTGCAAATATTCTGATTTGGAAATGCTTAATTTGACAATCACCTTAGCTTTATTATTCCTCATCGGAGAGCGACGATTGAATTCTCTCAGTCGTTCTGCAACCTTCCTTTCGTAGTCTCTGTCCTTTCTAAACTCAGAAAACGACGTTACCAATGACCATAAGCAACAAGCCACTGAGGGCCTTTTGCAACTCGTAGATGGTAAAAATGTACATAATACAATGGTTTTACCCGGAATCAAAAGACGATCGTCTCAGTTGTTCTTGAAGTGGTCCAGGATGTTCACAACCAGTATTAACTTCAAACTCGTCAGGTCCCGCATTTGTTGAAACAAGGGAAGCAGGCTTGTAAGAGTTCCCCACCTGTAAATATATATTATAATGTATAAATATAATATAATATAAATAATAAAAATAATAGATAATAAATATTTATAATATGTAACATACCACCAAACATTTACAAATCATAAAGCACATTTACTATAAAGAAAAGAAATATCCAACTTGCAAATTCTCATCACTAACAACTTCGCTCTCGTCTAGTGAGCGTCTTTTGCTGGCATGCACTTCGACGAGTGACTGACTACTACAGGGCTCAATGTCAAGTGGAGAAGGTGGTTCGCTTAACATCTCTTGGACCTAAATGTCAACAATAACATAAATTCAGACATCTTGACGTAGTAGTAGAAAAATATGGCATAAATTACTTACTCTTACAAAATATAAGGATACAGCAAAAAAACAATTATATTTTCAATCTAATGCCTTCAGATCCGAAAGATTTTTCACTGACGAACCTCTTGAGCTAACTCATTCTCATTCAAATGACTGGAAGCGAACTGATTGCACATATTTTCAGGAAAATCGGATACTGCATCGTTATCCTCACAGAATGGGAACACCTGTAAGTGTATATTGCAAACTGTATGAGCAACGATGAAGATGTAAAGAAAAAACAACTTCATCAAGATTTCCATTGATGAGACGATCTAGACACAAAAGAGCAGAATCGTCAATATTTGATAGCAAGGATGTTTCCTGTAATTAACACAACATTGATTACTGAACATAAAGTTTTGCCTCTGAAATGCGAAAACTCGACTCTTACTCGAGGTTTATCTACCCATGTTTGAAGCCCCTAACAAGTGAAGTCGCCGCAACGGCAATCATCAAACTTACTACAACTACTATTATTACTCGGGATGAGACTTCAAATTTCATCTGATTTACGGTCCCTTGCTTTAACCTCAGATATCCAATTACTGAATTCGGAGCCACAAAGTTATTAATTGTAGAAAATGGGCACCACGCTAACCGAGGTGACATCAGCCGTTCTATTTGCATCCAAGTCCAATAAGACACCGTTTGGAATGATTAATGACTGAGCAGTATGCGCGACGAGTTCATCACGGCGATGTGGAACAGCAGCTTTGCGTTTGTGGGCACCTAGGTCAACCAAATTTGAGTTCTGTTGAAGATCCTACAAGATATCTTGAAAACGTCCCATAACCTAAATCTAATAAAAAACTAAACATACCACTTTCGTATGGGAATGAAGAGGTTGACTGCGATTGCGAAGTACCTTCGGCTTCACCAACTTCTGTCCTAAGATTTTCAAATGATCAATTCTAGATTTAAAAAATATTCCAATAAATTTGAAGTTGTTCAGGAGAATCCTCAACAAAATATCCCTTTTCTATAAACTTGTAGGAGTGAAAAACGGCGGCGCGAAAAACCATTGAGGCATTTCGAATAGATCTCCAAATTCCAGGAATAATAGAGTCGAAGTGTGAACAACGCATGTGATATGGCACCTATCTCAGATTCATTTTCAGAATTTAGGTAAGGTTTATAATTGACAATGTGTCCAAACAAACCACTGACTCTTCTCTGAAGAACAGCTAGCGGTGGGTTTTCATGCAACAACTAGACTTTGAATGATTTTGCATTAGATTTCCATATTATATACAATTAAGTGAATAATTGGATATAGGTGATATAATGCGTCTAGGCTCTCAGGAAGAGAATCTTACCTAAACGTCGCCGTCAACTTCGAAAAAGCTATAAGGAATTACACGCAAGTTTCTGACCGTTTCAGAACTACGGACCCACGGTCTCTGCTCCTCTAAGTGGATACTCTAGACGGTCTGTAAGATGAAGCGTGTGCACTGCTTTACGCAACAGCCTGCTGTTTTTAGACGCAGCACGCTGGGAGTCAGAAATGCAGAGGAGGTGCAGCAGACGGTCTAGAGTTGCCAGTTAGAGATGCAGAGGCCGTGGATCCACGGTCCCGAAAAAGCTAAGAAACGTAAGCCAATTCCAAAGCTGACTACCCGTTAACCTCAACATTATTTCCCAGCCTTTTCCTTTATAAGCCAGACACAAAATTAAACACAATTTATTCTGGTATCTGACATTTCGGCGGCATTGCCTTCTTGAGAGCTTGGAAGGATTAGGTTGCCTACAAGTCAGCTAGCCAAACATCTCCATTACATTTTGAGTGAGCTCTGCTCAACGTCGTCTTTCCAGGCTCAGCAGAAGACGATATGCCCGAATGGCAGCTGTTAGGATAAAATGTATTGTGAAAACCTCGCGTCCGGCCTAACAAAGAGAAAACCGGAAACATAAGATAGTTCATAATTCATGCTAAGGTTGAGTGGCAATCGATCTCTTGATTATGGTGAGGTAATTGATTGGACTGAATTGTATATGAAAAGAACCAACACGATATGATGGGACGTAGCTATGTCAAGTTCTGAGCCAGTGACCGATGTTGTGCCGACCTTTACATCGATGCTGTTGTAGTCAATTAGCATATGTTCCTCACTGCTGATAGTCGACTGTTCATCTGTTAACAACTGAACACCTTGGTGAGAAGCCGTCCCATCCGATGAAAGTTCCTACAATACACCAAAAAAGGGTTTTTTTCTAAGAAAAAAAGCATTACTTTCGGTTGATATCGTTTCATTTCGGACAAACTTTTACGCCATAACGTTTCCGTAACAGACTATTCAATCTTTTCTATTGTTCGGAGAAATTACCAACGCGAAGATTTCGATGAACTTCTTATACGAGTTTTAGTAATCAATCGAAAGCTTAAATATCTGGGACTATTTTACGTGCTTGCTTCTTAGAAAATCTATTTTATTTATACCACTACAGGATTCGAAACGAAATTGTTTCAAATCCGCCGCATGCTTTCATTTTTATCATGCTTATAATTTGCTGAAATCACAAAAAGCATATTTGCGTTTAGTGGAAATTTTGCATTATCAGAGTCATACGTTCTACCTAGATTTTTTTTTTCAGAGCGGAGGAAAATCCTGCTAATTTCAATAAGAAAAATCGCACTCTTTATGTGAATCGCGCCTGCATAGTCCGTCGATCGCGTGTTACCGATCCACAGTCACCACATACCCTACCGACAAGCAATGAACTCATATGTGAAACTCTATCTTATTTTCCCTGTCACATTTCAATGGAACGGCCTTTTCAAAAAATAAGTACAGCGTTGGAAACATCGAAACTCGCACTATCAAATGGTAATATAGTTAATAGAAATGTGAAACAAAGTCTTTCTTTTTCTACAGACCTGCAGAAAAGTCTTACTGAAAGGAACCGTCCTTGATTTATTTGGGATTCAAACTATCGAACGATTATTAGCAATCCAAGGAATGAGTTTTGTCCAACGAAATATGAGCGTGATGATAATAAAAGCGCGCGCTGCGTGACAAACATGAATTTATCTTGAAAGCTACAGCGTTATAATAAGTCCCTTTTGAAAACAAGCATATACAGCAGTCCCCCGAGATTTGTGCTTCGAATAATTACAAATACTCGCAAGGAAAATTTCTATCCAGTGGAAATTTCTCATTCTTCACTTCCTTCTGTATAACAGAAAAAACTCATTACTTTGCTTCTTTATAGATTCCTACATATACTTTGACAGCTATAACCATGGAATTGACGAAATAAAAGTTGTAAGTGTATTACAAAAAGATTTCATAAGTTTTGGGTAGAAATGAAACATTAGAAGATGAAAGAGGTCTAAGCCTAGTCTCGGTTATTATAGTCCTTCTCAGTTTCTCCAAAATGTAGCGAGTCGATCTTGCAAAGTGAAGTCGAGCGTATTCCCAAAGGAGGGCGACACTCAGCCTTTTCAGACGCTTCTCTTGCACAACTTCGGCAAACTTCCGGAGTAAATTCTTGAAGACGTTGAGACTGATTATCTGCATGTTGTCGGCGAGTTCCCAAAACAGTATGTCCCAACAATCCCAAAACAACATAGTGTTCTGAGCCCGGAGCTGGGGGTTTGGTTGAGCTGACGGCTTTTACCGCGAGGCATCCAGTAGGCGTGGTGCATGTTGTTTTCGTGATAGACTCACGACTCATCCTCATCTCCGGTGATTACCGACCTAAGGTCTTGCTTGTGCGGTCACATGAGAAGACTTTCTCAGATGGTCAAGCGCGCAGCGCGGTGGGCCGGCCACTGCAGGAGATGTCGGTGTCCATCAAAACATCACTTTGCAGTGGTCCACTTCATTGAAATGGCGACCGATGATGTCACGGCCGTACTTGAGTGTCTGCTCCGAATCTCCTATACTATCATCCGCATGAAGTTTCAGCTCGTGGCGTAAGCGTCTTTGTCACAGTTGAGTGGATTGTTAGAGTGAGGCTGATTTCGACAGCTCGCATCGCCGTTATGGGCCGCCTGAATCAGCGGCTCACAGTCTGATGCATTGAAGTTCCTGGCCCAAACACACAGTTAATCATTTCGCCTTCCATGCAGTAGTCTTCAACTTATATGCGTAACATAATCGAGCTTAACTGGCACTGATCCATCCTGATTCCCAGTTAACTCACCCGCGGCGTACAGGCCCTTCTATACTTAGACTAAAGCTACCAGAACACTCTCCAACAGACCACAACTTTTTGGCGGTACGTCGATTTGGAATAAAAAACTCTGAATAAAACAATAGTGCATCAGAAATTATAGAACAATCCAACACAGTGGTTTTCATAAAGGCAAAAGCTTAGCAATCAGGTCGCTGTTTTGAATCGACTCTACTTTTATTCGAGAAAAACCATAAAAAGATTTTTGATTGAATAGTAAGATGTAAGCATAAAAAACATGGACATAAAATGGATTGGCCACGGCAACAACAACCCAGTAATAATGAAGCGTTAAAACACCTTTATATGTCACTTGAAGGAAGCATATGGTGACTTCCAAGTATTTGAAGAATGGCTAAAAAAACCGTTTCCCTACTAGACACCGTTGTGATGTACAACGAAACACAATGGCTCACGAGTCCCAAACAGAACAACAGAGACAACAAGACAAGTTGTTTGGGAATTAAGAGCACGAAACAACACACTGTGACAAAAACTCACCTGTGCAGTTTCTGCGGAAGAATTTTGAGCTACAGACTGAGTAGAAGTGTAGGACGGAACCACAGACACCATGCAAGATGTATGAGACTGAAAGGAAAACTCTTTAAGGCAAACTTGCCAATACACACATGAAAGAATAAACATCCAAATAATCAAACGGATTAGACTGAATTTCCCGGCGCTGATCAATCGAGGAGAAATGCGTCATGCATTCGTCTTTATCCAACATGTCTGAGGTGGTTGAATGCATACCAGGCCTTTACAATGGCTGACGCTAGCCTACCGATGTATCAAGTCAGATCTGCTATCCTACCAGCCATGTCTGGTACCGGCGACACTTCAAAGCGACACCGGCGGGGTGAGCCATGAGCGCAAGATCGAACTACCGACCACTGTGCGTCGTAGCGCATCTCTAGCTACTGCGCTATCGCGCTTCTCACCACTTACATCACCAGCGGTCCGACCAATGGCCAAAAGTCCACCATAGGATTTTCTCGCCCCAACCGCTCGGACCTTTTCGGTGAGTTTCACTCGATTGAGGAGCGGTGGTGAAGAAAGTCGCATTTTCTGTAGGAATGTACTATCTTCAAAAACATAACCACAATTAGTTCGCCAGCCTCTACTCTGGAAAGGAATCAAGAAGAGCCCGCCTAGAACACGCGAGACAAACTTTGCAAAGGAAAATTTGTAGCAGTTGAAAGTCTTTGGCATACACAGTAGTTAGACACTCCGAAACACCGAGATACCATACAGTGGTAAATTTGGGGATATTTAACCCACTTCACTGCAAACTTTCTTACATTCAAAGAATACAACGCAAGAAATACACAATCAGAACAGTACTTGTGACTGGTGGTTTTCTTCCTGGTTGACAACCTGTTGCACTCCATTGACATCGCTAGTACCAGATACACAAGTATGATGGATCCGCTGAGCGCCGTCAGCTTCTTTAGCATTCTGCGACTCACTGTAATAGAATGATAGGATTGATTGACTTCTAGGGAACGCATAGCAGCAAAATCATCCTACGACTGTTTTCTCAAGGTGTTCAGTTTATCATATGAGAGAAATATTCAACAAGCTTCGAAACAACTAAAAGAACCGTAGAATCAAGTCCGCATCGCTTCCTTTTTTTTACTATATCAACAATGCACCCACGAATAGAAAGCGATTCTAAACGTTGTGATTGTCTAAATATATAACAGAACCAACTTCATACGTACTTGTACCACATGTTTACCGTGTGATAGCCTGTAAGAAGATTCTGCGGGAACAAAAAAAAAGAACAACGGTAAAGAGAGAAAGTTTGACATTTTCGATTGAGTAACGAAACGATTGCAAAAGTCGTTTGTTGCAGATATACATGTATAGAGCAACTGTTTTAAACAAAATTGTGAATTCACCAGTTGATAGTCGAACGACAAGGCTCTGAACAGCGGTAACTGACACATCGATAGGACTCGCTCGGCTCCCGACTTACTTGGCGTGCTTGAGTGGATTTTGCGAACGCCTTTTGGCCATAGAGTTTCACTTGGTTGTCGCTAAAAAAACCTCGAATGACACTTCTATTTCTCAATGTTAAGAAGTTTCGACACCAAAACTGCAGTTATAAAGAAGAAAATTCGGCACTCCTCCCTATCCGTACCTATGTTCAAAAAAACATTTTTTCTCGAGAATTTAGAAGTCATTCGACAGCTTAAATCTCGAGAGCTTCAACGGTGCATTTTGTTTTTCAATGGCCTCTAGATTACGCTGCAACAGTAAAAATAAAAGTTTATTTCACACTCAAGTATTTTTCGCTAACCGAAGCTCTCTTCAAGACACAAGCTCAATTTAAAAGAATCCTGAAGAACCTAATCATTCTTCCTCTCATCGAGATCATTGTAGAAAACTCATTTGTAATATCCCGTAGACGAATTCCAAAATCGATCAGCTCAGGTGTCACATCAAATCGTCCAACGAGCGAAAAAGTCTGTATAGAACGCCATTTGAGGGAACGAAAGATGAAGAATGCAGTAATTGATCATGAACAACCTATACGTACACTAACGATCTGCTCGAGGTTCTTGTCGTGCAGTTGATCGTTGACTTGGACGAAAATCTCGTTACCATTCTGGAAGCGGTTACGTCCACTTCGAAGAGATGGCGCCTCATTGCAAAAAGCACTCAAAGTCTCGTGATACTAAAAGAACACATAAGTAACCGATGCTCAGCACGACTACTGTGCTCCGTCTCGCGTACGACGGAAACGCAGGTTCATCTAGAGACGAGTTTCTTCATATCACTTTATATCTATATCTATATAAATGTGAGTATTTAAATATATATGAATATACATATATATACATATGCATATATGTGCAGACATATACATGTGTATATAAATATGTATATGTATATGTATATGCGCACTTTATATGCAAATAAGCAGATATATGTACTGGCACATGAACATGTTATGCCTACATATATGAGGGTCTTTTCTCATATGGTTTACCGCTTCATTGTGGCTGGGAGCTGTTCCTAGGTGTCGTTCAGCGAAGTGCCACGAGGAGCTCAACTCCCACTGAGCCACCCACACTGAGCAGAAATCCGATGTTTCCACCCGGAAAGCCCAGCTTAGATTAAAGCGTACCAGTAATAACAGTCGTCTTCGCCACAAGGTGTTAATTTTCCTCTGATGCACAAGATCGACGACTGCTCTAATGTGACCACGACCCGAGGAAGCCCGGCTAGTTTTATTTCGGGACTCCAGAGAACAGAACAGCTAAATCAGTACACCTTTCGTTTCGAATATTTTTCTCAAAACCACGCTCAAACTCGAGTATACCTAATAATCATTTTTTGAACCATGCCTGTAGTCTGTTATGGGCACTTTTACAGCCCAACACACGTGTTTCGATCTTGGCAGACTCGTCAGCTGGGCAGGCCTTTTGTCTTTAGCCAATCCTTTCGGGAACCCATAACACAACACATGCATGGCTCAAAAAATAAGTACCAGGCATAAACAAGCATAGAGTTCTTATGCTGGATCCCGCACTATCAATGAAGACGAGACGTCCAAGTATCCAAATACACATATGTGTACATATACGATATACATATACATATATATGCAGATGCACACACATAAGTACATGTATATACACACGTATGCATATGTACATACATGTGTATACGTACATTCATATCTTAATCGATATACATACATATGTGCAATCATATGAAATATACATACATACATATGTATGGACAGATAAAAAATCACAACAGTGCTAAAAAAACAGCGGGAAAAGAATTCCAATGCTCTACACGTTTCAAACAACTGCCAACTTGAATGGGATTGATACTGATACGTGCTTATTCGACGAACCCTTGATTGTTGTGGACCACAGGACATACTGGGGAAAGAATGCGCGGTCTCGCTAGTGTAGTGGTAGCACACGCTTCAGGTATGGCTAAAAAGCGAGCTCAACCCCCACCTGGGGTCGAATGTTTTGCATAACACTCAATACTCTTAGAAGAATAATTTTAACATCATAACACTACCTTTTGAGAAAGCAGTAAGGCTAGAGAATTTGATAGAGTATATCCACCAATGCTGAGTGAATCGTAAAACTTTGCACGTTAGACGGGGATCGAACCAGTATTTCACGCCTCTTTTTGGCCATGTTCAACAAAAAAAAAGGTCAAATAACATCATTTTCTTCTATACACTGACAGAAAAATCCTTAGGACTCATTTTTCTATCAAAACTTCACTTCTAAATGAGCACAGTGTGTTATAAAGGCGTTCAACTAACCTGTTGTCTGCTAAGGTAGCCAAAAATCAGACGATCCACAATCTCCACATTTTCTATTTCCATTCAATTCTTGATCAGTAGATATTGCGAACTCCGAGTAATACTACAGATAATATACGATCGAGAGATTCTGTGGAAGAATTACAAAGCAGTGACAAAATTACTGCACAGATATAAAAATTCGTTTTATCGAAGATAACAATTGCAAAATCAAAACCACATAGAGGCACGAATTTTTACTTCTTTAACACTATTTACAAAACATAACAGAGAAAAAATCGAACATTACGGGACTACAACAACCAAGAGAAAGTGTCTTGTGTATTCAGAATCCCGGAGGGTTCCAGTCGATTGTTTGTGGCACCAGTTTCTTACTATACACTTCTACCGTATCATCTTCTTTGAATCGTATACTTTTATCTTCGAGAGATATGCCTACCTGAATGTAAACAATATAAATAACAGCTTCATTTATATTTAATGAGGCTCGCCTATGATACTGATAGGTTGTCCCATAATTTATGCAAAAACTATTTTTTACTCAGTAGTTTTGTATTTCAAATCTGGTTATTGCCAAAAGCCCGTGGTATGTTGAAGAATGTTCTAGTGAATTATGTAGACGGTATTGCTCCGTGAGACGGCATGGAATGAAAAAACGACCTCACTCGCTGGACAAGAAGTTCCTGTAAGAGTGTTCGTAATCATTTGAAATCTTGAATCTCTGGCCAGTGCGCTATTTGCATCTTTTTCTATAGGACCAACTATAACGCCGTACAACTCAAAACAAATTGTGTTTAACATCCGAATCGCACTTCCTTTATTGGACACTCCTCTGGGAACACGAAAAGTACATGAACATGTAAATGAAATCTTATAGTATCAGAGTCATACGTTCTACTCTAAGCTTCTACCGAAACAAAAAAAAATTCCTGATTGAATAACAAAAATCGCACTACACATGTGAGCTGCTCCAATGTGTTCGATTGATCGCTTGCGAATTTGCGAAAAGCGCGCCGAATTTGTTCTTTGATCGACAGCCTCATTCCTTCCGGGAAAGCGATCTTTGCGGAGCAAATGGTTGCATATCACTCACTGATCATGATTATGGTGATTACACTTCTAATTGGTTTCTCCAAATAAATAGGAATCGAATTAGGATAACCATATAAAAACAGAAACTTCTAAGATCACCTCTGTATTTGTTTGCGGCGCTGGAAACAACTTCCGTTCGCTGCTTCATCGTATCTATAGCACCCTCGTATATAACAGCTCCCCCTCGCAGAAACTTGAAGACACAGTTTCTAAAACCTAAGAGCACAATGATGCAGTATATGCGCCAAAAAAATTGAAATTTCACCTGTGAAAATTACCCCAGTCAACCAGCACTCCAGCAATGGGCTGCCTTTTCCGGTTCCGATCAGATATCAGGAACTCCTAAACAATGAATATATTGGGGAAAGCAACAAATTCTTTTCCGTCTAACAAGGGCAGTAAAGGCATCACGGTACCCCCGAATTTTTTTCATATAGAGGCCATAAAAAGCATCAAATTTCGGTAACAAAAACAAAGGTAACTAACTGTCTTACAGCAATGATTTGATCTGATAGAATTCAAAAGGAATGCTACTTTTCGAGAGACCCGCTCGTTCATATCAAAACAATTTGTTGATTTTCAACTTTTTAGCAGAATATACTTCAGCATGTTTTCTGCAAATTATAGTATGCGAGAAGATAGTCTGCCATAATCAGTACTTATATTATTAATTACGCATAAAAATAATGAGAAGGGCACATGTGACGCAGCGCTTAGAGATGCTCTGTAACAAACACTGGATCGATCGTTGATTCGACCCTATGGTTCAAGATTAGTAAACATTCCAGCCTCCATGGGTCAGACGCTTGGTGGCTGACACAGTTATGTCTGAAAGGGAAAGACACAGGCATGACCTTACAAAGGGTATACAAATTCCTACTAAGCTTCCCTGCAAGTATATGCCTTTTGCTTCTATTCTATAACTACCGTGAACTCAGGCCACTGCATCTCTAACTCAACTCTGGGCGGGCTGCTCCACCTCCTGTTCGTCTATAACCCCAACCTGCCATTGTTAGATACATCACGCTGGGTGTTAGAGATTCAGTGACCGTTGGTCCACGGTCCCGAAAGCGTTAGACAACTATCCCACGCCTGCTGCTACCAAGGATAACCACCTACTCCTAAATTTCTGTTCTCAGGAAGCACTACTAGGATATATACAGCGTACAAGAGACTGCTGCACATCTGAGCTATAATAATAGCAGTATGTTTCGATCAACTTATGTTCATTTAGCTAACAAAGTGTTTATAACCGAATAGATACCCTTATCAAATTATCTCCGACTAATCATTTGACTTCAACAGTTTGTTTACAAGATAGCATATCACAGACGAATGTGTAAGAGCTGCTCCACAAAAATCTAGTTTTTGGAAGAAATTCGCCACATTACTGCTGAGCTCATTTTTCAACATTCGCTCCGTATACTTGAACTACTATACAAACTATCTTTCTGAGAACTTCAAAGTCCAAAATTTCAAAAGTTAAAAGGGAAGTTATCGAAGAATATACTTTATCGAAATTAAACCTGGACGAGCGAAGCACAGACGGGCTGATGCTTTAATGAGGCAAGTCAAAAAAGTGTTGATGGAGATGTACTGAACCGCTGATTTGGACAATTTCGTAAAGAATCAGACGTTGAGGCTGAGAAGGTCGCAGACCTACCTCAGCTATTGATGACGATATATTGAAGCGCTTGGTGAAA
The DNA here is from genome assembly GCA_019055375.1 of Parelaphostrongylus tenuis. Lineage (NCBI taxonomy): Eukaryota > Metazoa > Nematoda > Chromadorea > Rhabditida > Metastrongylidae > Parelaphostrongylus > Parelaphostrongylus tenuis. The sequence continues at coordinate 40,917 of JAHQIW010000064.1, read as the reverse complement.
GCAATCACAATAACTACTTTTCGAAATTTGCAAAGAAACTAACGGGTTCATATCGATCGTTTACTACAAAAGAACTGACTCAACGTCTCCGACTACGCACTATCGACTTTACAGAACTGGATAACTATTCTTACCATTACGATTATTCATGACACCATTCTTCAAAACTTATGAAACCTTGATCATACATGGGACGCATTGTTGGAAAAGACGCATATAGATCGATGAAGATAGTCAAAACCCATAACGGATCAAACATGCAATCCGTGATTTTTAAAGCCTCCAGCCTCCAATTGCGCCTCCGATAAAGCCTCGAGCACGTTGATCCTCTTTGTCAGTGGTCTGTTAATGAGGGCTGACTTATAGAGCCCGATACACGTGTTTCGATCTTGCGATCTCGTCAGTCGGGCAGTTACCCGTTCTCGTCTTTTGCTAATCTCTGTGGGTGCTCCAGTCCCCACAATAAGAGTTAGCGACGACGTACGTTTTACACTCTGTGTTCAGTGAAGAACTCACCAAACACAGAGTTTTTTTACACTCGAATGCTCGTGGCTAGTATATTTAATATAACATATCCTTCATTTCGAGTGTTTTCTTAAGACCACAGCTCAAATTACAATATGCCTGATAATCATTATTTGAGCCACGCATGTCAGTGGTCTGTTAATGAGGGCTGACTTATAGAGCCCGATACACGTGTTTCGATCTTGCGATCTCGTCAGTCGGGCAGTTACCCGTTGCTCGTCTTTTGCTAATCTCTGTGGGTGCTCCAGTCCCCACAATAAGAGTTAGCGACGACGTACGTTTTACACTCTGTGTTCAGTGAAGAACTCACGTGGCTCAAATAATGATTATCAGGCATATTGTAATTTGAGCTGTGGTCTTAAGAAAACACTCGAAATGAAGCATAGTCATAATGTTTGTTCGCTGTTTCCGATTAGCTTGTTATTTTCATTCATACATTGTTTCGTATCTTAGGCCTTTGCCAATATAAAAGCTCTCCTGATCCCATACCACTTTGATGAACTTTAGTATTCCTCAATTATTACCTTGTACTTTTGAAGCCCACAGCTTATCTCTTCTATATTCATTATGCGAAGTAGTACTGGACTATTAGCTTACCGTAAATCTATAACTTCCTTAGCTGCAGGCAGCGTGTTCATTTTCTTCTCAGCTTCCCAAAGTAGAATTGATCGTTGAACTATTGATTCACCACAACATTATTTTTAGCTGTACTATTCTACAGACTGGTGGATTCACACGACGTTACAGGTCTCACACCCCATCATGATTTACTGTATAAGTTTTGTCTCTGCATACATTTTCACCTCAGTGTTCTTATTTATGTTATAATTGTTGACATGAAGTTTAATTACTCTAGTTTGAGTTATACTACTCGTACAGAGGTACCCACTGTGCTGCTCTTGAACGCGAGAAAATCAGAAGTTTTTCTTACACTCACTCAAGTCACTCGACGACCAATAGGACATCGGGTGACAAATAATGTATTTCTATGTAACATATACTTTACATGGGCATATGTATGCATGTATATGTACACACACATGTATATAAATTCATTCAAATACACATAAATATGTACATGTATTTACATGTGCAGATGCGTACCTCTACATTTGTATGGGTCGCATACATATATGTATATATGATTTATATACACATCTATGTGATATACATACGTATGTCACATGCATATATATATATATATATATATATATAATATATATATATATACGCATATCATATCAAATTATTCAGAGCTCCAAAAAAAATTGTGGAAGCGTTTTCAAGGTTGCTAAGCTTCAATCATTCTGAACAGTTGCATAATTTCGAAACAAGCCTTTTTTGCAAAAATGTGAAGTAAAAAACTTGCTTCATAATAGACTAAGCGGTGAGAAATAGATCACCTCACCTTCAGTACATGTCCTTCACCAACAAGTTCCATTTCTGTCAACATTGGCAACCTTTGTGATAACTCATTCTTCAGGGCATCGACAAGACGATAAATGACGTTAAAATGCTCAATTTGAACACCTTCTTGATCGGCTTGATTTCGCACGGCAGAAGTAGGCTGCACATTGAAAAGATATATTATCGCTGAAAAAAGCCAATCACATTCAAAATTGAGAAAGTTTTGAGATGTCACGCAAAGGGTAACCAACACTCTTCAACCTCTTGTCTCTTTTGCTATTTCCACATCGACATTGCTTGGAGGACCTATGCCGAAGTCGACAATTTGGAACTTGCATTTTTCACTCGCATAGGTTTCCGTGATATTCAAAATTGCCTCCAGTGTTCCTTCTACATCACAACGAAGCTAAAGTTCATTAGGTATACGATAAACGGGATATGTTAATAGAAGGACATGTTTTATTCATATACTCTCAACAGATCACGACATCGCTAAAATTGACTTCAAGTGAAAAATGTTCTCCAATTACATGACGTTCCAAAAGATAACTCGTTATAAGGCTTGAAATAATATGCTTCAAAAGGATATCAATAAAGGCGAAGAATCATGGAGAAAAAAAAGCGACATAAAATCTGATATGACTTATTTTTACTGCTTTCTAGCAGTGTTATGGTGCTTGAAGTTTCTATATAAGAATACTGATTGGTACGCAAAACCCTCCCCTACGTGGGAACTGAGCCCGTATTTCGAAATTAGCGCGGGCGCGTGCTACCACTACACTACTGCAACGTTTGTTACCTCTCTTCCCTCATCTGATCCACAAAAAACCCGTCAGCTCTACTGTGTCTGATGCCGATATGTGCACACCAGACGAAACTCATTGAGAGTTGGCTGCTGATAGGTCTGATGGTTCATATCGAGGAAAGAGTGGTAACAAAGTAGTGGGCCTCGGTGATGTAGTGGCAACACATACCCTCGGTAAGAGTGGAACGCCAATTTAACTCCCGCCAGGGATCGAGCTTTGCGTACCACTCATACTCTTCAGATAAAATACAGTCTTTCCAAAAAACCCCAAACACGTTGTGCTGTACAGAATTATAATATCATTTCGGCTATGCTTACCAATATGCGCAACCGTGGAAAGTCATCATCCGCAGCCTTCTCAAACCTCTTTTCTTTGTGAACGACCCGCCTTAACGTTGATCCATAACGAAATCCCTATGAAAAAATCATATCGGTAATAGAGACAAACGAAGATGACACGATTAAGGATAGAGACGAACCTTATCCAATAATTTTTGACGATTAGCAAGATACTCTTTACGCTCCTTCATTCGTTGTTTTTCAATATCTTCCTAAACGAATGAAAGTTAGTTTACAATAAGGCTAATCATAAAAACTATAATCACTTCGATGCGGGTAAACTAGAGAAAGTGTTTGAAAAGAACGAGCACATACCCAGTCCTTCTCTGCTTTTAACGACATTTCTTTCTCGAATCGAAATTTAACAGCTCGCTGAGCACGATCAACAGATCGAACTTCGAGGATTTGATCACCTGGTGCAGGAATGTCTTCCTTCCACCCGGAAATCTATAATGACCTATGTAGAGATGATTCTTTTTCCGAACTTTGAAAAAAAATTCCGTTCTCAGAAAGGCTGAACTAAGTTGTCAAGAAAAAATCTTTAATTCAATAACACGAACATAATCAACTTTTGGACGCTGAAGCTTCTTAACCTTTTGAAGACCAGCGTTGATAGGCAATCGTTGTCGCGCCGTCGCTTGCGCGACAGGAGTAGGCGGCATCCGTATATATATGCACGCATGTCTAGCTATCTGCACCTGCTTTACTACGGGCGCCGCCATTACAGTAGCTGAGTGAGGTCGAAGTCGCGCGGCAAGGTACGAAACGTACCACTTGGTCCTTGAAGGGTTAAATTCGAACTATGTAAAAGGAGTTTGAAATGAGAGCTTGTAAGGTTATACAGCAAATGAAGCAACAACGCGCAATTTCATAATTTTCTTACTCAGCAGATACGAAGCTGTTAACAGATTATTTATTCAGTACAAATATAGACAGTTGCAATGGAGTGCAATTTGGCAATTTCGCCTTCTTCAGTACCTGCAAGAATCAAGATGACGTACGATCTACTCAGTCAAACGCTTCTATAACCGATTCAGATGGAATCCTGAATAAATTATCTGCTAACAACCCCGTGCACGTTACATATGAAAACCACGAATTTATTCGACCAATGATGAGGTTGATCGACAGTCGTGATAGTCGGTCTTAGGATTTGCTTAGAACAAACAGTGTCCATGGAATTTCAAGGTGAAAATAAAATAAGATGAGCCTGTAAACATGCAAAATCTTTACCAGAAGAATACGCCTGAACGAAATCGTAAAAACTTGTTCTCCGTAAACTGTAACATAGGGTTCGCCGAGCGCAGAAGTTTGATGTGACCTATGATGCGGATCGTTGGTTTGATACGACATTCTACGCTAATCAACACCACCATCATTTCTGCTTATTCAACATTCAGACGATGTCTTCCAATGTTCCACAGTGCGCAACGGACTATGAGCTTTCTCCGATGACAAAACATGAACATGACCTCAAAAAAGTCATTCTGTAGACCAAATATGCATTCAATCATCTTTGCGACGCTTGACTAAGTTGTATGCATAGCATAGCTCTCAGTAATGTACTAACACCGACGCTTTCACTACGGTTGGAAAGAAAGTTTTCTCAGACACTCTGATAAGCATGAGGGAGTCCCAATGCATATTATGGGAACATTACAGTTTCTTATCCAAGATAATCCCACAAAAGGCCTAGATGATATTCTTCCTTCGTTTCCACTTTGGTACAAGCCTCTCCCATGTTCAACGATACAATCGAAGTTCGTGTTTATTGCGTTATTATTCGAGAAAAGGTCTTTTGCAGCGAGTTGCAGTCGATGAAATCAACGAAGTTGAGGGGAAGCCATAACAAGCGAATCTGCTGCTGGACGCTGACTTCGACGCTTTCATGCCGGAGACCTTGATCTCAGAGACAAGCCTCGTTTAGGGCGTCCGACAGAGTTGAACAAAGAAGAGTTGAATGATTCGAACTCTTATGGATGGTACTTCGACTTGATTCGAAATTTGGTGAAGCGATGGCAGAAAGTCATAGAAAACGATGGCCTTTATATTGAAGAATAGCTAACATTGTTTCTGCTTGAAGTTCACGCATAAATTGTCAATTTTTCATAAATGCCCAGAACTTCCTTTCCGACCTAATAGTCGAACTTCCGTATCAAGAATACAACTAGGAAATTGAGTGTCGCAAAAAAGGCGGTTCTTGAAACGTAAAAGCTTGGGAAAACCAAAAAAACAGATAGTCAGACGCGTTCCAACATTGCTTTTCGAGGCGTGAGAACCACTTCATAAACAAAAACGATAGAACTGTCAACAAAAGTTCTATAACCATCATGACGAATACAAGTCCGTCTAACTTATTGAGAAAAACAAAAGAACACTGAGAGCACTTGATTCAGGCAAATTATAAATTGCTTATTTACGTACAAGTCAATAGTTCTCCAGCGAGATCCAGCAGATTTCGGCATGATCCAGCACAAAATAACTGTTAAAAAGACCAATTAACGCGTAATGGAAGCATAAAAAAGACAAAGCTCTCGCTGTTGACCAATCTCTAAAGATACGCCATGGATTCGTTCGTCTTCACCTGGCATCGTTTGAGGTGACTGTTTACACATACCCGGTCTTAACGATGAGTTGCAGTGGCCTACCGATGTATAGCGCCCTCAATCGGTTAAGCTGAGAGCAATTTTAGAGAGATTTCTATGCGAGGAACTGCAAAATGCCACAGGAAGCCGCATTCTCTTAGAAAGTCAGTGCGACTATCCTCCAAGACAATTCTGGTACCAATTCACCTAGCCCGAAGGTATGGAAGGCTTAGTCAGCCTTGAGCGCAGGATTGAACCATCGATCATCATTTGTTCGACCACATGTGGTGCCTCAGAGCCCTTCAACTACTGCGTCACGCGCGCTCATAACAAGTAATGCGAAAACTAGAAAAAAAATGGACGAAATACCTACTCTAACAGGGGTACTTGGCCCCGCCTCACGTAAATGAAGATCATTCTCATTTGTCATTGTACGTACACGACACCATGCTTTACCACCCACAAGTATGGCATTCTTTCGCAAAGTGCCTCGTGTCACCACCACTGTGCAAACCTTACCAATTCCTGCAACACATCTTCCTTATATGATAGCTTGATTTCAACAATTAAATAGAACTACACCACTAATATCCGTAGATCTCGAAAGTGTTACGGAAATCGCAAGAAAGAACGTAAATCTGCGAGAAAAATCTATGATCAGGTTAATGAAATTTCTGTGAGGCAAGAAAGAATAGAGCAAAAGAGATTAGACTTAGGTCAACGAAAAGTGACCGAGAGAAAATTTATTTGTACTTCGTGTTAAAATCTCGTCTCACCATGGATAACCGACGACTCAATCACAACACCTTCCATAAGGCCTTTATCGGTGGTTTTCAGACCCATTAGATCAGCTTGTAGCAGCAATGCTTCCTTTAATTACATATTTACATAAGCTGTAGAAAATTGAAGAATTCTGCAATGAAAAATGTACACAACAAGACTCATACCTGAAGGGCCGGTAGATTTTTGGAATGCAACGCAGACACTTCAACACATTGAACATTCCCACCCAATTCTTCAACAACTACATTGTGTTTCTAATAGAGATCTTTTGGCTCGCATCTAAATGTGCAAATTAGCCAGAGTTCATCTACGACTGTTGAGTGATATGCACAACATTTGACCTCAGGCGAGAGTTGAACCCGCGTTTCATCTACACGGGCGACGCGTGTTACCACCGCACCACCGAGGCTACCGCCTCGCCCCTCTTTGAAAACGAAGAGCTCTTGAGAATTACAGATATCCAATACGTGTCAGCTTAACTAGATTTAATGGCGATATGTGGTTACGAGACCAAACTCGTTCAAAGATGGGTTACTAAAAGCTACGATAAGATACATCGAAGGCTATACAGATATCGAAAGCCTCGGCAGTGTAGGGAAGCCGAGCGCCCGGTATAGGGTGAAACGTGGGTTCAACTCCCGCTTGGGGTCAAATGTTGTTCAACACTCAACAGTCCCAAACGTACAATTAGAAGATTATAGCACCGCCAAAAGGCAGTTCAAATTAAGAATTCTATCAAGTTAGACAGAGCAGTTTGTTAGATTTCACACTGCCTACAAGATAAACATCAACTCGGAATGAAACTTTGAATTCGAAATAAGTGCTAGAAAACAGTATAACATAAACTGCAGACCGGATCTGCGCTCAGCTTATCGCACTTGTTCAAGGCGACGACCATGGGTACACCGGCTGACTCCGCGAATCTGAACAACACATAGAAGAGATTGGTGGAATGGAAGCGGATATCATTGCCTTCAGTGTTCTCAATATAAAAGTATTAGGAACAAATAAAGATCAAGAAAGACATTCACATGACTCAAACTACTATTTCAACTTGTGATATTGGAATCTCGATACTTTCACTGTGAAAACGTCAGCATAGACTTTTGCTTTTGTAACCAAAAACATCAACAAGATGACGCTAAACTCCATTTAATGTAGCCTAATAAGCGACAGTATTACCAGTTCTCAACAAAAAGAATACTTTTCAAAGTCTGATCGCTGAATATGTCACTGGTCCTTGGTCACAACCAACGAAACATATCAATCCGTTAGGTACGGTGAGTTTCATATTGGGACTCCGATCGCCGCGCCGTAAGGCACTATGTTACGTAAGACCGTATTATGTTGGCGAGAGACGTAATGGACATATGGGAATTCTGTTGGTCAGTTGAGGTTCTATAAGGTCTTCTTTGCAGTGAAAGACTAAATCATTGATGAAATGAGCCAATAGAAATTTGGAAAAAAAGCGAAAAATTTCTACTCTGACGACGACGACTAATAAATGGTAGAGCAAATTCTGTTAACCCGCAAAGCGCGTCTCTAAGCTCTCCACGGGGTGGCTGCGGAGTTGCTAAAGATACGAAAAAAACCTGAACTTTCTTAACAGAACTGTTGCAGAATGGTAATATTTTGCGAGACGTTTAGATAATCTTGACAAGGGAAAAATGGTCTCCAATCAGATGGCACCCACGAAATAAAGACTATTGAACCTAAAGAACAATTCTCTTGATGATGCGGGGAGGGAGAGGAGAGGGGCAGAACACGTTGTCAAAGGCATATCTAAGCTGAAACGGCTTTCGTTTTGATCAAACACATGACGCCAAAGGAGAGCTGGGGGTAATTTTTAAGTCTATACTTAAGCCTAAGCGTGCTCTCGTGATTTCTTAATCAAAGAAATCGGTTAATAAATACTTTGAAAAGTGATGAGACTACAACTCTTCACAGGGGCAAAGCACACTATTGTTTTTCGAGGTATCATTAGTATTTTTTCAAGAAAACTTAGAATGAACAACCACTAGAAAGTTTAATGCAAGCCTCAAACCACACCAACTTGATGCTCTGTACTGTCTGCTCTTTCACACCATCATCAGCTGCTACAACCAACACAACGATATCGGCACCTTTTGCTCCTCGAGCTCTCATTGCAGCAAATGCTGCATGGCCAGGAGTATCGAGAAACGTTACACGTCGACCGCCAAGATCAACTACAATTATGCCATAAAAATACATCTAAGATACTGAGTGGTTTGCAAGACATTCGACCTCAAATGAAAGTTGAAGCCGTATTCACCCCCTACCAGGAGCGTGTGTAACCACTACACCAGTGAGGCCACTGCTTTGCTACCATTCTTTCTTCAATATATCTCATCGTAGCTGCCAGCAACCGACCGTTCACAAATTCGGTCTGGTAAGCACTAAAAAAGGGTGGTGGCAGAGCGGTAGCCTGGATGGTGTAATGATAGAATAACACGCTGTCCGGTAAGAATGAAACGCGAGTTCAGATTCCACATGGGGTAAAATGTTTTGCATACCATTCAGTGTTCTTCGATTTCTAATTCGAACAACTCACTAGTGCTAAAAGCGATAAAGTAAAAGATTCATCCATATGATATATTAGAAGACCTTCAGTAGGCTTGTATACCTGAAAATGCTCCGATGTGTTGAGTAATTCCACCAAACTCCGAGGCAACAATCTGGCTATTTCGCAGGGCATCTAGAAGCGTTGTTTTTCCATGATCTACATGACCCATAATAGTCACTACTGGCGGTCGTTTCAAACATTCCGATGGGTCCGGAGGAGATCTATAAGATTAGTTACTAAAAGTAAGTACAACCATTAGCTCGTTAATAATGCAATTTCAAAAATTTTGTTATAATACAAAATAAATTGGGTTAATTTAGATTGAGACATCAATGCATGGGAAATTTTGGAATATTCTTGTAATTTCTTTCTTTCCACTGCTTCTTGAGACTATGAGAAAAATCAGAGACGCCGTTCTATACGGCAGGATATCGAAAATAAAGTGGGCCGGACACGTGATGCGCTTCAACGACAAACCGATGGACAAGAGCCGTTATCGACTGGATTCCTCGGGATATCAAGCGCTCTACAGGAACACCATCGACCCGTTGGTCCGATTTCTTCACGAAAGCTATAGAAGAAAGATATGATGCTCAGCGAATACCTAGAGCGAAGAGGACCCACTGGGCTACTCTTGCACGCGATAGTTATAAATGGAAATGTTGCTGGTACCCGCTCGAATCATTCGACGATCAACGGGACGACAGGGACGGGAAGGTAATACAGGTGAATGTGGTAACATATTTTGAGCCTTTCATGAGGTCTGCTGTTATCGGATGATATACTGTTTCAAGCGAATGTTTCACAAAAAACAGTTAAAAAGAAAGGTGCTACAGTCGGCATTTTACCAACCACAAGCAATCGACTGTAAAACACAGCACGTTAGGAGATCTTATCACCCTGCGCGTGCAGGCAACACGTTCGTCGACGATTCCTTTATATGTAGGACGTATACTATCCCACAAAGGATTGGCTGAAACAAAAGGCACCGTACTACTGATGAAAGCTGAAAGGTCGAAATGTGGGTCTAGCACTACATAAGTGCCATAACCGACCTCTTGACAGGCTCAAAATATCTCAACGAATTATACATTCTTGTACTACGTCTTTTTACATGAATTTTACATGAATGATATACTTCAACAGAAACGACGTTGAAACTAACTGGGGAAGCACATCGTCAGATTCGTTGGTGGTTTTCTTTCGCACACGTTCAACCAGACGAGGTTTCTTATTGAAGAACGCAACAACCTAAGTGCTTGAGAAAGTATAGATTGACTCAGTGTTTTACCATGAAAAAAGAAACATCAAAAGTTCCAGAACTTTACTGGCTGGCAAGAAACACTTAAATTTTGTGTCAAAACTTCGTTGAAAATTACCGGTCGTTGTCTAATTTATAGAATGATTTTCTGATAAAAATCTGATACTATTCAGCTTAGTTATCCTACTGAGGATAAGCTTCCCACAATGCAGGCTACATTCGGAAGAGTAGGAAAAGGCTAATACCTTCAAAATGTGCTCTTTATCAAGCGGTTTATCATTTGATACTAAATCGAGATTAAGTTTATCCATATCAACGAGTGCGTCTACAACTAAGTCCAGATCTACACCCACTGCTTCCGATATCTCTCTGAAAAAATATCAATAGACAAACACCAAAAGCAAGAAAAATGGTGAAGGATAAGAGCATTTTTTCCGCATAATGCAGTAGGAAGAACCCACTTGGCTGTCATGTCGCCGTGGACATCCACCACAGGCTTTGTACTTTTGGTATGCTTCACTACTACCGGATCTACGAATTTTCGTCTCCCTCGTTTGACATTGCTGGCGTAGAACCGCTTGGTGAGAACGAGAAGCCATCTCTCTTCAACAAAAACGTTCAAAGGTTTCGAGATAATTTCATATTCATTCAAATTTACATTGATTTGCAAAAAGTTTATACATAGATATCTGCTGATTTTTATTCTGACCAGTTAGGTTAGTTATAGGAGCGTATAACTTTGCTCAGTCCTGAAACCGTTCACGAAAGCGTAATGTTTACCCGCCTTTTGCTCCATCCACTACTTGTCGTGGAACCCTTCCACACGTCAATGAGAATGTCAACAGGTAAATTTTTCCCTTAGGATTATCGAGTAGTATGCAAGACATTTGCCCTTAGGAGGGTGGAATTGCATTCCACCCATACCAAGGTGGGGGGGGGGGGGGGGGGGGGGTTAGCTGCTGACGGCGGCGATGGTTCATATGGATAAAGGCTGTTGTCAAATCGGCCACTTCGATGGTAAAATGTTAGCACACGCTATGAGTAAAACGCGAGTTCGACTCCCGTCTAGGGACGAATGTTTTACCTACCGCTCAATCATCTCAAATTTATAACCATGAAGAATTCTGAGTTTTTTTTTTTATGAAACATTGACATTTCCTTATGATCACTTTTTTTTATTTATGGCAAACAGCAACAAACAAACAAATAAAAATTCATGGCGCAATTTTAGTGGTTACTGCCATCGAAGAATGACTTGAGAGATGCATCGCATTGGTTCAACCATATACTAGTTGGCCTATCTACTATATAGTGCAGTCCTCAGCAGTTCCCCATCAGTTTCCTTGCTTTACAAAAGTCATTTCATTATACTGGCATCAACTGTACCCTATGTATCCTAGCCCTTTCGGGACAGTGGACCCACCTCCCCTACAAACCACAGCGTGGAAACACATTGAATGTATTATTGTTTTAGTTCAATTGCAATACTGTTGTTAGTTTCTTATGTTATGTTACATAAAATTTTAGTATATTGTTATAAGTAGAAAAGATAACAACAGTAATACAATTGAAATGATACAATAATACATCCAATGGGTTCCCACGCTGAGGGTCAGAGATGAAGAGTACGTGGAGCAGACCGCCTAGCGTTGCACGCTGGCGGATAAAGAGGCAGAGGAAGAGGGTTCATGATTCCAAAAGGGCCTAGGAAAATTTTCGCCAAGAAAAGGCAGAACGAAGTATGATCAGATGACTAGCTACCAAGCGTCCAAGCATCTGATGACTTGAATTCATTGAATTCAATATAAAAGGAAGATGAAAGCTCTCGACGTTGATAAATCCCTGAAAGATGCGACGCAAACAACTAGCTCTTGGTGAACTTCATTGATTGAGGTTCTAACCAGGAAAACTTCCAGATTTTTCCCAACATATCTGAGAGCGAACAGACGCAATTATTTCACTTCTTCGCTCCAAGAGGCCCCATATCAGGGCAGGGAAGCAATAGAATAAGCGCGATTTCATTCAGCAGAGCACAACTGATATTTCCCAAGAACTTTTCATTAGTCTGCAACTGCTGGCTTTTCGCTAATGAATTCAAGATAAAAAAAAATCGCCCTAGATTCGCCTGCTTTTGTTGCATTATGATTTAAATTTTGTTGATGACTTTAATCCTCAAAAATTCAAGGTTCAAATATTTTTCCCAAAGATCATGTACACTGCTGAATAATCGCCTCTTCACAACGTAAACTTCTCGACTCTCAAGGTATTAGGTCGTTCCATAAGTTTTTGTACTGGAGCAATGAACACCATATTTACTAATTAGAAGTAACTGAAAATGCATGATTTTGGTACCATTCAATTGCGCATTTTCTTGAGAACATTTTGGTGCACAACTCACCTGAACTTGCTTTGAAATGGAGCTATTTTGAGAGCAAAGTTGCTTGCTAGTCATACTCAAATGACGCGTAGGGAAAAAAAAGAAAAGGCGAAAATGCTAGTGAATCGGCACGCAAGATCAATAAAGCTTCCTGTGATCGACCCGAGTGCGACTGATTCTCCAGGCTGTTCTCTCCGGATTGAAACTTCTGGAACCAATTCTTAACCGTCATTTCTGCAACCGTATCATCGTTGGGAGTACATTAATACTGCGCAAAGCTTCACTAGCATTTTCTTCCATGCGTCAATTGTGTCTGACTAAGAAGTAACCTTGCTCTCAAAACGCCTCTATTTTGAAGCAATTATAGGCGGGTTACACACCATAATGTTTACAAGAAAATGCGTAGTTGAATCGCACCAAAACCGTACAACTTCAATTACTTCTAGTTAGTAAATTTGGTGTTTATTGCTTTAATGCCAAAACTTATGAAACGACCCAATATTATGGTGATCGATAAATTGTCATCAGACAAACACAGCAGCGTTATGTACTGACTACGAAGAATTAGTTGAGAGGCTGACCTATCCATACTGCCGGTAATTCGTCAATTACTTGAGAACCTAAAGGATTGACAGGCCGATGGGAGACCTCTAGAGATAGAGCCTTGAGGAAGAACACGTCATGCTGATCTTGACGCTCACTACGATGTACACTAATTTCGCGTTTCTGTTGGCATTTTCTATCAGAAGTGTTGTGATTTGTGCTGCTTGGGGGAAAGCTCTGATCTGCACACATAAATAAATTAGCCTATTCATGATGATCAAGGTCACTAAGCGGTAATTCTAACACTAAATAATTGCGCCAATCACAGTGTTTGTATTCATATATATTCAAAAGACAGACTTTCTCTGAAGCTTGGAATGTTGGTCAAAAAGTGAGATACCAAAAGAAAACAATATCTGAAGCACACAGGAAAGCGTGAAATTCGGGTTCGAGTCCCGCTTGACGCCAAAATCTTGCACATCACTGAAAGTCATTGGACATATCTCAAAATCTCTATTCAAAGCTTGCACGAAATTCGTACGCTTTCTTCCAAGTTGACGGCTTACTTTTAGGCGAGTTCACTCTCCTAAGAGCCTGAACGTATTCATACAACATTTTCGGGTAAGTATGCGAATTCTAGAGTATATGAGAAATCCATGGCATAATATAAACGTCATCTTATTCACAAGAAGGCAGTCACCGTGTTATTGAGGGATGAGGCTACCTATGTTAACTGCGTGGAATGACGCTGAACCAGTCCCACATGTTAGTAGGTCAAATGACAGCATTACCAATCACATAGCACCATAATTTGTTAGAGTGCTTGAAGCCCTCTCGCCACCTTGAAGCCACCTTTGTTCCATTTGACCAACAAGGAGAGAGGCTGTTCTGATTGGAGTGGCGTCTACATATACAACAGATTTCTTATATACACTACATTTCGCATACTTATCCAGAAATGATATCCGAATCCGTTCAGGCTCTGATGGAGGCGAAGTCGCCGAAATGTCAGTTGTCGATATGGAAAAAGACATACCGTTCTCGCAGAGCTTGAATAAAGATTACTTAATAGGATATACTTTTCTTTATTCTCACATTCTTTAGTTTTCTTGCGTTCACCCCTACAAAGACCTTCAGTCATTTCACGTGGCGCTCGAGCTACTGCCTGAGGATTCTGATTATACGACGGATTTTGTAGAATGTTGGTCAAAACTAGTCACCTTGCAGTCAGTACTGAAGATACCCCAGCTAGGGGTCTACTGGGCGTTCAGCCGATCGACTTCGAGCGGATATTGAGGGACTGAAGCAAACTAGCGTATTGCTTATCACCTTGCTTCCTAATACACTGCATCACCAACCGCTGCGCTACATCGTCCCCATTTCTAATCACAACGATATTTAAGTGTTATAGCTATCACATGAAATGCGTAGGGATGAAATAGATCAAACATACACAACACAAATCACAAAACACCCAATGTCGACAGTTTTGTGGTCGTGGTTAAAGGCCACAACATTAAGCAGTAACTAAAACTGTGCATCCCATACACCTCTAAAGCGATAGAGCGAATCACCTCATTTCTCCGACTTCTTTAACCTCCCAATTGTTTTCGTTACACATAAGTCGTTCTCTTGTCGAAGAAAAAAAAAAGCACGACTATAGCGGACGAGGTTTGAGCGACATTTTCTACAGGCGTCAGCCACACGGAATTAGACATCGCCATGAGAACATAAAGTTTGTCTGATTAGATTTTGAGGTAGAAGAAAATTTAGGGGTAAATTTACAACGTTACACCTAACGTAAACTACAAACTGGAAATATTCGCGACCCATTAGAGCTGACACAATAGTGTCCCCTCAGAAACGGTTGGTTGATGATTACTTTTGTGTTCGACACAGAGACGATGGACGACAATAAAAGCATTAAACTTATGGACTTGACAAACAAAAATTGTGCTTTAGCTACAAGTCGTCATAGAAGCGGAAACGCTGTCGAATCGAGAACAAAAATTCTATTTCGGTAGTTAGAAATACGAGAATCAGACAAACATCCTAGCATTTATGCGTTGAAATCAATGCGCGTATCCCTCGTAATGGTTGCAAACTTCTGAGTTCAAATAGGCAAGTCAAAGGACCTGATCTTCCCAATAGGATATGGCGACTGCCTCTTACAACGAAATATACATTGGAAAATACGATTGTATCTTCAACTCATTCACCACAAAATGCCTTCATAGCCGTCTTGACTAGTGTTGGTTACGCCACAGTTTAATCTGTTCGCAATAGAAAAACACTTAGTTCACAAAACTAGTCCAATAGAATCCTGTGAAAATCGGAAGCGTTTGAGTTAACAAACCACGATTATATATCTAAGCCCGATGAGCGATATGCAAAACATCCGACCAAAAGTTGGAATTGAACCCGCTTTTCACCGTAACCGAAAGGCGCTCGCTACCGCTATACCACCGAGGCCACCGCTTTCATGTCACTATGCTTCGGTACAATTGAACTATGGTAGTAAAGCGGTGGCATCGGCGATGTAGTGGTAGCACGCGCCTTCAGTATTGATGAGACGAGGGTTCAACTTCTGCCTGAAGTCTAATGTACTGCATATCACTCAATATGCGCACAATTACCATGTAGTACTGTTAAAGGCAGTAAAAGAAATTTCTTGCCAGTGATGTGGCAAGAAATGAAGATGGGACCCCATTCGCTGGACTAGAACATTTCGCAAGCGCTTGTAACCATTCGAAAGCTCAGATCTCTGGCTACTGCGCTATATGTTCCTTTTTTCTTAGAATAAACCTTCTGCAACGCTTCCGCCAAAAGAAAACACTTGTTTGGAGGCGCATTTTTACGCAAGACAGAACCCTTCCTTTAGACTATTAGTAATCATTAGATAGCGTGAGTTTCCACGATTCCAATGCTGTTTTCAATTTCAAGAAAGACCGTTTCACTGCAGTGTACCAGAGAAAATAAAATCAGTTTCACTTCATCGGCGCGCTCGTTTACCGGCTGATCTACGGGCCGGCGAGTGTGTGGCAATCGCAGATTCGATGAGACGGGCCGCCATCGATCGATGGCAGTACGCTGCTAGATCACATGTAAAGCGCGATTTTTGTCATTCAACTAAAGGTTTTTTCTCCGCTTGATAGAAACTCGAGATCAAACGTGTCACTCTGATACTACGAAATTTACTCTACACGCTGATGTGCTTTTCGTGCTTTCAACGAAATAATAGTAGAACTGCGCCGCCGATGCAAAGCATTATTTTGAATTTGATAGGGTAATAAAAGGGTGTTTTCAAAGACGGCCAAGTATCACAGTACCTAGAGGATTAAGCTTTCGAATGGCTACAAACTCTCTGATGAAACTTCCTTCTCCAGCGAATGGAGTCTGATCTTCATTTGTTGCCATAAAACAAACAAGTTCCAAAAATTTCCTAGAGATTGCACCCCAGCTATATTAAGGTTTCATTACAGAAAAAGTTTGAAACCTAAGAAAAACCCTATACAAACCTTTGTGAAGAGTTCTGTTCAGGAGGTTGAAGTTTCCCCTCCAAGCACTCAACAGCACTAACGACGTTCGTCGCATAACACCTCCTACTCTTAATATTTCTCGAAACGCCAACATTGTCTAGATCGATAGGTTTTTAGTACCTCACAGTCACTCATGCCAAATCAAACACTTTTATAGAGATAACAAGGCCCCGTGACCAAAAAAAAATCCAAGGACATCCTGTGATAAACTTTAAACAACATAAAAAACTATAATTGACAACTTATTGACAATCAATCGGTGATATAAGCTGTGTATTGCATTTGATGACGAAGTACTGAAGAACGACTGACCTTTGTTGACTTGACATTTCCCCCTCAAGACCAATCACCGACTAAGTGCTTATCGTTGATCACTCATAAAAATTCTAATAGAATAACCATGAACATGAAAGAGGGAGACAGAAAAGAGAGTATGAAATACCACAATAGGAAGGCATTTACAAGAAAGAAATGAAAGTAAATTACGTAGAATGAACGAATGTTACGGAAGGCGAAACTTTTCCAATGAAAAAAAAGGATACCAACGTATACCAAAATATTGGGGGAAGGGGTGGAGAGGGGAGGGAAAGGAGGGAGGGAGAAGGGGAGGGGAGAGGGGGAGGAGGAGAGGAAGAAAGGAGCAGGAGGAAAAGAGGGGAAAAAAGGTTTTCTCTGTAACGACTAACAAGAAAATCTGATTCGCTGGTATTTCTTGGATAAAACTTGTACTGTACAAGGTTGGACTACTGAACGGGGAAGCTTGCAAATAAGCCTTTTTTTGGGTTTTATCGCAGTTCAATCATAGTTGCTGAGAGGAATCAAACATAAAGCCGCTAACATACAACAGGAGTGATGCCGTACCCACAAAGTATAAAGCGCACAGGGCTCTAACACAAATTTAGATGACAACAATAAAATACTTATGATATGAAGCCTTTCTAAGGAAGTAGAGAAGAAGTACTATTCCCAAAAGTGAAATAAAAACAGAAACAAAATAAGTCAAATAGTAGAGTGCTGGAAAAAAGCAGAAGCGCTGCAGTGCCTTTGAAGAACGGAGGATGCGAGGAACCGCCAGCACGGAGAATACCACCTCAAAGCAGTTCTTGAAGCACATCGTTAAGATCGTGAAGTTCTGGCAAGTCTTCGGCAATAACCTGAAAGTTTTCCAGTTTTTACTCCGTTATCAATGCTTCTTTGGATGAAAAAACCTCACCCCTTCAACAGTATTTTTTGACTCTTAGCAACAAATGATGCATAAGGCTTTCTACCACCTTGACAAATCAATTCTTCTGTGTCACTTGCACCATCGCGAGATTCCAGCAACGATTCAAGTCTCCAGAGGAAATTATCGTTACCAAAAACTGGTAACAAACACTCCTCTGTATCCCAGATTGTCTTGTCGGGAAGAGACTAAATCAACACACTATAGAGAACACTTGAATGAGAGAAGATTACAATACTTATACCTTTATGGGTTTTTCCTGTTCCTGAAGATGCTTTGCGAGCTCTTGAGTGTTTCCGATGTCGTCTCGTTGGCACACAAAACACACAGCTTTGAAATTCTACAAGTATGGAAAAGTAAACAGATCAACATATCAGAACTGATACTATCCAATTTACAAACCTGTTTCCTTATATAGTTAATCAACTTCATGCGTTGGTACACATTTAGATGGTTCTCATCTATGAGCTTTACGAGATCGAACTCGTGCTTTTCCTAAAAACAATATAACTTGACTGAGAATTCAGAATTTAGCCGACAGTAAACGTGGTGATAAACTGTAAATCTAACATTTAAGGTCCCCTACGAAACTGTTAGCTCAACTGAAATGGAAAAAACGGAAAACCCGCGACCTTCATATGAGCTAGAAGACCTTCGGCAGTGTCATCACTCTCATGACAAAGAAGGCATACAACTCTTATTTCGTCAGAGTCCACGTTATCTTCATGCCATTCGCACCATGAGTTGCTGAAATTGCTGAGAATGCACTTAAAAAGATGTAAGGATGAAAGCTCTTAGGATGAACAATCTTTAAGAAAAGTATCATGTATTCGATTTCATCAAGTCTCGTTTGAGTTGACTGTAAGCACATCTGCGCTTTACAATTAGCCGACCCTGTAGGGATGGAGGGCTTACTGGGCCTTGGGTGCGCGATGGAACCCTCGACCACGTATGCTTCACAGGCCACCTCTAACCACTTCTCCACATGTGTCTAAGATAAAGAAAGTGCACTGTGATGAGGCTTGAATCGAGGAAAACAGGAAAAGAACTGGTAGAAAGAGATAAGATGTACTTATACAGTAACAACAACTCGGCTCTGCGGAATAGGGCATGCATTCGACTTCACTTAGCATCATAGGAGGTGACTAAACGCATATCTGTCCCTTTTAGCGATTTGTGGTGGCCTATCTATGTATCATGCCAGTGTTCCTATGCTATTGAACCGATCTGAATCCGTCCGCCAACTTCAGAAGGATAAAGACCTAATGCGCCAGGTGTGGGTTCGAATCGGAGCCTATGTGTTTAGCGCAGGGAGACCTAATCCCTGTGTTAAATGCTTCTATTGAACGTGCTCTTATAGTGAAACCAGCATACAACAGAACAACGCACTCTTCTTCTTCTTCATCTGAATCTACGAAAGTTGGCATAGTATCCTCAAAGTCTTCCGCTAGGACATCTAGCCAGCGTTTGCCCAGTTCGAGATAGTTGATGATGTAGAACTTGTCATAAAAATGATTTTTCGGGTTGACCTGGAATAGCAGTTCAAGCGTCTGAAAATGCACTACCAAGATAACTCTGTAAATGTTTGACAATAAGTCATAACTCGTCTTCAGACCTCTCTGTGATTTCTCTTGCGCATGTGATCCATGAGGGTGTTGCGATCGCCAAATACTTTTTCACAATAGATACACTCATTTCTCTATGATATGAAAATTAAAAACGAGAGCCAAATAACTAATGAATTTCTTTAATGCATCATCAAACCTGAAGCTTTTCCTTAAGGTGCTCGATGTATTCAGTAACGAAAACAAGGTTATCTGGTGAACCAAGATTTAGGTGATGGATCATATATAGATGATGAATGATCTTTGAACGATTTCCACGAGCTGTGTAGCGACAAAAAATACACTGCTGTTGAAAGCTGGTATCCTCACTATAAAAAAACCTTTATCCAAAATACTTTAGCACCTGAGTAGCACTCTGCCGACAAGTTACACCCATAGCTGGTGAGCGCAGTTCATGGGAAGGTGTTTCACTGCTAATTTCTCATTTTCAGCAAAAGAATAGTGGTGATGAAGCGAGTGTGATCACTGAGTAGTGCACAGATATCCCTGCTGCTTTAATGAGCTAAACTGGCTGGCGTCTGCAGTGTCTAGCATCATTTTCAACAACCAAGTTTCATGACACCTTTTAGACATTGTTTGGAAAGAGAATATATCAAAACTGTAGAAAAACATAGCAGTATTGCTAGCATAATTTGATATTAACACTATATGACTGCATAGTGGACGAGTGCTTTCTGTTCACTCAAACAGAGGTTTCTATTTCAAAACATGAACGAGTGTACAGAACAACACAGAGCATAAAGGATAAAGTACAAAGCTCTCGGCGTTGATCAATCCCTGAGGGCTGCGTCATAGATGTCTCCAATTTTTAACTTCGTTTGAAGTGAATGAATAAATATCTGGCCTTTACAGTGAATCGCGGTGGCCACCCAAGTGTCGAGTCAATGCTGCTTATCATCTCAGACAAGTCTGTGACCAGTCTGGTACGAACTTACCGACCCCGAGGGATGGATGGCTTAGTGGGCGATGAGCGCAAGAAAACCGTCGATACGTCATATGCGTTCGTTACACAGAGCATACAAAGGAAAAAGGAATGGCAGTAATTTCTTGCGACATCTATAAGTGTCACAATGAGAACAGCAAAACGTTTCGGGGCCTACAATTGAACTGACCGCATTACTTACAAGCTATGCGCGATTTGTCGTTTGTATAAAGTTTTTCTCCGTTTTGATAGGATTTTTAAGTTTCCTTTATTGCTTTCATGCTCAACTGTTTTCCATGCACCCTCTCAAATTTTTGTTTGTATAGGACTCTGACGTATAATAAAAAAGCGCTCGTTTATTACACAATCACACTGGCTTTGATGTCCGGACAATTGTAATAAGTGGCAGGAGCTATTAGGCTCTCATCTTTTAGAATTGATATTACTTAATTCTATAGAATGATCAAAAGTCAATACGATAATTGAAAATCAGAAAGCAATGAATAGTTCGCCAAAAATGATGCTGAACAAGCATGCGATAGCCACTAAATAACAACTCTCGCCAATAAGATACAAGTGTACATTCGGAGTTGTAACCTCTGTGCAATTATAGAACAGAGTTTGTTGTGTCGTTATCTGAGTATTACCCTTTTATATAACGACGTATACTACAATAAAATGTAGAAGAAAGCCTAGTGGAAAACCTGTATCTGCTGAAAAAACACGAAAAAAGCACGAAAAGCCCAAGTATCCAAAATGATACACAGATCCCCAGAGAATTAAACGTCGTCGCTAGAATGTTAGAGGAACACGCATCACTATGTACACAGACAAACGTACCGTTCACGTTGTTGGCAAGAGAGGGCTTCCTCAAGACGACGCATAGCTAAACGTTGCCGCACAGAATAGTCTTCGGGCAGTGTCTCCGACATATTATAGTAATAATCTGTCTCACCTATAATAGCAATGCCTAACATATCCTAACGGATACACAATAAGCCGCAGTTGAACACCGAACAATACCAAAAAATTTGTCTCCTTCCTTCGGTTCAACGCGTTGGAATATCTTATCCACACTTTCCTTGGCAAAACGCTGACGCCAATGCTCAATGTACCTGAATGCCAGCGATTTCCTCTTCACTCAAAGAAAGTATACTCCTTCAAACATTGTATATTAAAGATTCAATGAACAAAAGCAGATACACCTAGTTAAAACTGTCACACCCACATATTTCCACATAGTACGGCAAAATTACCTCTTAGGATCCACAATAAGACCCATCTCCGATACTACGATTTTGTGCTCTTTTAGAAGATGCCTGAAAAGCCATAAGAAATACAAGAATGCATAAACTATTGTATTAGTCTACATGGAGGAACTGATGCAAAACTTACTCCTCGAACTGGTCCATTTGATCGGGCAGATCAAAAAACTGCAAGCAACTCAAACACATTGTCGGTCCACCCCATTTTGGAGAGTAACCAACAACTGGCACAGTACCCGATAAGGTCCTTAAACAGTTACATTGCATCATGGACAAAGTCAGAGAAATAAGGACTCCTAAGTATAGATTGCTCACGACATTATAAAACAAATCCCCAATAATACTCCACCTAATCCTCCCACGTGGTATAACAAGATTCGGCTTCTGCGGCTGCTTCGTGCGGTGTAAATCGTCGTCAGAATCGCTGAACGGTTCATCGAGCTCATCTTGAAAAAAAAAAAGCATTAGGGCAGAAATATGAACTGTGAAGAAAGAAGGAAACAAAAAAACAATTCAAAGGGACATACATTCATCACTATACTCAAAACCATCGCCGTTACTCAATACTGAATTTGTACGGGTGGAATCTCTTTCTCGACGCTTACCATTTGCTAAAAATGATGGGAAATTTCAATCCACTGCAGAACACTAAAAAAACAAGTGTTTTCTTTACATGGTGCGAAATCAATTATTTTCAAAAAAAAAAAGCGAATAAAGAGACTGTTCGCTCATGAAAAAACGATTTCAAAAGAGTATTTGTCTCCGTGAATCAAATGTTCGAAAGAGAATTCCGAACA
This sequence comes from Parelaphostrongylus tenuis, assembly GCA_019055375.1. Lineage (NCBI taxonomy): Eukaryota > Metazoa > Nematoda > Chromadorea > Rhabditida > Metastrongylidae > Parelaphostrongylus > Parelaphostrongylus tenuis. The sequence continues at coordinate 18,338 of JAHQIW010000064.1, read as the reverse complement.
TATTTGAAGATTTCAATAAATGGAAGATGCTCTCAGCAATTACAAACTTCAAGACAGAAAACAAAAACCGTACGACATCTATAAATGGAACGAACACAATAAAAGTTTGATAAAATGTTAGAAACTTTATATATACAAAAACACACAACTATAAAACGCTTATAGACCAAGAAATCCGACTTGAACAACCAACTTTCTATGCCTCAGCATAAAAGTCAACATACATATATATATGTACATATATATACAATTACATGCTTATTATACATATGTGTACACATATACATACGGATGTACATGTGTACTATACATATATGAATAAATAACTAAACAAATAAACATATGTAAGCAAATCACGGAGACATCTTCTTGAGCCAACGCGAGGTTGGCTATATAGAAGTAGCAGTAGCAGAAATAGTAGATTTATCAGCTGCCGTTTGCGGACCTCCCAGATAGTTTACCATCTTATCGTAAATGGGTGACGTTGCTGTTCCTGGCTATCGAACTGCGAAGTATAGCGGTGTTGGGGAAGGGGATGAATCTTACATCCAGCAAGGCCATCTAAGTTGAGAAGGAGTCCGACCCTTCTACTTGAAGACCTTAGCTAAGCATAAACCGTACCAGAATTTATACTGCCGTCTTGGTAGCTCCAGTCACAAGGTGGTAATCTCTCTCTCTAATCCACAATAGCCGACGACTGCTCTGATATGGGTGACAAGATGAGGAAGTCCCGCCAATCTTACCTCGGGACTCCACAGCAAAGCAGCTAAACCACCACGTTTTGATGTGCTGGGGTCTGCACAATTTGTAGACGGATCTTCCAACTGTCTAAGTAGACATTTCGGCTATTATGACTTCTTCAAAAACCTGTACGTACATTGAATTGAACTCCTCAAGTTAGACAATTTGTATTAATGTTTCTGCTTGAAAAGTTACAAATAATCTAAACGACATACATACAAATTCTGAAAAAGACATAGTAGCTACAGCGTCAGCAATCGAATTACTATAAAAAGCTCAAAGCTCTCGGCGTTGATCAATCCCTAAGGTATGTGCCATGCATTGTCTTCAATTTTTTTATCTTCGTTTGACGTAACTGAATGCATATCTGGCCTTTACAGTGAGTCGCAGTGGCCCTCCACAGTATCGAGTCAGTGCTGCTTATCATCTCAGACAAGTTTGAGACCACTCTGGTATCAATTTACCAACCCCGGGGGGATGGATGGCTTAGCGGGCGATGAGCGCGAGATCGAACCATCGATCCTGAGTGCGACGCAGAGCACCTCTACTGCGCCACATGCGCTCCGAATACTATAAGTGCCACTGTTACCATCCCAGCATCGGCTAAGCAAAATAGATCTTCAAGATTTACGTACATGAAATCCGACCATTCAATCTGTGCTTTTACAAACACTTCACATTTTGAAAAAAAAACCTTTTATGACCTCGTTCCACCTGTTTGAGACAACGCTCAAATTTTCATATGCTTGGAACCCATTTTTGAGCCATGCATGTGGTCTATCATGGGCACTAGTACACTGCAATACACGTGTTTAGGCCTCGCTACTACATCAATTGCACGAAACACATGAAACCAAAAGTATGATATTTCAGGATTACTGTCTCAAAAGCAATCGAGTGTACATGCCCGTTCGCCTGCTTTTATCATCAAACGGCGGATGTAAAACGTTCGTCATCGACTCCCCTATACAAGTGGTAGATCCTTGAGAACCTGATTAAACGAAAAGAAGAGGCTGCAAGGCCGAAACACGTGTATTGCACTATATGAACGTCCATAACAGAGCACATGCATGGCTCAAGAGTAACTCTTATGATACTTGATATAACAATGTAAAACCATTAAAGAAAATATATTAACAATGAAGAGGAGCCATCAATAATCTGTACGAAACCTTTTTTTTGTGAAAAAAATTTCTCTAAAAGTGAATTGACTCCATTGTGAAACTATGCGACAACGTGAAGATGTGTGTTAATATTAGAGACAAGTAGCGATCACAAGGAATAGGTAGAAATAGAAGTGATATCAACTAAGAAAAGAGTGCATTCACTGCACCATCTAGGTTAACCCTTTCGGTACCGGGTGTACTCTCTTGAGTACATGACTGCTAAGCCGCGTCTCAACTTACTAGGGCATAGTGTAGTGGATGCGTGCCCAGCAAAAATCTAGTAGCTATATGTGAAGTTATTTGATTACTCTTATGACATATACTGCGCGTTCGATAACGCCAGCTGGCGTTATCGAACGCGCAGTCAAAAGGTCGATGCTAGGAGCATCCCGTATCTCGCAAATGAGAGAAAGGATCCGAAGTTCCGACCTACGTCAACGATCGAAAATCAGACACGCCGTTCTACACGCCAGGATATCGAAAATAAGGTGGGCCGGACACGTGATGCGCTTCAACGACAACCGATGGGCGAGAGCCGTTACCGACTGGATTCCTCGGGACGTCAAGCGCTCTAAAGGAAGACCACTGACCCGTTGGTCCGATTTCTCCACGAAAGCGATGGAAGAAAGATATGATGCTCAGCGAATCCCTAGAGCGAGGAGGAACCACTGGGCTACTCTTGCACGCGATAGGGAAAAATGGAAGAGTTGCTGATACCCGCTCGAGTCACTCGATGATCAACGGGACGACAGGTGATACAGGTTATGACATATACTAACAGCTTCAATAATTTACAAAGAATTGATATTTATTGGCAACATACAATTAATAAAAACTTCAATATATACAAACAATTAGGAGAAAGGGATCAACAATGTATAACTGCATTATGAATGTATATTGTTTCTACGATCAAAGCGTTATTGGAGGCAAAGTCTAAATTCCAGAAGGAAGCTAAAAACACTGTCATGAAAGAGCGCCTCACAGCCGGTCGACCGCGCCGCTTGCTAGGAAAAAGACCAACGTTGTACCGAAAGAGTTAATGAGAGCAAAACACTAGTGAGCGCTACAGAAGGATAATAAAATCAAAGCCACATCTTTAGACAGATATTCGAAGAAGATCCTGAGCTTATTATAAGGTGTTGGTAACGGAACTCACCAATTTGTACTTCTTGTCCTCTTGTGATAATCGACGCCATATCTCTCCTTATGCCAATTATTTCCACTTTCTCCATCTATTTTGGCACCCTGACTCAGGCTCTTCTTCTCCGACCAGTCCTTGTAGCGTACGCGATCTTAAAAGCTTTGGCTAAAGAAAAGCATTTCGCAAAAATACCCAGGAAATAGTAAGTAATGAGACTCACTTATGTTTTCATGGTTTGATGAGAGGAAATTGACAAATAGATCCTTTCATTATTATTTGAGCCAACATGGAAAGTGGTCTGGTAACGGCTCAAGTACAGCCCGATACACGCGTTTCGTCCTTACAGACTCGTCAGTTGGGCGTAAGCCGTTGTGTTTCGATCTTTTAATTGATCAGTTCTCTCGAGAGCCTACTCTCTCTACAGAGAGGTATCGAAGACGAACGTTTTACACTCTATCTCAGGTGAAATTTTTACCTAACACAGAGTGTTGTTCACTCGACTGTCCTTTAGCTGGTATTTTTGTTATATAATACCTTTATTTAGAGTGTTTTATCAAGACCATGCTCAAGTTTCAAAAACTCCTCTCATTTTGTTTGAGCCAACATGCCCTGTGGTCTGGTAAGGGCTCTTGTACAGCGCCGATACACATGTTTCGCCCTTATAGACTCATCAGTCGGGCAAAACCCGTCGTCTTTCGATCTTTTTATTAGTCAGTTCTCTCGGGAGCCCTACTCTCCATACAGAGAGGTATCGAAGACGAACACTTTACACTCTATGTCAAGTGAAATTTTGACCTAACACAGAGAGTTGTGCACTCTATACAACTTCCTGTGCAACTCACGAATAATCAAATTACTTCGTTCTTTCAATGAATCAAAAAGATACGCTCACTTACCTTTGTGGCATGATTGACTATTGGTTCTGCTTCCACTACGCGATGAATTCACGCCATCTCCCTCACCCTTAGTATTCGAGCGGCGACGCTGGCGATTATTGTTCTGGAATGTGGTCATCTTCAACCCTTGTAGCCCCAACGAGCTTACAGGTCACCCCTACGGTGAATGAGTTTCTTAAGCTTTTTCTGAAGCCTATCGCAACAAACCTCACAGATACATCGCCTCAATCAGCCCTCATATCTGGAAGCTCTATCTAGGCCGACGTAGATCGCAGAGTGCGATCGCTACGGTTTTTCAGAGATCACTAATGCAAGGAACGGCTCTATATAGCTTTCAAGACACTCACTCACCTTATGACGTGGAGCTGTAGCAAGTGGTTGTTCATGCGTGTTCTCCGCAGCCTGCGCAAGAGCTGGAGAATCGCATTCCTTTATAGATGTTGACATTCAACAGATTGATATGGAGGAGCCAAATTCAAGGTGTCAGCAATTCCAAAAGGAATTGCAGAGCCTGGAAATTATCTTCAGTAGAAGGGAATCTCTAACAGCGTCGAAGCGAGGAATACTAAGTGAAAAAAACAATCGAAATTCACAAAAGTGAAGAGAAAACCCCAAATAATTGTGAAACAACAACGGTGACTCAAAAAAAAGGGCAACACAACGTAAATTGTGGCTTTACACAGTGTGAAACTCGGTCACAAGATGCACTCCAAAACTATTTTCAAAAAGATATACTAGAAGCGAAAAGATTAAGCCACCTTTTTTGACCCTCTGGAGAACGCGTGTGTTCTTCCAAATACACGCTTTATAGAGGCCTTTTCGCTGCACAAGAAATTTTTATTAGGCGTTCAGTACTCATTCGATAGCTTAGATCTAAGAAATTCGCAAACTGTTTGGCCTTTGGGAAGGGTTCTATAGAACGTCGTAAGGAAAAAAAAAAGATTACGTTTAACATTTGAATTTATAAGCAACGAAAATATGGGAGGGTATCTAGAATATCATTATCAAAATCCAGGATTTTCTTTTTCTCAGATCAAGAAAAAGACCCTAAATTGATAACGAAAATCCGCGTGCTCAGCGATCATTAGTGGCCCTAAAACGGTTGATATGAATGGGAAGGAAAGCTGTTGATAGGAGAGCTGATAAGAGAAATTGTCTAAGAAGTTCGAAAGGAATTAATCAAATGTGAATGACAACGACAATGCCCTTCTGAATGACATAATCCTAAAACACACTTTCCCAACAACCACTAATATGCTACCTAAGGAGATTATAAGACTGAAAAGTAAATATGCTCTTCAAAACCTTCTCCTTATTTCAAGATTTGATATGCTTCAAGTGCTTATTCGCAGTGTTAGGATGCTCCAGATGCAGCTAAGGGAATCAAGTGGTGAGCGAGAACTCAATCTCAGACGGGACTCGAACGCGAGTTTCACCCAAAGCGGCAGCTCGGGCTACCACTACACCACCGAGGCCATCGATCTGCCACTACTCTTTCCACGATAAATTTTTGATAGCCATCAACCATTAACCCTTAACAGTTTGGTTGGGTAAGCACTAATCGCTTTATAAGACCAGTTAAGCTGACAGTCTGTTTGCATAATCCCCAAGATTTTTCATCACTTGTTGTGGTGGACCTGATGGTCTGATGGTTGCATAACAGTGAATGAAGAAAAGTGAACAGGAGGAAACTGACTGCGTAACTTTCACGTCACGTAATGGATTTCATGTCTACGTGCCGAGATTCCTTAGTGGCTCATTATTCAATCGGAATAAAATCTATAAAACCAAATTTCTTTTCTTCTTTCAATTAATTATTTAATCTGGTTAAAACAGATAAATTCTGGAAAAAAAGCCCTACAGGTTCCTTTTTAACTATGTAGATCTCGTTCTATGCCAATTCCAACTGTTTCGGCCATGAAAAATGGTGTCGCTTGCCGAAATTATGCGCTATTTATTAAATTCCCGAGCGAAAAAAATAGAAGTGAATTGAGCTTTAACGAATGCCTGTCAGTGTGTCGAGATGTGTTCGAACGTTTACACGGATATCACCTCTCAAACAAATGAATGATTGTTTCCTCAGCTGATTGATCGACCGAGAACTAACATTCGCAGAATCCCGTCGACATTTCCCGATGAGGACGATGATATACGACGCTTATATTAGGTGATTCCATAAGTTTTGGCAATGGAGCAATGGATGTCAGATTTATTATGCAGAACCAATGAAAACTGCGCAACTTTGGCATCGCTCAATTGAGCAATTTCTTGCGAACATTTTGATATAGAACATGCCCATACTTGCTTTAAGATGAAGCTGTCGTGGAAACAAATTCGCTTGGAATTCGTGGAATTAAAAGAGCTTCCTGTGGACGACCCAAGCGAGACTGATTCTCCAAACTGTTCTCTCCAGCTTTAAACTTCGCTAACCACTTTCTAGCCGCCATTTCTGCAACCGTATCATCGCCCTAAGCTCCATTAATCTTGCGCTCCGCTTCACTAGCATTTTCCCCTACGCGCCATTCGTGAAGGAGTAACAAGGAATTTGTTCCCACAACAGCTCCATCTTGAAGCAAGTCTCGGCAAGTTGTGTACCAAAATGTTCGAAAGAAAATGAGCAGTTGAATGATACCAAAACCATATAATTTTAGCAACTACTGGCTATTGAATTTGGTGTTTATTGCTCTTGGCCAAAACTTATGGAACGACCTATCAGTATAGTGACGAAGTGGAAACAGTAGAACTTCCATACAGGCCTTATTTATCAACTGCTCACTGGGAAACAAACTAGATCAATAGAAAATCTTCACTTAACCGCTTTTCAAGCAATGTTGTGGTGCTATAACTATATATCTATATTGTTAAGTGGGCTTTTTTGAAAAGGCGCATCGGTCTCGGCAATGTGGTGATTAGCATGCGCTCCGTCCAATTAGGGAAAAAAGTGAGACGTGAGTTTCCAGTCCCAGCTAAACTTCAAAGCTCTACATAACCCTGGGCGTAACTCAATCTATCTTCACAGGTATGGAAAACCTGGTCAGAAGAATGAATAAATAGAAGTCAGCAGTGCAGAGCACCGAAATGATACGAAATACACCATAGAGAGAGCTCCGAAGTGCCGCTATCACCCAGTTACAAGCCGAAACTGAATAATTTTCCAAATTCCGGGTGACAAAAAGAGAGATATTGATTGGGGTGGAACTTCAGTATGCCTGGCAATTATTTTTTGAGCCATGTGGTCTTAGACAGACATTATACGGCCCGATACACGGTTTCGGCCTTGACAGCCTCGCCAGTTGGGCAGTGCCCTTCTCTCTAGCCAATCCTCTCGAGGGGAGGGGAGGCTCATCCCCTACTTAGAGTAGGCGCAGACGTACTATTTACACTTTGCATCAGATGAAGATACCACTGAATGGGTAGTGTTGTACACTCGATTGCTCTAGGCTGGGTATCGTCAAATAGTCGAAATGGCCGGAATGAAGGCCAAAACACTTGTATTGGGCTGTATAAATTTGCCTATAACAGACCGCTCACTGTATGGCTCAAAAAACACCTATCAGGCATACTGAAATTTGATCGAGGTCTAAGAAAAACCCTCGAGACGAAGAAAACTGGAGCTATTCGGTCTGGGATAGCCAGAAGGTTATTCCAGCAGATTAGATAACGTCCTCAGTACCAGCTAAGAGATCTAAAAAATGCTCAAACCGTTAATGCCCGAGAATTTCGCGGATGAGAACGGAGTTCCACATAACTGGCGGTGGGCATTTCGCGAAGGGAAATCGAGTTGCCACGTACAGTAAGTGAGAGGACGCGTAGCAGAGTAGTTAGTGAGGCAGTGCATCGACGAGGAAAGTGAGGTGATAAGCGACACGCTGGTTCAATCCCCTCTCCAGATAGTCCCTTGTAATCAATCAACTAAACGCCTAGGAAGGCCTCAGTTCAGCAACTTTCTGGATTGCTAGGGGAATCGTCTTCACCAGGATTCTATGACATTCATAAAGAAGACGAAACTTGGAAATTGAGTGGTGACGCAAATGTGCGTCGGTGGTGTAGTGGTAGTAGTACGCGTTCCCGGTATGGATGAAACGCGGGTTCGATTCCCGCCTGAGGCCGTGTTTTTGTTCACCACTTAATTATCCTAGGTATATACGAAGACGAGACTCTCAAGCAACACGTCAGACGCTCGAAGCCTTTGTGGAGGGCAGCAGATTGCCCTGGGTTTTTTCCCTCTTTTTTCAACATCTTTATGGAGGGCAACACATAGTTCTGGGTTTATAAGAGAATGAAGATTAAGAGGAAGAAAAGAAATAAAGAGGAAGGAAAGAGAAAGGAAGAGGAGGAAGAGAAAAGGGTTAAAGAAGAGATGAACTTGCGAGAGGAAGCCACCCCCAGCCAGGACCTGGACACGGCGACGTCAAAGTGGCACGTGAAGCTCGACGGGCGCGACGAAGCCGAAAGCGTGTCAGCACCGCATTCGCGTCAACTCGCCGCGCCTGCATCGGTGATGTGGCCGGAGTGTCAATAATAGAAGTCTGCACTCTCGTGGGGAGGCCGGTTTGGGGGAGGGGGGGGGGGGGGGGTTCCACAGCGAATGTCTCTGGGACTCAGGATGATCGAGAGGAGGTACATGACATGTCTCGTTCCCCAGCGGGAGTGGTGGTGGTGGCCGCTGTCGTGTAGTGGTATCACGGGCCCGTCGGTAAGGGTTGGAGGCGGGTTCAACTCCAGACCGGGGGTCGACTGCTTTGCATATCACTCACCAACCTGGATTTGCATTGACTACATCGTAGCACTGTCAAATAGCTGTAAGAATAAGGAATACAATTATACACAATACTGCTAGCACCAAGAATTGTTCCACAGGTTGCTAGCAGAAAGCGTGATCCGGCGGTGTAGTGGTAGCACGCCCTCCCGTAAAGAGTGAATCCCTGGTTCGACACCCGCCTGGGGTCTATAACAATACCTGATAATTGTAACTTTGATTATTGAATATCGTCAAATATTATAGATAATTGAAAAAGGTTAGGCAATGAGTCATAGCGATGGTTAGCAACTTGGGCCGACGGATGGACAGTTTCTTGGCTTCCAGCTGGCGTTCCGAAGGTTTTCAGACAGAGGGCAGACGAAAAACTCTCGGGTTACTGTCAAAGGTCACACCTCTGATGGCGCTTCATTAGCCTCAAATTGCTTCGTAGTGCTAGCCAGCTTCCAAACCCATAGTTTGTCTTCTTATAAAATCCTAGCCGTTCCCTGGCCTCAGTGGGCCCTCTTATCCGTCTGAGAGTAAGAATAATCTCTAAAACAGCCCCATAAAACACTTACGCATCTCAGTGCGTTGTCAATCCTCTTAGAGTTGTCCTCTTGTTTGCTGAAGCACCCCTCCAATCATCTTATCTCATCTCCAGAATGTCGTTCGTCTATATACTCTCCATACACAAGTCAGTAATCTGTTCTCATGCTCGTGGCTTCTAGTTCGATCTTCATCATGGTCTACAGGTTATTCCACGCTCATGGTAATTATGAAGCTCCTCTGCTCGGAGTCTCCCGACACCTTTATCAGTTACGTGCCCGCAAGTTGCTTATTATATCTTATGCATGTAATCTTGAAAGGCCGCTCCTCATAGCGCTTCATCTGTAGATTAGGGAACTAGATCCTCATCACGCTCTTTATCTTCAATCGAGGCCTATCCCCCCGTGCTTATGTGGGAGTATCCTTCTAATACTTTACAAGAAGGCATATCACTCAGCTATCTTGTAGGCACCTTTGTTAATATCGTTAGTTGTTGTCGTGATGTTGCAATATTGTTTGTGAAAATTCGATTGCCCAAGTTTGAGGCTATTTGATTTACGGCAAAGAGCTAAAGTCCCGCATGACAAAAGTTACAAGGAGAGGATCCTCCAAGTCAGTACAATGTCAAATTTTTTGCCTAACACTTGACATCCTTAAATAATCCGTGGGCCGGTAACTCTGACGTTCCGACGGTTTCGCCATTTTCAGAGCCCATTTTCTTTCAAGGTTCTCGTTCAGAGATTGAGCTCAGAACTATCCCCTCGACTGACATCTTAGATCTTATATTTTCAAATCAATTGGCTGTTTCACCTGTCGTCCCGTTAATCGCTGAGTAACTCGAGCGAGCACCAGCAAGGTTTGCGATTTTCCCCTATCGCGTGCCTGGAGTCCTCCTTGCTCCAAGGATTTGTTGAGAATCATATCTTTCTTCGAGGCTTCTCGTGAAGAAATTGAACAGTTGGGTCGGTGGTCTTTCTGTAGAGCGCTTAACATCTCGAGATATCCAGTTGGTAACGGCTCTCGTCCAGAGATTCTCGTCAAAAGTGAAAAAATTCTTTAAATTAATGCTGAGGCTTGATTTAGATCAAAGGCAAAGTCAAAAGGAAGTTGATCTTTTGACCTTTTTCTCCGGTAAGCCGATAAGCTCTTCACCGAATTTCTGGTATTATCGCATATGGTGAGGTATTTGGACGAGAAACGTGGCACTTGTTTTCGTTGATCAGCCAATGATATTCAAATATATGTAAAACTCATTTTGTTATGTTTCCTGTCTGGAAAGGACGCGCATAGTCTAGTGGTTAGAGGTGCTCTGCGGATTAGCGAATACGCAGTTCGACCTCGCTCCATTGACTCACACCAAGGCTTTTATCGCTCCAGAGCAGGCGAGTCGGTGATGGATTTGTTTGCGAGGAGAGCTGCTCCGACTTGTTTCAACAATAAGCCATTGCTAATCACTGTCCAAGCTAGATATTCATTCAGTCACTTCTACGATATATGATGAGGTCTAATCTATGACGTATCCCTCATGGAATGGTTTCATCTGTTGTTCGTTTATCGCTTGTATTTACTTTTTGGCAGAAAGTCATCAAATCACACTCAACCTCCTTGGATCTGAAGAATCGTTAGTATGTCAACACGACAGCCATGTGAGCAGCTAACGAGAAGCTGTGCATCGGCGAATTTAGATGAGAAAATTCTGATGGAGGTGGGAGTAATCCTACAAAACTTACTTACAGAGTCTTTCTCTTTGCGGAACTAATGATAACGAAGTTTGCTGGAAAGTATTAATAAGGTCCACGGCAATCTTCTTGGAAGTGATAGCTGTCGCATTATTCTGTCAGTTATATTACAAGAACCGTTAAAGGTTCAGATCATCTTTGCTTTGGTCGACATCCAGATAATGATATAATCTTTGCTTCCACATTTTTGAAATCGACACACCGTCCAGTCGCTGAGTTGTCGCACAACGCATTGTCCCATTAGAATGAGTCCGGTTACTAAAAAATCCCGATGTCAGTTGTTTCTCATACATTCACGTGACTCACTACCCTGCAGAAAATGCGTTGTGCTCTGCCAATGGATTATTTCTACAGTCTACAGTTAAAAAAGGATGGTGCCTGCCAAGTCAAAGACAAATATATTCATATATGGCCGCTATCGGTCGTCTACTATCTTTTTACACGTTTTTTTTTTCGCTCGATGTGAGTCACATAACACTGAACAAAGAAACAAACCATTTCAGTCATTGTTGCGAAAGTGTTTTGGTACGATTGATCATATCTACATAACTGCGAGAACATGAAGTATCGCGGGAGCACAGTTGTACTGCATTTCACTCAAACAAACCATGAGATAAAATTTGTTTCTGCCGAGAAGATGAAAGCTCTGGAATCGAGAGAACTGGAGGGCTTTAACATCACAAGATTGTCTTCATAAAACTGATTTGCCCAACAGTCGAGGAAGTCATGTGAGAAATGCAATATGATAAAGTGTGACAGAGAAAATCTACAGGTGAAAGACTGGCGATCTTCTCAGTGCTTATAACGTCGTTTTTAGAGCACGAGAAATTATTTATTACTATTCTATTTCACACGACCACCATCACCTTTGCTGTGCAGATCTCGGTACTTCTTCCATGTGATTCGTTTCATCGTATTCATTGTCGCATTAGTCTTTCAACATTTCGGGTGTTCTTTCGATTGCCACTTGAGGAATTCGTCTTCCGCATAAATGCCGTGGAATTGATCAAGTAGAACTCCTTGTAATCTTTAACATTGTCTAATTGAGACGTCCTCATCTGTTAACACGTGAGTACTGGGAAAGAGGTCAATCCAGCACTATGCCTGGGATAACGTTGTGTTCACAAGCATCCTACCACTCGGCACAGCAGCTGCGCCGCGTATATCCTCCAGGATATCACAGCCCCCAGGCCTCTAATTCTGCATGTGAAAAACGCCCACCCCGATGGATATCATATGGGGACCGTGGGGGAAACTCGCCAGATGCCAGAATCCAGGTTCTTTATCATCACTCGTGGAGATGCTGTTAGCGGAGTGTGCATCAAAATACGCTATTCCATTAGAACTACAGAAACGTCCACTGAGTGGCACATGCCAGAGCCACAGTACGATCTGCACGCCGTGTAAGATTTTCATTTTCTATCAATGATTAGACGCACTCCGTTGTTGACCCAGAAACGTGTGCTCTATGACTTGAACGACCGCGATGTACACGAGAACACACCGTGGAAGTGTTTTCCAGGATTGTGTTACATACGGACCCAGTGTGTGTGTACTCTCTACAAACCATAGTGATCTTTAAAACCGTTCTTTTCGCGTGTTTTCTACGGCCACAGCTCACATTTCGATCCGTCAGATAACTACTGTATGTGAGCGACCGGAGCACCGTCGTGTGGCCTGTTAATATGGACTGACTTACTCTGATATGATAGGTATGAGATCTCTGATGATACAAAACCAAGAACCGATGCTGAGGTACAATACTGCGTGTTCGGTAGTCATCTCACCTGATAGATAGATGCGATCACCACATGTTCGTCGTCGCAACTCTAGCGTGGGGCGATTGGCGCACCCACAGAGCGGATTGGCCAGAGACGACAGGGTACCGCCGGACTGACGACCACTGTCAAGGCTTCAGACCCAGCGTGTATCGTCTCTATAGCAGGCTGCCATTTTACGTTCTATGTCCACGGGACTCGCGCAACATCACGTCAAATATCGCGTCCATCTTTTCACGAAAACCAACGGGTTTCTGCATTAGGGTTACACATAGCCACTTACACGCGTTTTGAGCCTGGGCAGTCGTAGTTTGGCCCTGAGATGTGTAGCACAGTGCCTCACCAAACGGGCATCACCCCTCGCGCTCGCGCGAGTCGCAGGGGCTGCTGGTGCGGTGTATCCAGGGAATGAGCGCGCCATGCTGTTGTGTACTGTCTTCGCCAATTCGCATACCCAACGCATATGCTCTGTTCAGTGCTCCACACAGTCGGGGCTGGGTATCCCGAGTAGCGTTGCCATCGTCGTGTAGTGTATGAAGCCGGGCGTTAGCTTGAGCGGTTAGAGGCGACTCGTACCCCCCCTCTTATGGCTTCCCAGCCACGGGTGCCTTTGATTGAAGCGTTGACCGACTTGCCTCGTTGAAATTAGTAGTTGTTTGACTCTTTGGCCGTCGGCGCTGCAGAAGCGTGTGTGTAGCTCATCAAGAATCAGCTGCGTCTGTGGGATAACCCCCTGGTCGCCGCACGGTAAACCGCCCCGTGCTCATAATGGGCGAGTATGTTGTATCTGAATCTTCGCTACTAGAGGACTTGTCATGCGGGTTAATAAGACAGACGCACATATCAGGCTGGCTGAGTATGGACGCAGGGCCGCCATCCACCCTATGTTGTCACGTGACGCGGAGAACAAATTCTCCATGTGATACAGCCCTTAGCCACATACGAAAACAGAGACTGGGCGACGACTGTTAGCCATTAAGCGTTACACAAGTTGGCCTGCCACCATCGATTAATTTGGCGCCAATTAACCCCCCGCACTTCTGGTGTGGTTTGTTGAGACTGGCATCCGACCCCCCAATATCGCGTGTGTGACCATGTGTAGACGCACACACCAGTTACATGCCGGCACTAAGCCTGTGACGAAAATGCCTAGTCGCCCTGTGTATTCGCTAGTTTTGGTTTCTTGTTATATAGATTAAAAGCGACGAACAACGAGAGACAAGGAGACTTACACAATCTTTTAAGACATCGCTAATGGTTTCAACGCAACAAACTGAATGCAGAAACACCTTTGTTGAACGTCACATTGGGACCCAGTCGTCCTTTCTACGACCAAAACCATCTGCAGTGAGTTACAGTTCTCAAAAGCCCCACAATTAACGATAAACGACGAGTCTCCCAGGTAAGAGTACCATAACTTAAGGAATCACATCATTGTAAATTGAATGTTTTGACTAATCTATGTCATTGGTGCTTCAAAATTTGAGCGGATTCAACCATCATTTCCTTCTGGAATGTTCATTACTCAGATAGAAAGAGAGAAAGCCACCATGCTCAATATCCAAGTTCAAGACTATCATGAACCGGGATTTATTCAAAAATTCAGTTATACCTTGAAGAGATACTGGCGTTGATAACACCGATGAAAAATACCACCGACTTGTTGAACGCCTCACGTTACCAATATGAAAGTGCTAATATAAAAAGTGAGAGCTCAAAAGTCAGTAAGAGAAGTTTAACTTCAAGAACTTGAGCTTATGCCAGCGTAACACGCACAACTACCCGCTTTTGTGTGATTTTCAAACGCTACAGAAAGCGATGAAAGAAGTTCTTGGAGAGCGAAGGGCAGCGATATGGCCGAGGTTGCAGAGGCTTCAAAGATCATTCGCAAAGCCCAGCAAGCTTCGCCTACAACAAGACCAGGATGGTTGCACTCCGACGCGCAGACGGAACAGTTACCAGGTACGGAAAGGCAATGGTGATAATCATCCACGAGTTCTATTTAGTTCAAAATCTCACAGTCTCGTCGGTGTAAACGTCTGGTCCAGACAAGATAAAACATCTGAAGAACCACTTTCCAGTCCTTGTAAGCATACTGGCTCGGTCGTTTACCTGTTCCAGTCAATGAGAAATCACTAGGACTGCGTTAATGTTCAAGGAAGAGATTATTCGCAACATCGGCAATTATCGCCCGCTGCTTGCTGCCTATCGTTTATGAATACTTCACTCGAGTTGTCCCTAAACAGCAATATACTCGAAATCTTTGGTGTTTTACTGCCTTTTCGCAGTGTTATAATGTTTCATAAATACCTAAGAGAATTGAGTGGTGAGCAAAAATACGACATCAGACTGGAGTCGAACCCGCGTTCCATCCATACCACGGAAGTTTCATCATACTTTTGCTCAACACTCAATTTTTTCTGAGTATTCACTAAACAAAAATGGCAAACGACTGGACGAAAGGCAGCCATGCGAGCAAGCAAGGTATCGACAATTTTAATACTGAAGACCACATCTACACGATCACAGGACTTTTTAAAGTTTCGTGAGAGTACAAGTGACCTCCTTTGTTTCATCTCATCAATTCGAGGAAGGCCTTTGATTCAGGTGAAACAGAAGCAATCATACGAGCTCTAGACACGCAAGGCATTTCTACTCAGTACATAACGATTCCCCGTGAGGTAAATAAATTTTCACGACCGAAATTTCATCATTCCATAACTACGTTACTATAAACATGAGAAAGGAGTATTCCATCTTGCCGAAATTATTTATTGCCACCCTTCAAAACGTCATGCGAATAGTAGAATAAGGCAACATAGAGGCGAAAATCGACGATCAGTGCTGCACAATTTTCGATTCGCTGATGACATCGTTCTTATGACACCAAGCATCAGCCAGGCGGAACGAATGTTAACCGATTTCGATAACGCGTGTGGAAAGACTCTTTTATTACTAAATCTTGCCTAAGCAATATTATGAAGAAGAATTTTGTTTTGTATGCCCCTCCTCGATCAGCAGTATGAATATTACAAAACGCTTCAGCTATACCTGACCATTTTTTAATTTATTTTATTTAATCCGTCATCACAATGTTTTTTTTTCCACTGTGCGGATCCCACTTAATCTAGCATTCAATTCGTTCTTCGTCTCTTCTTGATTGGCGTAGAATACTGGTTGAGCGAGCCCCCTTGCCAATCTCGAGGATATCCCAGCTGTAGCGTTCCATAGGGGGCTGTTGATGACTGGCGGAGAGAGTTGGGAGGGAGGGGTGTACCTCGGCTCCACGCGCGCCGTGACGAGCATCACAACCACTCGGCCACGACGCCCTCAACTATATCTATGTAGGTCAAAAAGTCAGCATGACGAACCGCTCACCTTCATAGCTAGAGAGAGAAAGCGAACGACTTGTGGTGTTCACAAGAGCAGCGACGGTGCAACGAAGTGGACTAAGAAAGCGAAACTTCATGACTATCTTTTGTCTCGAAGATTCTTTATGCTTCAATGTACGCGTCGAAAATTTGGTCGCCACGCGTGCAGAATGGAAAATCATTGGTCTTACCTAATGCGGAGTTGAAAGGTCGATGTCTTGTATCTCATAAGTAAGACGAAAAATCCAGAATTCTGACTTATGTTAAAACTGAAATGTTGAAGACGCCATTCCAGACGCCAGGCTGTCAAAGATAAGGTGAGCTAGACACGTAATTCTTGTTAACGATAAACGATGGAGAATGTGCGCTCGTAAGAGGATTCAATGAGATGTCACACTATTAGGGGAAGATCATTGCTCAGGCGGTCAGAATTCTTCACGAAACTCACGGAAGTCGTAAGAGGAGAACATGCTCAAGAAGTCCCGCACTCAGTGACTTCTCTTCGTGAACGAGAAGAAGAGATAGAAGGTTTACTGGAATACTACTCGAGTCACGCGGACTATCATCGGGACCATAGATGGCACAGGTGATCAATTACGTCACAAAAGATCCTTCTACAGCTCTGTTGTACGTTAATTTAAGTGATAAACAGCAATGTTGTATGAGTTTGATTATCGACTAGTTATTGAAGTCCAATACGAATTGAGATGGTCATGCTGGTCTCTGTGATGTTCTCTTTTCCACAAAGAAGAAAGTAATTTCCACCACAAATTATATTTCCTTAATACTGTTAATAATATATGAATTAATCACGCGGAGATTGAACGCATTCTTCTCAAACAGTAGGTGGAGCGATGGGACGTATTTGACGTTTTCATAATTCTAACATGCCTGATAGTTACTTTTTCAAGCTATGAATTCTTGTAATTTTCGCACAGAATTCCAATATCGCCTTCTATTTGCAAGCATTCACTTCAATTCTAGGTCATTAATTTTTGGGTTTTTCGGGTTTTTTGGACACTTGGTCGTCGTGCGAGAGATGAAACGAAGAATACTGTATGCAATGAATTTTTTCTCACTGACGACTTGTTCACTTCGAAGTGGCAGAAAATCAACGCATGTTTTGACGCGCATTGTTCGTGCGTTAATATTGTACGCTATTTTTAAATTTATTTCTAAGTTCACTATTTATTGTGCAATATTTTCTCGAAGACTGATGCAGTTGAATCAGTCTTGCAGTATGACGATTACATGATTTCGCTCTGCCAGCTCTAATTTTCACACTAAGCAGGGTAACGTTCTCGAAATATTTGAAGGATAGGCCACGAAAGTGCTTTTGCATAATGTCACATGGGAAATATGAGCCTAGAAAGTCGCAGCTGTCTCTCAGTTGTCAAGGGCAACAATCTGGAGTTAGTGAATGTGGTTAAATTTCTAAAGAATTTTGAGCCGTTAATCAGACTGACTCCTATAGTGCAGTGATCTGAGGAGGCCCCAATGTACAGTAGGTCTTTGGTACAAACCAATATCTCGAGCATTCTATTCTCTATTATAGACAAAATTATATCAGAGTTATCTGGGAAGATAGCAGCACCGACTCGATTTGATAGGTAGGCCTACTTATGTTACCGTATGTCAGCAATTCACTTAATCACATTTTACGATGTTTGGTGAAGTGGTATATATGGCGCATTCTTCAGTGACTGTTCAACGCCGAAAGCTTTCGAGCTTTTAACATAAATTTTTTCCGTAAGAAAGACTCAGTATAATAAATTGCCTTCTAGACTATTGTCCAGCCTGCTCACATGTTTTACCATACACTTTTCTTCCACGTTGATTTCCTTTCTGAACTTCATCAGCTTTTTATCATGCACAAGTGACATTAGCAAACAGTTCATCAAAATGTTCAAAGAATAAGAGAAGCTAGGAAAACTCTTTTTGTTGGTTTCTTATACCGCAGAAAATGGCCATAATTGCCATTTGATTCTACGCATTCAATTACACAGGTGCTGATAGTCTTGAGTCAACAGTAGAATCTCTGGCAACATCAAATCCGAACTGGTTGGGATCACTAAAGTTTGATCAAGTCTCACACTTGGATTCGGTGTCCAACTCGCCCTAGACACTCTGGATGAGTAACCTGACCTGGAACGAGAAAAGACTTTGAGACTTCAGACTTGCACAATTGTAGTTTTGGTCTAATACCTACACGAAAA